>JARFIW010000954.1:1200000-1577500 GCA_036346225.1 Platerodrilus igneus
CATTCTGGCTGATTCCATTACACAAGGATTCTAGAAGGTACACAGGATTTTCCGTAGAGGGTAAAATCTATAATTTTAAGGTAGTATCGTTTGGTTTGTCCGCAGAAAAGGAAATAATAATAAATAAGAAACAGACACGTGTAGGGACTGAAGAAGAAGCAATATTTAAGAGTCAGGATAATAGGGATGATAAGTTTATTGTATGTGAGATAATAGGGATGATAAGTATAGATATAGAAGGAGGAGAAATAGGGATGAAGAGTATTAGGATGGTGAAAAGAAAGACTTGGAGGATCAAGAAAAGAGTCAGATTTAAATAAGAAATGAAGATTAAATGAACAAAATATAGGGATAGAATAGGTGTATATAGAAGAGTAGAAGTAAGTGTTTATAGAAAATAAAGCTAGGTATAAGATAAATATGGGAGATATATTTAAAAATAGGTATATAGGATGAGAAGGAAAATTAAATGTAGGAAGAAAATAAGATAGGTTAAGTGTAGATATTTCTTATAAGATTAGTGGAGAGTTAGGAATAGAATAAGAATGAGATAGGTATATAGGATTAGGTAGGTGTAAGTGAGTATAGTGAAGATTGGTTAAAAGTTAGGAATAGGATAGGTATATAGGATGTATATAGGATTAGATGGATAAGTAGGATGAAGTTAGGGAGAATTTCAGTTTATAAAATTAGGTGAGAGTTAGGAATAGGATAGGGATATAGGATAGGTGTAAATATTTTTAGGATTGGATATAAGTTAGTTAAGTTAGAAAGATAAGTGTATAGCAAGGAGACCATTTTTTTTGTAAATTTTTTTTACTCAGTCTAGATGTTTCATATTTGAATTCAAATAAGTGGGATTATTTGTATTCAAATAGGGGGGAAATACTCAGATTTAGACCAGGGTAGAAAATTAATTAACGACATCAAATAATTTTAATCACCGTGTATAAGGACGCTTTGGGTAATAATACACTTCATTTAAAGGCATGTTGAATAAATTCGTCATTTACTTCTAAACATAGGGTTTATATTGTTTAGATTATGTTAAACACCGTGTATATCAGAGCAGTGTAAAATAGTACGCTTAATTAAAGGCCTACTGTGTAGATTTAAATCATTCAATTAGAGTGTAGGGTTTGTATATAATCATAATCAACGTTTAGAAGGAAGTAATGTAGAATGTCATTAGATAATACGCGTTATTAAAACCGTAGAGCATAAAAATTTATTCGTTTCATTAAATATAAGGGATTGAGATTATTCACTGGACGCTTTCTATAAAAAGAAGCAGAGTTGAAAATGTTCAATTTGTATTTAATTTAATCGTTCCAAGTACTCAAACTATCGAGAAATTATAAAAGACATGGGAAAGTCAAGTAAGAGCCTTCGACGTATTAGAACTCAGAACACTTGCAAGAATAACGATGTATATGTTAGTCGATAAGCTTCAAGCTATATGAGTGCAAGTAAGAAAGCGAGTTTGTGGTATAAAGACAAGCGAGATGGAATGCATTAGCAGTTAAATGAGAGGGAAAATGTAAAACAAGCGCACAGGTTTTAGATAGAACGAACAGACTAGATTGGCGATTAAGGTTGAAATAAGATGCAAACATGAGAGGGGAAAGCATATCAGTTGGTGTGTAAAATTAATTAGTTGTTCTCGGACGTGTTGCGAGCCGTGTGGAAATTTCTTAGATTTTCAACTCGGACGAGTGCAAACTTCAGTAGAATCATTGTGCCGAGACATCGGAAGGGAAAATAGAATGCGAATTTCTGAAAATCGGCCGTCGCGGGACAAATTTGACTTGCAAGCGAGCCATTATATAAACCCGTGCTAATAGCAGTTTCGCTCTCTTTTATTTTTTGATTTTATGCGATACTTCAAACAGTTTTGTTCTTTATTTTTTTGATTTTATTCGATACGTCCAGCAGAATAGATGGTGATTACGTTTTTGATTATGATGAAAATTTGGGTCTGTCTTTGAGCTCAATTAGACTAACCTTTTAAATTAACGTAAAGGGGTGGGAGATGCTCCCTTTTATTCAGACTCAGGTCTGCAAATATTGTTTATTTAATTAGTATGCATCCTACAAGGACTCTAATTCTGGATGCAAATTAAAATGATGACAAATTTGAACTTGAAATTTTATGATGCTGCAATTTATGCTGAAATTTAATTTTGAAATTTTAATGTATTGTAAATATTGGTGTAAATAGAGTTAACGTTGATGTTTGTGGTAGGAATGTATTTTTTTATGAATGAGGATGAAAGTTTTATCTAGGTGAGCTGCCGAGGCGGAAGGAGTCAAGAGGTGATTATCAGAAGAAAGACAACGGACAAGAGAATCACAGCAATTCTTGATGCCCAATTCGTGAGGCTCGATTCTTATAACACAGCATATATATATATATATATATATATATATATATATATATTGCTGTGATATCCACCCTCTGAATGCGGGAACTGGGTCCTTTCAACAAAAAAATTCTAGTCCCACAGATTGGGCGTCATAAACGGCTGTGATTCTCTTTTCGCCTCGGCTGCTCACCTAATGTTATAAACCTCCTCATTCATAAAAACAACACATTCCTACCAAAACATCAACGTTAACTCTATTTACATCAATATTCAGAATACCTTAAAATTTCAAAATTTAAACTCAGCATAAATTTCAGTTTTAAAAGAATTTCAAGATTAATTTTATTATCATTTTAATGTGCATCCAAAATTAAAGTCCTTGTTGGATGCCTACTAATTAATATAACAATATAAGCAGACCGGAGTCTGAGTATAAAGGAGCATCTACCACCCCTTTACGTTAATTAACCAGGTTCGTCTAATTGAGCTCAAAGACATACCCAAATTTTCATCATATTACCGAACATCAAAACTAAATACTCCTTTCTACTTCAACAAGCAAATTTCATCTTAAAATTAAACTTTTATGGTTAGTACAATTTCACTAATGTCCATTTAAAGTAAATCAATTATAAAGTTATTCAACACACACAAAATGTCAAACAAAATAGTATAATTTACCTGAAGGTCACCGTCCTCGTAGCTTCAAAGTACATCGTCCCTTTAGTTAATCACACCATTCCAACAGGATTATATTTACGGCTTCTAATTCTCAACGCTTTTAAAATTTTCTCCATCACCAGTTGTTTCTGGGCTTTTCCGGAACTCATCTATGTATATCTGACCCTTGTTTCGTGGATCCAGACACGTATTTGAACCATTTAATTATTAAAACCCCCGAAAAATAGCAAATAACTTCATACTTCTTTCACCAATATACGCCAAAACTGCCTACTTTTGTGTATACATTTGTCGTTGTAAATTTTGCAAATTGGTACAGTGAAACTAAATTTTATTACCTTGTATCTAAGTGCACTGAAGTACATTCATGTTAGCACGTAAATAACCAACTATTTTGAATCACTAAAATATACGAGCAAAATTTTACTTAATTTTATCAAACTAAAATGCACTGTTTAACATCTTCAATCAAGTCGCGGATGTAAGAGCTTTTAACGCATCGAATCGTCAAAAGTCTAAGAGTCTAAGAGGCCTTGTTTATATTCACCTCGGTATATATAGCAAAAAGCCTGTCTGTCGGTCTGTTCCCAAAACGGGTAATTCTAAAGAATTCCTCATTCTATGTTCCCAGTCTGTCGCTCGCGCGTCGATTTTACGAATTTTCACTCGTCCCATTTAAATCTCAGAAATTTCAACACACGGCACGCAAGCATGTCCGAGAAAAACTAATTAATTTTGTACAGAAATTGTTGTTTCTACCTCTGATATTTGCATCCTATTTTCAACCAATTGTGACCCTCGTGACGTTGCTTAAATCCCGCCTTTTACAATATGTGTCTTTGCTTGACGCATTTTCTCTTTCCTTTTCTAACCTGTTCGTATTGGTGCAAATTGATATTCTGTATTATCGATTATTTTAGTCCACATGGAGTGTGAAATACCCACCTTTAGCAATTCTTGTAACTATTATGCGACGTTTTCCCAAGATTCTCTGAACCATTAATTATCTGCAAAATTTTCGCCGTATTTGACATTTAAACTACGCAGGTGTTCAACATAATATTAATTCTCAGAGCTTTATTTTCTAGTATTATAATCTTGGGTTTTACAAGTTTTATGCTTATTATTAATAATGGTTCAACTAACTCCAATTAAAATTAATACCCTTTAAATTTTAGTGAATCCTAACTTAATATTAGTTGTTATCTGTACGTTTTGTTCAATACCGGTTACTTAAAATAGGGTTAATTAATATAAATTTCGCACGTAATTTCCATTTGTTTAGAATAATTACATTACACGCAGAGCTTTTAATACTGCTTCTTTTGATATAAAGCGTCTTGTACATGATTTAAATCTCTTATGTTTGATGAAACTAATAAATTTTTATGCTTCACGGTTTTAATAAAGCGTATTATTTAATGAAATTCCTTATACACGGTGTTTAAAATTATTTGATGTGATTATTTAATTTTCTACCCTGGTCTAAATATGAGTATTTTCCCCCTATTTGAATACAAATAATCCCACTTATTTGAATTCAAATATAAAACATTTAGACTGCTAAAACAAATTTACAAAAAAATTGCCTATCTCTCTACCCTTATCTATCTAACTTACCTACTTTGTCTCCAATTCAAAAAAAAATATTTACAGCTACCCTATATTCCTATCCTATTCCTAACTTTCACCTAATTCTATAAACTGAAATTATCCCTAACTTCATCCTACTCATCCATCTAATCCTATATACATCCTATATACCTATCCTATTCCTAACTTTTAACTAATCTTCACTATACTTTACTTCATCCTACCTAATCCTATATACCTATCCTATTTCTAACTTTATTCCTAACTCTCCACTAATCTTCTATGAAATATCTACACTTAACCTATCTTATTTTCTTCCTACATTTACTCTTTATTCTCCTCCTAAACCTATTTCTAACTATCTCCCATATTTATCCCATACCTAGCTTTATTTTCTATAAACACTTACTTCTACTTTTCTATATACACCTATGCTATCCCTTATTCTATTTAAATCTAACTCTCTTCTTGACCCTTCAAGTCTTTCTTCTCACCATCCTAATACTCTTCATCCCTATCTCTCCCCCTTCTATATCTATACTTATCATCCCTATTATCTCGCATACAATAAACTTATCATCCCTATTATCCTCACTCTTAAATACTGCTTCTTCTTCAATCCCTACACTTGTCTGTTTCTTATTTATTGTTATTTTCTTTTCTGCCGACAAACCAAACGATACTACTTTAAAATTATCGATTTTTCCCTCTACGGAAATTCCTATGTACCTTCTAGAATGCTTGTGTAATGGAATCCGCCAGAATGAATTCCTTAAATCTACTTTATTAAAAACAAACTTGCCATTTAACCTCGTCAAAAGTGTGTCCATGGATGGTGGACAATGGAATTGCGGTTTGGTCCGTTGATTAATTTTTCGTGCATCTAAACATAAACGAATGCTATCATCCTTTTTCTTAACTACCACCAACGGATTTATGAAATGAGTGTTTGATACCTCTATTATGCCATCTTCCAACATTTTATTTAATTCTGCCTTCGCCTGCTCCCGATATGCTGCTTCTACCCCCACTACTTCTGCATGTTTTTGTATTAAAGCTTGAACCTCTACTTTCCTTTCCTCTGGACATCTTATCGTGTTGATCTGTTTACCTTCATCATCTTCTACCTCTACTACATTAATACTAAACCCAGTGTCATCCTCTGTGACTTCATAACTGCCCTTCCATGGCACTACCCTATCCTTAATCCTTATTACCTTCCTTTCCATATCTATCAAAACCCCTAACTTCATCATACAGTCAACACCTAAAATGCTCCGAAACTTCAGTCCAGGTACAATTACAAACTCCTGTTCACAGCTAAAACCTCCTATATCTATCCTAAGCACCACAACACTATTTACTACAGCAAACTTCTTTTTATTTGGAGCTACTAAATGGCTACGCTTTATAGGCATAATTCTATCACAAACCTTATCCCTAATTTTGCTGACGAATTCCTCCGATATTAAACTCGCCTCTGCCCCTGTATCAAGTAATACTTCTACATTATTTTCAAAAATTTCTAAATTAATAATTGGCAAACATAATTTTTCTACAGTTTCTGGCTCTACTTCCTCCTCAATTTTGAAAAATTTACGTGGATGTTCATATACATTTACACAGAAATCTATTGGTCTGTCGCGTTCTAAAAATCCTGTCCCATCCTGTTTTCCGTGCTTGGTCCTGGTTGTCCTTCTACAACCTGTGCGTACGTCCTACTCGTGTTAGTATCCGTGTCCCTGTCTCTATTCGGCGTGCTGGTCACAGTCCTGTTTACCTCCGGTAAACTGTTCTGTCGCGTGTAACTAGGTCTTGGCGTTGGTCCCCTAGTCGCACTATTACTTCTGTATTCCTGTCCTCGTCGTTCCCAATTCTGTCGAAAATTTCTGTTGTAGTCAGGCCGTCTCGGATAATTCGGTGTCCTGTTGTCAAACCTAACTGTGTTAACGTTTCGTTCTCGTATCTCTCTTGTCCGTCCAACACATACATCGTCATATCTCTGTAAGTATTCCAAAACGTCTCCCGTTCTGTGATGTTTTGTAAGGCCACGTGTTGTCTAATTTCCAGTTCAAAATGTCGTGATAGGTACTTGATTATCTGTCTGTCCGTCAATGGTGGATTCAGTTGTTTGGCCACACTGTATTTGCGGATGGCATATTGCTCCTAGAACCTGCAAACTCTCCTTAAATTTTCCTGTAATCAAGTCGTCCCTAATCTGATCCTGTTTGTGATCACTCCAGTAATGTTGTAAAATTTGTTTTCAAAGTCCTGATACGTGTCTATGTCCTGTCCTACTAAATTGTACCATGCCTCCGCATTGTCCTTTAATAAAGCCTTTACCGTATTTAGTTTAGTCTGTTCGTCAAATAAATTTCCCACTAGATTTCTTACACTATTAATAAAAATTTGTGGATTTACCCTGTTATCGCCATAAAACTTCATGTGTTGGTCCAATGATACTCCACCTGTAGAAAATCTGGGACCATCCCCCGTTAAATTTGACATGTTGTATTTGATACTACTAACTTCGCGTTCTACCCTGCCTAACTGATCCCTACATGAGTCCGTTACTTCAGTCATTTTATATTAATCTCTTCTTCACAAAAATGCGTACTTCGGACCTTAAATGTCCCATTTCCTGTCGAAGACCTGTAATATCACGCTCATTTTTTTCAACCCTATTTTCAACTTCCCCCATCTTTACGGTAAGACTATTTTTAAATTCTGAAACTTCTTTATTCGTCTTGTCTATTTTCTCACTTAGGGTTTCCTAACTCCTGTTAATGTCTCATTCATTCGGTCAAATTTTCGATTTGAGTCCTCTCTCGCTCTATTCGATTCATCGCTTAGCTGTTCTAATTTTCTATTGGATTCCTCCTAGCTAATCGCATTTCCTCTAACATTCTCATCATTAACTCATTTCCTTGATCCCTGATTCCGTCCTAGACTGATCTCTACTGCCTCCAGCTTCTTCCATTTTCGAAATTTTCTCACACAATGCACTATCGTCACTTCCAATTTCCACTCCTTGACTCCTTAACCACTCCTTTCTCTGCATACGTTCAAATCACTCACACACACTCTAAAAATACTCTTAAATTTATACACAAACAGAAACTCTCTTTCTCAGATCGCCAGTTTCCTGGAATAAAATAACAAAAATTTTATTTGGAACTCGAGCCCCACGTTGGGCGCCAAATTTTGCTGTGATATCCACCCTCTGAATGCGGGAACTGGGTCCTTTCAACAAAAAAATTCTAGTCCCACAGATTGGGCGTCATAAACGGCTGTGATTCTCTTTTCGCCTCGGCTGCTCACCTAATGTTATAAACCTCCTCATTCATAAAAAACAACACATTCCTACCAAAAACATCAACGTTAACTCTATTTACATCAATATTCAGAATACATTAAAATTTCAAAATTTAAACTCAGCATAAATTTCAGTTTTAAAAAGAATTTCAAGATTAATTTTATTATCATTTTTAATGTGCATCCAAAATTAAAGTCCTTGTTGGATGCCTACTAATTAATATAACAATATAAGCAGACCGGAGTCTGAGTATAAAGGAGCATCTACCACCCTTTACGTTAATTAACCAGGTTCGTCTAATTGAGCTCAAAGACATACCCAAATTTTCATCATATTACCGAACATCAAAACTAAATACTCCTTTCTACTTCAACAAGCAAATTTCATCTTAAAATTAAACTTTTATGGTTAGTACAATTTCACTAATGTCCATTTAAAGTAAATCAATTATAAAGTTATTCAACACACACAAAAATGTCAAACAAAATAGTATAATTTACCTGAAGGTCACCGTCCTCGTAGCTTCAAAGTGCATCGTCCCTTTAGTTAATCACACCATTCCAACAGGATTATATTTACGGCTTCTAATTCTCAACGCTTTTAAAATTTTCTCCATCACCAGTTGTTTCTGGGCTTTTCCGGAACTCATCTATGTATATCTGACCCTTGTTTCGTGGATCCAGACACGTATTTGAACCATTTAATTATTAACACCCCGAAAAATAGCAAATAACTTCATACTTCTTTCACCAATATACGCCAAAACTGCCTACTTTTGTGTATACATTTGTCGTTGTAAATTTTGCTAATTGGTACAGTGAAACTAAATTTTATTACCTTGTATCTAAGTGCACTGAAGTACATTCATGTTAGCACGTAAATAACCAACTATTTTGAATCACTAAAATATACGAGCAAAATTTTACTTTATTTTATCAAACTAAAATGCACTGTTTAACATCTTCAATCAAGTCGCGGATGTAAGAGCTTTTAACGCATCGAATCGTCAAAAGTCTAAGAGTCTAAGAGGCCTTGTTTATATTCACCTCGGTATATATAGCAAAAAGCCTGTCTGTCGGTCTGTTCCCCAAAACGGGTAATTCTAAAGAATTCCTCATTCTATGTTCCCAGTCTGTCGCTCGCGCGTCGATTTTTACGAATTTTCACTCGTCCCATTTAAATCTCAGAAATTTCAACACACGGCACGCAAGCATGTCCGAGAAAAACTAATTAATTTTGTACAGAAATTGTTGTTTCTACCTCTGATATTTGCATCCTATTTTCAACCAATTGTGACCCTCGTGACGTTGCTTAAATCCCGCCTTTTACAATATGTGTCTTTGCTTGACGCATTTCTCTTTCCTTTTCTAACCTGTTCGTATTGGTGCAAATTGATATTCTGTATTATCGATTATTTTAGTCCACATGGAGTGTGAAATACCCACCTTTAGCAATTCTTGTAACTATTATGCGACGTTTTCCCAAGATTCTCTGAACCATTAATTATCTGCAAAATTTTCGCCGTATTTGACATTTAAACTACGCAGGTGTTCAACATAATATTAATTCTCAGAGCTTTATTTTCTAGTATTATAATCTTGGGTTTTACAAGTTTTATGCTTATTATTAATAATGGTTCAACTAACTCCAATTAAAATTAATACCCTTTAAATTTTAGTGAATCCTAACTAAATATTAGTTGTTATCTGTACGTTTTGTTCAATACCGGTTACTTAAAATAGGGTTAATTAATATAAATTTCGCACGTAATTTCCATTTGTTTAGGAATAATTACATTACACGCAGAGCTTTTTAATACTGCTTCTTTTGATATAAAGCGTCTTGTACATGATTTAAATCTCTTATGTTTGATGAAACTAATAAATTTTTATGCTTCACGGTTTTAATAAAGCGTATTATTTAATGAAATTCCTTATACACGGTGTTTAAAATTATTTGATGTGATTATTTAATTTTCTACCCTGGTCTAAATATGAGTAATATATATTGCTATGCTCCCTAAATTATTCGCGCCCCATCGTTTGGGCGACCATATTATTATTGCTATGTATAAACAAGAATTGTAATTATCTCCTCCGACGTTGGGCCGTCTTATTAATATTGCTATAAATTCCCTCCAGAAACTTAACTGGATTTTATCTTGAACCAACCTTGTCTACCAATAACAAAATTTGATACGTTACCGCCTTACTTGTTATCAATTTCGTATTCAACTTATAACTCCTCCTTGATTGTTTAAATTATCAAATCACTCCCAATAACTTTATCTTATGACCTCGGCTAGCATTTATTTGGAATTATAAAATTCAGTTAATTCGATTCTATATAATGAAACAAATATTATGTACAGTTTTTGTAAATTATTTAAAATACACTTTTCAATTAATTAATGTTGTGAATCTCATTTATTAAAATCATATACCTCTTTACTCAAAACCCAAAGTCACCAAAAAAACCTATTATCTTTATAAAAGAAGTGTGGAACGTTCTAAACCTCTTATCATATCACACACTTTATACGTGTTCAAATCCTTTGGTTTGGTGAACTTCGTCACATTAATTTATATTAAGCAAATTCAATATTCAAATAAAAAATATAGAAAAATAATGTCTTACAACTAAAAATCTAACCTGGTCTATTTTCTTCTTGCAATTGACGCATCCACTAATATTTCCCATGCATTAAGCCCTCCATTTGAATAAAAATTATTTTCCCCCAATTCAGGATTATTACATGCCCATTCAAAATATTGTCTATCCACACGCTTGAACCATTGCATTTAAATTATTGCCATCACCCTCTGGACTACCATTATTAATTTATACTTATGCACCCCAATTTATTGTCATCTCATTCAGACTTATTACTTCATATCAATTTCCCCAAACTTAGAATTGGATTATCATCATTTATTTTCCCTTGACTTAGAAATTGTAGTATTCTCCCCCAGAACTCGGAATTGTATTATTATTCTTCCCCGGACTCAGAACTTGGATTTTTCTCCCCGGCTTTAGAATAGAATTCTTATTATCATTGTCCCCTGACTCGAAGCCCTATTATTAATATGTTTTAGTTTAAAATAAAATTCCCCAAAATCTACTTACGTTTAATCGGCAATCATAATTTTCATCTTGGCACTTATACTATCTTTCACTTTAAAATTATTACGTATCACTTTATTTCATAGCGGCGCACTTCGGCCTTTGTTGAGTTGCAAACTGACCTCGTTATCACTGTACCTGTTAATATATCTTTTCTCTCCTACTCCGTCAGTGGGTATGGTCTACAAACTCGTCGCTCATTTTTAACGAATCAAATCTTTGCATTCAAAGTAGTTTCTGATGTCATTTTCTATGCTTTCCAATAATTGTGGCCTGCTCGCAGGTGCTTGTTATCAAACATGCGGTGTTTTGATGCATCTAATTGCTTTTCCATAAACAACTGATGCAATTCTACTTTTAATTTTCATATCTGCATGTTATTTACGCAATTTTTAATCACCTCTCTTTATCAAAGTTCTTAACTACTTGCACGCATTTACATTATGCTTCCTGAAGCTCTATTTCTTATCTCAGTATTAACCTAATTGTTTGGAACTCTTTTGAATGCGTGTTTAATTACACTTTATTATGTTTACATATAAAATACGCGTGCTTTCACTGAAAAATATCATTATTTACATTGCCTAAATTAACTAAAACTTTATCTACAGGGTATTAAATATTTACTATTTACCTAATGCATGCGTTCCTGGTTTCTACGCTAACTATGTGTCTTCCTATGTCTATTTGCGTCACTTAAAATTACTTATACTTTATATACAGGGTGTTGACTGCTTACTATTTACAAACTATCTCCATTTCTCAATTCTTTACTAAATAAATGCAGTTTTCTGCTGCCTATGGTAATTTCTCATTTCTAAACGACCTTTACTATAAAGTACACCCTTAAACAACCCCTTATCACAGCAATATATATATATATATATATATATATATATATATATATATATATATATATGCTTTTACATGAATATGTTAAGTTGCTAGATTAAGGTTGGAATTCTTGGACTTTATTAACGTTACCGCTTATTATTATGAATTTTGTAGAGAATATCAAGAGTTATTGGCTATGTTTCGATTGGAAGCCAATTTGTTTTAATTGTAGAATTTGCAGTGCTTAGTATAATAGTTAACAACCCGGATTAAGGGAACTTTTAGTTGAATAAGGGATATTGATTTTATTGCATTCAAGTATGTCGATATAGTAAATGTAAATAGTTCTATCACCATATTAAAGGTTATTAAATTCATTACTTAATACGAATGTTGAGATATGTTACAATTAAGAGGTTTGTTGAAATACATTTAGGTACAGATACTTTGTAAACTTTTGGGTAAGTTAACTCACCAGTATCGGTTTCAGAATTCTAAGCCTATCCACCCTGGGACATGTCCATGTACTCTCCGCTGTAGAGTAGCCGAGGCGTTTGAAGAAAGTAGAGTAAAGACGATTGGAATAGGTGAGTGAACCCTTATATTGCAATTTTGAACCATAAAAAGTGATATAGAGTTGGCATTCGATTATATAGGTATTAGGTAACTGGGAGGAGGGTGAAGTGTTACACCTTCCATGTATTTCGGTGCTTGTAGAAACTTTATGTAACTTTTTGCTTCGACATACTGTTGCGTGATACTGTCGTGTATAATTCCGTACAATTTAAAGGTATATGGCAATTTGTAAAGGTGCTACAACTGTTTGGTAAACAAAGCTTGTTTTGATTCCTTGGTGTAGTACAAGAATCCAAGTAGTAACTACATTGGAAACAGTGCCTTGTGTCACATCAAATCGGACAGCTGAATCGTCGTGAGGAAAGTTTTGACGTAGCTTCATAAGTGTCATCAGTAACTGATCTTCTCTGGACATTTTTTGCACTTTCCAGCTATAGTAGTAATTAATTTTTATGTTCTTTATTAACTCAATAACCGCATTAAATATTTCTGCAGAAGGAAGGCCAGTATATAACAAAATTAATTTGTTATTATTACGAATAAAATTAAAGAAGAAATGGGATCTCAAAAACGTGATATTACTAACAGCGTCTTTCAACTCTTTCTTTAAGAAATAATTTTCAGCTTCCACAACCACAAGCGATATAAATGGCAATGAAACAGTCTCCATCTCTACCTCCTTTGAGGTTGACGGCAGCGGTTTACAGTTGCTTTCTTCCTTGTTACTAAATGTAGATTACATATAACCTAGTATACACAACCCTAATACACCTTACATAAACTGTACATTTTCCAAGTGCTTAACAAGTGTCCGTTTATTCTTCTCAGGACTGCTAAAGTAAATTTTTTTTTGTTTTGTTGTGTTCAAACAGAGTAGGTCCATTTTCTTTTTGTCCATTTTCAAAATGACAACTGCATACATATGCACCTGGTCCAGGTTGAACTTCACGTCTAAAAAGCAAATTAATAGTTACTATTATGCACGGTTTTGTACATATAGATGCATTGATTTATAAAGCTTCCATTCACGAAATACTGACCATAAGAACTTAATCCATCGACTTCTTAATTTGTGATTTTTGGGTAGTCGAAAAAACTTGCATGGATCTTTTACGTTGTAATGTTTACAGTCCGGTGCCCAGCACATAACCATTTTTTCACACAAAATCTTCCTTAGTCGGATAACTAAGAAATTAAAAATGTGAGGTTACAAAACATTGTTTGATATTAAAGCAATAAAGATGTATCTACACTATCGCCGCTTATTTGTATGTGCAAATAATAATATATAAAGCATCTTACATACTAAATACTTAAGTAATTATGCTTAAAACGGAAAATTATGCAAGAAATTGAGCAAATTATGTAGTTTACTGTGCTTAAATTCAGTTGTTTAGATTCACTGTTGACAAAGTGGCGTCACCACTAATTGAGCGTATTGCTTGATTTGCATTAATTTAATAGTAAGTTAATTTTGATATACCGTTAGGGGTTTTTTAAGGAAGATGAGTGAGTTTTCTTAGAGGGGAAAACACCGTTCCCCGGGGACTTTGGTCCGAGTCCTCCCAGTAACAATATGTAGAAATAAAAACACCCAACAGCATGATTTAAATTAGTCAACTAGGTGCATATTTATTAGGGTCAACTTCTTATGCCATTCTCTAGTTAGAGGATTAACCCAACACCCTAGTTTGTTGTGAGCTTCCAAGGGTAAGCTATTTTAGGTGCTGGAGGCCCGATTCACTGTTGTGGAATTTTTCATTACCGAAGGAGATATTTACTTGGTTGGAAGTTATTCTCACCATCTAAAGAACCAAGGTGTAGGACAGGTGGAAGGACTGATAGTGTAAAATATAGGTTATAAGGACCCAAAACTGTGAGTACTAGATGAGGTTGTAACTAGATGTAAGCTGGTTATGTAGATTAAGTAAAGACTTTGGTAGTTTTAATCAGTGTTATTATACGACTTGTGAAAGTGTTGATGGTGTAGTTATTCTAGTACTTCTCAGTACTTACTGATCACTACACCTGTCATTTATACAAAACGTAGTAAGTTAACCGCAAAAAAATTACCGCCACAAGTAAACATCTTGACGGCAGATCCTCCCTTCTTCTGGAAGCAATCTTCTAAAGAAGCGAGCATGCTTTATTCTCAGGTAAGGTTATTTTGGGACTGTACATTTCCGATTACGACACGATTGCTGGCGCCCTTATTGATGGTGACAAAAATTGTACAAAGGCAGAAACGACCACATCCACGCAAGTCTACCTTATTATTTTGTTGAACCCCGCCCGATACCCTGGAGAAGAAATTATTCAGTAGTAGTGTGTAAATGGAAGGACAAAAGAGATGTCCTTACAATCTCAAATATGCATAGAGTAGAAATGGTAGAAGTACTCAATAGAAATCGAAAAATGTCGCTAAAACCCAACATCGTTGGAAACTATAATTCTGGAATTTCGGGAATTGATAGATCAGAGCAGATGCTATCTTATTATTCTTGTCTAAGAAAGACTATTCGATGGCAGTAGTGGGATAAGGCCGGTCTGAATTCAAAACGGTGTACACGTATGTTTTTTCCATGTAACATACATGTGCACCGTTTTGGATTCAGACCGGCCTTATATACTTTCAATGTAAAATACGTGTGGGCATGTTTTGAAATCATACCGGCTTTATATTACTTTCAATGGAACATACGTGTGTGACTTCAAAACACACGTATGTTACGTTGAAAAATGTAAGTGCAGAGAAAATGTGTAGCTGTTTTGAATTCGGTTTTCTAGCGAGAAGTTATAAAGTAGGCCAGATGCAAAATATCGCATTCAAGTCAATTGTGTTTAATTAAAGTGGATTCTGATTTGTTTTTTATTTATGTTTAGAGGCTGCAAATACACATGGGCCGGTTTCAATTCTAAATGTGTGTTCACTCTTGTGATAGGTTGAAAAGTGGGTTGGCAAAGTACGCAGATGGTGGCAATCTGCTATATAAGGAGATTGCTCTTAATATTAATTTACTTAGTCGAAGTTTACTGCATATATTTACATACCTACATATACAAACATGTACATAATTGATATTCAGGGATTTAAATACAAGAAAAACGAGTTTGTGTGCAAAGAAATTGCGGTTTTGGACTTGTTGTTAGGTGATGTTTGGCATCAAATTTTTAAACTGCCAATGCAGTCTAGTTGTTTAAGCCAAGATCATATAAAACATAACGAGTGGGTGACAAGAAATATTCATGGTCTTTCTTGGGATGAATCTTCAACGGCTGGAATGGTGTCATCATATATAGCGCTTTATTTGAAGCAAATTATCCGACCCGGTGAAGAAGTATTTGTGAAGGGTCTAGAAAAGAAGAAATTGATTGAAACCTATCTAATGCAAAACGTTGTAACTGATATGCTTGCACTAGGTTGTCCTAAGCTATCGGAGTTAAAAGTCAACAATCGTTTAATATATAACATCTATTGTTGTAGACACAGCAATAATAATCTGCAATGTGCAAAACAAAATACCTTTCTATTAAAAGAATGGTTTGATAATAATAAAAAACAATAGAAAGATTGTGTCTGTATTATTTATTTTAATATAATTTTACAATGTTAGCCTTATTAACTATTATTATAACAACTTCTAGCAAACATTATTTTTATCGATCCAGCTATTGTGTACATTAAAGAAGCCTAACCATTTTACAAAGACTTTATTTCCACTCTTTCTTAGGACTTTTTCTACCAGGTAAATTCCTGGATGTTTAACCTTTTGCAACTCCATTTCATAAAATGCACCTTTGATTTCTTTCTCGTCTAATATATATGTTGTCGGATTGGTTACGTTTACCTTTTTAATCTTAAAAATTTCATTTGACCAGTTTGGCATGTAACCTTTTGTATGTGTTTTTATCGACCAACGGCATTTTAAACAGTTAATCAATTAAAAATACACTAACCTGTAATGGTCGCCAGTTGTGCTGGTATGATAAATTTAGTGGACTGTAATCTGCTTCTTGCACTACCGCCGTGAATTGCATAAACCAAAGTTCACTATTCTTGAGGCGTTTTCACCAATGAAAACTCCATGATCAAAGCACACCGAACTGATTGTTACGGTCACTCCCGTTGCCAAGTTAATAATGCACTATTCGATGCTCGACTTCGACTGTCCACGAACACAAAAAGGCACTTGCGTGCACACTTTTCAATATCCAAGGTTGTATATATTTGTTATAGGATAGGATACAAGGGAAGAAACTTTGATAATGTAAATACCAAACCAAAATAATATGAAGTGATCGTATGTCATCAAAAATGCTATAAAATGCATAACATACCGCCCACCAAAATAAGATTGAAAACTTATTTTAACCAATGTAATTAAGTATATACAAATGCGTAATACCACAAAAAATTAAATAATAATGAATGCGTAGTTCCACCAAAAAAAAAATAATTATTAAGAAAAAAAATAATTTTTCCTTTGTTATGTGTCCTCTAATGAGAGAGCACACAATTTGACCAAAGGTCGTTTAATAATGCCGTTTGCAGTTTGAACCTGCGCCACTCTGACGACATTATCTGTACCAGGATACAAGCGGGTAATGCGTCCCAGTCGCCAATGTAATGGAGGAGTATTGTCGTCCTTAATTAGGACCAATGTCCCAATCTTTACAGCGGGAAGAGATGAAAACCATTTAGTTTTCTGCTGGAGAGTATGTAAGTACTCGCTATGCCAACGGCGCCAAAAAGATTGTTGGATTCTCTGAATGAGTTGCCAACGATCTAAAAATGACAATTTCAGGTCCAAAACATTTGGGTCAGGAAGCACTGAAACTGGTTCGACTCCTAGGAAATGACACGGTGCCAAATAAGAAAAATCTTGAGGATTTGTACTCAATGAACGCAAAGGACGAGAATTGAGTATGGCCTCAATCTGAATTAATACAGTATTGAATTCCTCATACGAGAGAATTTGAGCGCCGATAACCTTGTTGAGATGTCTCTTAACTGACTTGATGCCAGCCTCCCACAACCCTCCGAAGTGAGGGGACGATGGGGATTGAAAATAAATTCAATACCCTCTGCGGTAGCAACATGTTGCATAAGTTCTGCCAGTTCACGGGCAGCACCAGTGAAGTTTGTGCCGCAATCACAGTAAATTTTGGCACATTTACCACGACGAGCAATGAAACGCCTCAATGCCGCTATAAAGGCAGATGAGGACAAATTCGAAACTAGCTCTAAGTGCAGAGCCTTAGTTCCAAAACAAACGAACAAACAAACATAAGCCTTTAATGACTTTGAACCACGAGTGCGGCTCATGGTAATTGCGAACGGTCCACCAAAATCAACCCCAGTGTGGAGAAAAGCTTTACCCGAAATGGTGCAGGTTGCTGGTAGGTCACCCATAGGGGGGGAATAAGAAATTGGTTTTATACAAAAACAAACGATACATGCCTTTAGACATTTTCAAACAGACTTTTTTGCGGCCAAAATCCAAAAATTTTGCGTTAAAAGAAATTGGGTTGTTCTAAGACCAGGATGAAAATATTTTTGATGACAGTCCAAAATAACGAGATCTGTCAAACAATGAGTACGAGGTAATAGGAGTGGAAATTTTTCCCCATAAGGTAAATTTGAATTTCGAAGGCGACCGCCCACCCTGAGTAAACCATGTCTGTCCAGAAATGAGCTAAGGGGTCTAAGCTGTTTGTTAATGGTTCTCCCTTTTTTAATATTCTCTATGTCCTTATAAAAAAATTCTGATTGAACGCTTTTAACCAATAAATTAAGTGCAACTTGTTGTTGCTGACTTGAAATGATTTGCGATGCGTTTGAAACGATATCCACGGGGGTTCTCAAAATGCGAATGAAATGAAGGACATAACATATAATGCGACAAACTTTATTTATATCAGAAAATTTGTTTATTAAGAGATCAAGAAAATGATCCGAAATGATAATATTCAATGAGATAATTTTCTTTTCCAAATCCATAGATGTTGAATGTATGTCAGAAAATTTACTCACAGGCCAATCTGATTGTGGCAAAGAAAGCCAAATAGGACCGGACCACCATAAACGATGCTCTACTAAATCCGTAGCTAGTAAACCCCGAGAGGCGCAATCCGCTGGATTATCTTGAGACTTGATGTGGTTCCAAGACCCAGTAGGAATTCGATCTTGAATGTGTGAAATTCTATTACTAATGAAAGTTTTCCAATGGTAAGAAGGCGATCGAATCCATGATAAAGCCACTGTAGAATCTGACCACGCATAAATTGATAACTTTAGTCGAACCTTGTAAATATTGAACAAAAATTCGATCAAATCTGATAGAAGTACCGCGGCAGATAATTCTAGCCGAGGTACAGAAATGCGTTGAGTCGGTGCAACCCTTGATTTTGCACATACCAAAGAAACTTTGATATTACCATTTGCGTCTACCACTCTGAAATAAACTACTGCGGCGTATCCTTGTTCGGAGGCGTCGCAAAAGCCATGCAACTGAAATTCCAGACAGTTATCAGACAAAATCCACCGAGGAATTTTCACCTTAGACAATTCTGATAATTGATCAAGGTAATCTTTCCATTTGACAGTAACATCAACAGGAGGATCGTCATCCCAATCGATGCCCCGAATCCATAAATATTGAATTAGGTGTTTCGCAAAAAACACCAACGGCGTCAACAAACCCAAGGGATCAAAGATCCGCGCTATTTCTGAAACCATGTGTCTTTTAGTACAAATCCGATCCACTGGATTTACTACATAAAAAAATTCGTCCGATGATGGATGCCACTGAAGGCCCAAAATTTTTTGCGAGAGATTAGTTGAATCTTCGAATGAAAATCTCTGTTGATACCTAGCCGATTCAGGTACTACCTTAATTACGTCAAATACGTTACTGTTCCATTTACGCAACGTAAATCCGCCCAACAAGCACAGTTTGTCTAATTCCAAAATCAATTGTTGAGCTTCTTCGACCGATTGTGACCCGGTCACGACATCGTCAACATATGTGTCGAGTTCCAAAGCCTTAGCAGCTAAAGGAAATTTTGATGATTCAACACGCGCCAATTCTTGGATCACACGCAATGCCAAATATGGTGCTGATTTGACACCATAAGTTACTGTATTTAGTACAAAATCTGAAATAGGTTCTGTAGGATTAAACCTCCAAACAATTTTTTGAAATTTCCGGTGTTCCGGAGAGATCAGAATTTGTCGATACATCTGTTTGATGTCTGCGGTGATGACAATCGGATGTAAGCGAAAGTGCAAAAGTAAAGCCAAGATATCCTTTTGTAAAGAAGGACCGGCAAGCAAATGGTCATTAAGAGACCCACCAATAAGAGTAGTTGCCGAAGCGTCAAAGACTACCCTTAATTTTGTTGTGTTACTTTCTGGTTTATTAAGCGCATGATGCGGAATGTAATATTCTGTCGAATGATGCGATGATTCCTTCATGCTTGAAGGAATGAGTGACATGTGGCCACTTTGTAAATAATCTTGTATAAACTCCCTGTACATTGTATACAGTGGAGGGTCTTTTTGTATACGACTTTCCAATGCCAAAAACCTACAAAGTGCGACTTTCCGAGAATCCCAAAAAATGGGTTCCGGACCATTAAACGGAAGTGACACTATAAAACGACCCTGCTCGTTTCTAGTGTGTGTTGTCAAAAAATGCTGCTCACAAGCTTCTTCTGCTGAAGAAACCTCGTGGACATCTGGAATGCTTTCCAGCTCCCAAAACCGACGAATTAGAGTATCCAGGGGTTCTATTAGTACACATAATGATGTACTATCTGCTGCAGGAGAAATTATTTTCCCTGTAAGAACCCAACCAAATTTTGTATGAATCGCGACTGGTTCGTCTGCGGTTCCCATACGAGTCTCATTTAACAATGAGTGTGCAAAAACATCTGCACCCAAAAGTAAATCAATTGTGCCTGGCTTATCAAAATCAGGATCAGCCAACGGCAAGTCCGCTGTATGCGGCCAATGGTTGGTATTTAATTGCACTGCCGGCAATTTACCACAAATATTTTGTAGAATATAAACATCTACCTCAAATTGGGGATGTATTTTATCCCTAGGTCTAATTTTGCAAGATAAAACTCCCGAAATGTGTGAGGAAGCTAAACATAGACCTTCCACTTTAATGGCAACGTTGGATTTTTTGTAAGCCAAGTCGCTGACGACAAGTTTCTGTCATAAAATTTTCCATACTGCCGTTGTCCAACAATGCTCTTACTTTTTGAATCTTCCCGTTCCCATCTCGAACTGCAATAGTTGCAGTTCCCAACAAAGTGACGGTTTTCGAAGAATGCGTCGAAAATAAACTGCTAGTACTTGATGTACTTGCACATGGTTGATTTGACTGTAGTGCGGGCGCGTTATCAACAAATTGATCCGTCAATGATTTTTGGTTTGTAAAATGTAGCAATGTGTTGTGTGGTTTAGCGCACTTTCTACAAACAGATTTTGAAGAACATTTCGTGGCTCGATGAAGCCCCGATAAACAATTAATGCAGAAATTTGTCTGCTTAACAAACTCGTAACGCTCATGAGGCGTCTTATCCAAAAAATTCTGACATTGATATAAAGCATGTTTGCCTTTACAATGAATGCAACTTTTGTTGTTTGATATTGTCACTATTGAAGTATGATATTGAGATTTTGTATAAATTCCAGTAGGTTTATCAAAATGTGTAGATTTACTATTTGCTTTAGACTGTTTGCTCATACATAAACTACTAACTTTCAAGGCTTTAGAGTGCCTTTCAACAAATGTTTTTAATTGCTTATATGTGGGAATCAAATTTAAGCCCACAACATTGGTTTCCAATTCAAATAATTTTAAAAATTCGTTATCTAATTTTTTAGATAATGTACGAAACTGAAACATGTCCAAAACATCTACCTTAGCTTGCTCTAAGCAAGCCAAATTTTCATCAAAGCAATTTATGAGAGCTCTAAGCTCTTGGTGAGAATTATGGTTGGTCTTTGGAGCATTTTCCAAAACCGCAAAATGTGAGTTTACCAAAAGTCGCTTGCTTTCATACCTTTCAACCACGGTATCGTGAGCCAACTTAAAATTATCCCCTGTAATAGGTAAATGTTTAATTAAACCTTTAGAATCTGAATCTAATGCGTCCAGCAAGAAATAAAATTTCTCTACGCTTAATAAATTCTTGTTATCAACAACAAGATTTTTAAAAGCTCATTAAAATGCATAAACTCTGAAATTTTGCCAGAAAATTTTGGGATAGATATCCGAGGAAGTCTTATGTTAGACACGCTTGTTAATTGAGAAAACTCTTGTGTGTTGGCAAGAATATTTTCTTTCTTGATTTTGGATAAATCAAGCTCCATTTGTGCCGCACTATTTTTTATTGAAATGACTAATCCATTCATGCTGGATTTCAAACTTTTAATTTCCTCCAGATTTTCTGCGTCTAGAGTGCACATTTTGTACGCACTATCTATCTCATGTTTGAGATCGATAGCTGATTGCGTTAGAATTTGAGCCAAAACTAAATTTTGCTCTGTTGAATCCAAATTAGACGTTTGATCAAAAAGCGAACGAAACTGTTCAATAGCCAATTTTAAATCCAGGATAAACCGTTCGGTAGAAATTTTCTTGGTAGCCATTGTAGCTACTAAAATGCCCTTATAAGTTATAAGAAATTGTTTTGAAATAAATGACAAAATCAAAGACAAAATTTGCCTTTAAAATTTAAAAATTACGCAAATAATTTTTAACCAAGAACACAATGTTCACCATTAAAATATCTACAGCAATTATAGATATTCAAACACCTTGTATGAGGTATTGTTTGCAATGAATGCGAATAAATCAAAGACAAAAATTTGTCTTTAACAAATCAAATTAAATTAATTATGTAATTTAACATGTTTACCATTTCAATGAGTATCGGTGCTAAATTGTAACAATTATCAACAACTTTTATACGAATTAAATTGACACCAAAATCAATAATGTTCGCAAACTTGTGTTGAATGCGCGAGCAACTTTTATGTCGTTAGAACTACGACGTTAACAAAAACAACAGGTTGAAACTGCCGGCGTACTGACCTCGAAACTTATTTTTTGAAATGAATGCACAGGTGTTCTTAAAGCGGTATCACACTTGTAAAAACTAAACCACATTGATTATTTTCAACACAAATACCATTGAATAACTAAATTAACGCGATTTAAATTGAAATTATAATAATTTAAAACCATGAAATCCAAAGAATAGCAATGCGTTTTGTTTTGTAATAAAATATTTATGCAATAAACGAGATGTAATATGCGGTAAGGATTGTTAAGATGAAGGAATGTGCAGGAAAAAAATATGTTATATGGCTCAGAAGGATCAAAGAAATGTATGTGTTTTTATCGACCAACGGCATTTTAAACAGTTAATCAATTAAAAATACACTAACCTGTAATGGTCGCCAGTTGCGCTGGTATGATAAATGTAGTGACTGTAATCTGCTTCTTGCACTACCGCCGTGAATTGCATAAACCAAAGTTCACTATTCTTGAGGCGTTTTCACCAATGAAAACTCCATGATCAAAGCACACCGAACTGATTGTTACGGTCACTCCCGTTGCCAAGTTAATAATGCACTATTCGATGCTAGACTTCGACTGTCCACGAACACAAAAAGGCACTTGCGTGCACACTTTTCAATATCCAAGGTTGTATATATTTGTTATAGGATAGGATACAAGGGAAGGAACTTTGATAATGTAAATATCACACCAAAATAATATGAAGTGATCGTATGTCATCAAAAATGCTATAAAATGCATAACACTTTTCGTAAATTCTTCCACGTGTTTACCAATCCTCACACTGTCTTTAATTGAATATTTTGGTATTTTGGTTGCAAGTTTGATGTGGGTAAATGATGATTTAAGAATAGTTTTTTCATTTGATTTATCAACTTTTACAGGTTTGACTCCGATAGTATTGTGAACTGTATTGTTGTATTGTTTCACAATATCGCTTAAATTTTTTATCCAATTATAAGAACCGTTCAGGTTAAACAAGCGCCACATTTTTCCCTTTAAGGTTCTAATTACACGTTCCACAATGCATGCTTTCTTTGTAGAAAAAACACTATAATGGTTTATGCCATATGTCTGCATTAAGGATTGAAAGTGTTTGTTATAATATACTTTACCAAAATCAGACTGCAAATTTCTTGGTGGATTTTTAAATTTATTTAAAATTGTTTTCATTGCAGCAGTAACATCAATACCCGTTTTACTTTTAAGTGGTACAGCCCATACGTATTTGGAGAAACAATCAATAACTACTAAAATGTATTTAAATCCTTTGTTTGTTTGCGAATATGGTAGCATTTCAATCAAATCGGTCTGAAGAAGGTCATTTAAACCTTTTACTATCACTTTGCTGGTTTATGAACTTCATTCACTATATCCTCTTTCACTTTTGATTGAGCAACTGTCATAATACTTTTTTTTCTAATCAGGATTTATTAAATACAATTAATAAATACTTCTATGTTTGAATGTCGAGGGCTCCACTTGCATTGAAAGGAACTTTTAATATAAAATCAAGAAACATTGTGGTATTGTTTATGATAGCACCGCTGTCACGAAAGCTGATTACATCCATACGTTTAAGCAAAAATCCTTGTAACTGTGCAATTACATAACTTTTTTCGTTTATAAGAATTTCAATGTCTTGCGGGTATCCTTTAATATTCTCAATGGCTGCTTCCTCATAAGAAAATTCATAATTATGTTTAATGTTGAAAATAAGGAATGTCTTGTCACCGTCGAGGAATGTACTAGAGTAAAACGTTGCTACTACCGTGTAATGTAGCATATGTAACTTGTACTCAATCAAGGATTCAAAACCTTCATTTTTGTTTTCATATTCCTGTTCACTTATATCTATTTTACGGTTATTTAAGTGCCTTCCAAATTTGTCAATTGTCATATCATCTAATCACTTTCGCCTCACGTAATTCTTCAATGATCTAATTTATTTCGTTGCCGTGACCTGTGTGTCCAGCAGTCTGAGATGAAACTAAAAGCCGTAATCTATCAACAAGTTCATTGGGATCATTCCAATATAAATAATCTATGGCGTTATTTGATACTTCCATTGTCATATTGTCTCCAAGACGCTTTCTACAGGGTAATGTTCTAGGTCTACAGGGTGTTTGGGGAAGTATGTTTAATGTAGATATTATATTTTTGTACTTATATGAATTATTACCCTGAATTTGTTCTGTTTCAGAATAATATCTTCTATTCGCATTTGTTCTTTTCACAATATCAAGGTACGACTTTAGATCTTGCGATCTGTACCCGACAGGATATTTTTTAAACAGTAGTTCGTATAATCCAGGAGTACCTTTATATTTCAAATCATTTATTAGAACATTTTCATCATCCAACGCGAAATTCGAATTGCCTATCATAAGACCATTTGAATCAGGGTTAAACCTAATACCATATTTATGATCAAATTCGTTCTTAACATCTTTAAACATATTGTAAATATATTCTCAAGGTAGAGGATGCAACTGTTCGAGATAATGTGTCATACCAGGTGAATCAGCAAAGCTTTGTGTATATTCCTGGGCTTCTTGAGCATTTCGATTAACTTCTGCTTCGTATTCATTATCAACATCATCATCAACATCATCATCTTCCTCCATGGCGTCATTTTTTATATTTGGTATATGCTGAGCAATAACCGGGGAATCAATATAGTCAACGTTCCTTTCTAGCAATTTAGGTTTAATCTTTTTTACACTGCTATGAGGCAGTTCTTCTTCTTCTTCTTTAAATTTTTCTTTCTTTACCACACTTTCCCCATCCAGTTTATTAGCAATAGTTTCTAATCGCGATGTTATGGGTAAGATTGATTCCACTTGGACGACTTCATTATCTTTTAACTGGCGCAATTTGTTTTTTACAATGTTTCTTTTCTTAATTAAAATTCTTTTAAGTTTTATCGCCTCCTTGTTCATTGCGTAAAAAGTTTATTGTAATAAGAAAAAATTCTTCGATAGTAACGATACTTGCGTCTCTCAAGGTTTAAATATGTATGAAGTGATCAGAACCTATTCGGTACCTTCCTTGATCTGGATCACTATCTTTGTCTACAACTAAGAAACCGTATTTGTCTTGCCAACAAGCAGCACATATTTCACGGAATTTATCATACTTCTTGTCAGTATTGACGTGATCGTCATATATGTGTTTTAAGTTTAAATCATCTTGTTTAAATAAAACTAAAGATTAGCATTATCACGTAGTAAGTGCTTAGGTATACGAGTATAACTTTGACAAAGGTAAAAACTGTCTACTTGTTTATGAAGCCCCATACTAAAGTATTCCCTAATGATACCTTGTTTATCGCAAGCTACATCATCAAAAACAAATATAGAATTATTTCGAGCATCAGATGGTGATATAATATTATCAGAACTAGAAAATGTATAATATTTGATCCCTTTTATTGGTCGCAGTAGACTTTCAAGGTATTGATACTTTGGTTGATAAAGTGATTTAGAATAAACATATACGTTTTCAAACTTTAAACCATTAGGATGTTCTATCAACCCAATCATAACGTTGGTTTTACCGCAATTTGATGGACCAACAACTAGACATCGAATAGATGAAGGCAGAAGAACGCTATGTTTTTTTTAGCTAAGGATTGCACGTCAATGTCATTATTGTTTATGGTTAAAGGTGTTGATTGTTTCACAACACGCATGTTTGCAAGTACTAAATTCGATTGTAAAAAAAGTGGAATTATATATATATATATATATATATATATATATATAAGAAACGGCGAGTATATAAAGAATCATTAATTCACAATATTTTATTTATTTACTGCACAGCTTGAGAGGACAGTTGTCCGCTAATGATTACCTATAATAATTCTAAAACTACTGGGAACAGACTGTTAAATACTGTAATTAACAATTTACCATTTGAAGCGCATATTCCGGGTTACATTTTGCGGTCCGAGTACAAAACTAATGAAACGGTTAGCTCGGGGAGACAAGGGAATAAACAAGTTAGACGAGGCTTGTAAGGAGCACGATATTGCATACTCCAAAGAAAAGGATCTATCTAAACGCCATCAAGCAGATTCGAAGTTAGCTCAGTTAGCTACAGAATGACTAAATTCTGGGGACTCGTCTTTAGGTGAAAAAGCAGCAGCATTTGGAGTAGCTAACGCAATGAAAACTTAAGTAAAACTTGGTATGGGTGCCTGTGCATCACTGAGAACAAAAATATCAATAAAATAAGAAAACTGATAAAGAAACATAATATAAGAAGTACGCTAGGTATTAAAAGTATTATCAAACAAGCACGTACAGCTTTAAAAAGAACTAAAGGATCCAATATTATGGATGCAATCAACATAGCAATTAAGGCCGCCAATACAGCAAAACAAAAGAAGCATATTAAATCAGCTCGTATTATATCAATTCCTAAAACAGGAGGTTTTCTACCACTAATACCAATTTTTGCAGGCCTAAGCGCTCTTGGTACTCTTACTGGAGGTGCAAAAGCAGTTTCAGATACTAAAATAGCTAAGGAACAACTAGCGGAAAAACAACGTCATAACAAGGCAATGGAGGACAATGCAGTCGTAAACGGCATGCACATCAAACCTTATAAAAAGGTTTTGGTCTTTTTTTTAGCCCCTGCAAAACCTCAAAGGAACGCAACTTGATTTTACCTAATCGAGCACTAAGCAATGTAGAATTAATACAGTTTGTAAGCAATTAGAAGTACCATATTTCCGTGGAGTGTTCATGAGAAACAATCTTCCCAAGAAAGTTAATTTAAAAGAATGTGGTATAATTAATTTAGATGGAATAGAAAGTTTAGGCACGCATTGGACCTCTTATAAAAAGTACGGTAGTAGCGCTATTTACTATGACAGCTACGGAAACCTGCGACCGCCAACAGAGTTGATAAGTTATTTGAATAGCGGGGGTAAATGTAAAATTCTTTATAACATTAACCAAGAACAATCGTACGGTACTGTGTTTTGCGGTCATTTATGCTTACAATTTCTAAGTAGTACATAGAACTGCGTATGAAGTTTTCATGTCGTACACTTTTACTCTAACGGAAAACACTTTAGTTTTAACAAGCAACTTTAATCCGCCTATAAACTTGGATAATGATTCGGAGTACGTATTAGGATTAACAAATTTTGAGTCTTATAACACAATTCCAAACATAGAAAAAGGAATAAATAATAACTTTTATTATGGATCTAACGGAGAATTCATAGAAATATCTGAAGGTGCTTATGAGATTAGAGAAATTAATAAATATCTTCAAAAAGCTTTAGGCGATAAAATATGGCGTGGTCGTATGGAACAATCACGAAGCGCTAGAAAGACACCAGTGTATATAGAAATTACAGCTGACAATAATACACTTAAATGTAGTATTAAATGTAGTGAAGATGTGGATTTTACCAAAAAGGATTCAATTGGTTCTCTACTCGGTTTCAATCCACGAAAATTGCTAGCATATGCCACGCATTAAGCAGACTACGCAATCAACATTTGTAAAGTGAATGCAGCTTTAATCGATTGTAATATTGCAAGTGGATCCTATTTAAATAGTAAACCAGCCCATGCAATACATGAATTTTTTCCTCAAGTACCTGCAGGTTTTAAAATTATCGAGTGCCCATCTACAATTATATATCTACCAATCAGGTCACGTATAATAAATAAAATAATAGTTAAAGTGGTTAAATTGGTAATGAGTCCTGTAATTATTCGACTTCCAAAACATGATTGTACATCATGCCAAATCAAATGTCGAATATGACCTCTAGAAAGCATTGCATCAATACCTTTACCTTGATATTCCAAAGAGCGTTTCAAGTGCCTCAATCGTACAAGGTATTTTTTAAGATGTGCCAAATTAGATTCCAGCCTACTAGGATTTTCCTGGCGATTGTCTTCGTATACCTTATTTTTAATCGCAAGCTATAATAAACTTATATTTGTTTTTATAATTATCATGTGTTTCGTTATTGCATCGGCTGATCTAATTAGATTCACACATTTCACAGTTAACTTTAAAATAGCACTACTAATCTCGGCTACTGTTTCAGAATTCATGATTCTATACAATCACTACACTACACTACTTAATATATGTAGAGCTTTATTGACTATTTATACAAAAATATCATCTGACATAAGCAAAACAACTGTAAAAGAATTAGCATACAATCAAAATAATTGCATAGCAAATTGCTTTGGATGCAATTGTTAAAATCCCCTTTATTTACGTTTTATTCAAGATGATTTTCAAGCTTGAATGGTTTAATTCTTAAAGAATATTCAACAGAAAAATTAATACTGAATTTTAATTTCCAACAACAAATCCAGTTTAATAAGCAAAGTATCTGATTTCGCGTTTTATTAACACTTGCATTGACACAACGACCTTGCATCATTTCATTTCATTCAGCTGTGTTTACGGAAAAAATATGCTTGCTCGCAGTACAGTAATAATGTTCTTATACGACCTTTGATTTATGCTGTGTGTACAGAAAATATGCTAGCATTACAGTGCTATTTTTATGGTTACATATAAAAAAATTTCAGAAAAAATAAAGCAAATTTGAAATGTCTCAAATTAAACTGTCAACGTTGTTATATAACTATATAAAAACTCATACTTGCAAACCACCGTGTATGCATGCATATACACGTTCGTTCTCTCGAACCATGTATGCAAAAATTCACTAAATACTATTTACATTTACTATATCGACATACTTGAATGAAATAAAATCAATACCCCTTATTCAACTAAAAGTTCCCTTAATCCGGGTTGTTAACTATTATACTAAACACTGCAAATTCTACAATTAAAACAAATTGGCTTCCAATCGAAACATAGCCAATAATTCTTGATATTGATATTCATACTTGCAAACCA
This sequence comes from Platerodrilus igneus, assembly GCA_036346225.1. NCBI lineage: Eukaryota > Metazoa > Arthropoda > Insecta > Coleoptera > Lycidae > Platerodrilus > Platerodrilus igneus. The sequence continues at coordinate 1,229,508 of JARFIW010000954.1, forward strand.
CCATGTATGCATGCATATACACGTCCGTTCTCTCGAACCATGTATGCAAAGATTCACTCAATACCTGTTCGGGTATACAATACCCACTGTTGCTCCACTGTACAATACCTCTGAGGTAACTTATTCTCACCAGGGTTGATAATGCTTCAGCACGGGTGTTGATACATTATGTGCTCGAAACTCTTGATATCTCCCTCCTGCTGTAACAACTTGGTTTGGAATCGAACTTCCAAAACCCAAACTTCCCCCAATCAATCAATAATGAACCATATAGGTGTGGTTAAGTGTCATTTTCTTTGCCGCTGATAAACCTGCACTTTCTACCATTAACTGCTTTACAGCTGAACCATTTCGTTTTTTTTTTATTATACTTAAATTTATTACGAGTTACTTTTCCTTTACGAGCCGAATTTATGTGTTCTTTACCCATTGCTTAAATTCACTAGTCTTCCCGTAATAAACATACTAATTCTTATATTTGTTCAAGACATCCATTTAATATACACGAGCCTATAACCAATATCGCTACGCGATGTTGTAGCATAACAGGCGTTAGCTCCGAGCTAATTATCTTTCACATTTCTATCTTTTGTCTTTGTGTGTCTTGTTTAGTCTTTGTGTGTCGTGTGTTGTCGTGTTGTGTGTCGTGTGTTGTCGTGGTTCTCCACTCCCCATATTTATATATCTTTGATCACGTGATTGTTCTAGCCAATCAAAAACCTTACATATTTCACAATTGTGTATCCTCCCTACATGTGCTTTTAGGTTAATGGTTTAAATTCATTTTTATTATTGTCATTGCTAATTGAAATTACCCTATAATTAAATTTAAGTTATTCTGCAATATTCTAAAGTATTTCCTGTTAATATTTTTATAGATATCACGAAAAATTACATTTTATTACGTACTTCCGGTTTTGACTTTTCTAGAACAAATTAGCATTTCTTTGGCACCTTAATTTAAAATCTTCTAAATTTCACGGGATGCCAGATATCAGTTGATAGGTTATGTTCATTTAAAGTGTCAATTGTCACCCAAAATCAAACTAGGATTGGATGACTATCTTAATTCAGGTCAGTGATAGGTTACATTTTAGATAGAATTGTTTATGATTGGCTGAAAATATTATTTGAAATTTAAATTAATTTAAAAAGGTTCTTGGGTGTTACAATATCCCCATTTTAATTTGAGAGTGTATTTATTTAAACTCGATTAATTAAAATTTTTGTAAGTGTTTCTGGAACAACCTTAGGTATCTACTGCGTAAATTCATTTTTCTTGTATGGTTTTAAGTTAATCATATTTTGGGTACGTAGCCAGTGTCCGTCAATAATGATGCACATTCCTGTTCTCCAAAATGACCATAAATGAGATGATATTCCCAGAATAGTTTATTCACAAGGTGCTGAGGAATATATATAAGCCACCATTCGTCACGTTTTTCACTTCTTCTGAACAGCATATTTTCATGTATTCTAAATCTTTTCTGTAGTTCCGCTTGTTTACCCTGACGATTATTTATCAACTCCTCCTTCAGCCACACTATGTTGTCATCTTCCGCCAGTTGCTTATCAAGTTCTTTTAGCATTTGTCTTAGATTATTTTTTTCGATAACCTTTGTCTTTACTGGGGCTACCACAATGGCCTTATTTTCCCTGACATCTACGTATCCATATCTCGACAAGAAATCTGCAACCACATTATCTTTCCCTTTCCTATATCGGATCTCCATCTCATACTCCTGCAAAAAATAAGCACCAACACATTAGCCTAGCGCTCAATGCCTTACACGAAAACAAAAATTCCAAAGCTCGATGGTCAGTCAACACATAGATTTTGAAACCCAAGATATAAGGGCGAAACTTCTTACAAGCAAAAACAATACTAAGTAGCTCTAATTCGGTTATCATATAATTCTGTTCAGCCGCCAACAAACCACGACTAGCAAAAGCAAACACTATCAATTTACCCGTTTTCATTTATTTGAAATAGATGCGCCCCTAATGCCCTTGCAGACGTGTCCGCCTCTATATAAAATGGTGCTTTAAAATTAGGGTGCTTGAGTTCAATTGTTTCCAACTTTTCTGGGTCCATCTTGATCCCTTTTGCACTTACGACATATCCCAAAAACTTCAACTCCTCTTTTAAAAACTCTGATTTTTTCGCCTTAACTGTCATACCTGCCTTGCCCAATTTCGTCAATACCATATCTACCTGATTGACATGCTCCTCTATTGAAGTAGATGCAATTAAAATGTCGTCCACATACACCGTAGCAAAAGATAAAACCTCTGGTCCTAACACCACGTCCAAACATTTACTAAATGCAGCTATAGGCACGTTTAAACCAAACGGCAGTATGGTAACTCTTGCCATTGACTAAGAAAGCCGTTAAGGGCCTGCTTTCCTGTTTTAGTTTTACTTGCCAGTATCCGCTGGTTAAGTCCAATATTGTAAAATATTTAACTCCGTTAAATTTCTGTATCAATTCATCCACAGCTGGTGGTGATTCGCGATCAGGGATTAAAATTTTGTTTAATTCTCTAGCGTCCAAACAGATTCTCACGGAACCGTCCTTCTTCATTACAACTACTATTGGGTTCGAGTAAGGTGAACTAGATCTCTCAATAACATTATTTTCTAACATTCGATTAATTTCCTTCACTACGGCATCCCTTTTAGAGACGGGTATAGGGTATGACCATTTAACAAAAGGGGTATGTTCCTTTGTTCGTAAAGTACACTCATATTGATTACACAGGCCCGGTGTATCCGAAAAAATTGCCCTATGTTTACTTTTTAACTTTTCTATCGTACTCAAATCGTTCAACCTTATATTTAAACACGTTAAAGCATTATTATGGGTCTGCATATGCCTATCTATCGTAGTTTCCCAATCTGGTAGTCGAGCTGGGCACAATTCACATTGGAACTATTCCACCGTTTCACTATTACTTTCGGTATCCTCATCCATACTAGCTAACAATTCCCTCAAAACCTCTATTCCCTCTTGTACGTCCCTATCTTCTGCTAACTCTACTGCAAACTGGTGGTCCCTAATTTTTAAAAACCTTTCTATATCTTGCAAATCTAATTTTACTGAATTCCCACAAACATTAAACCTAACTAATCTAACCTTTTCGTTTGTTATAGCTCCTTGAAATTCTACTTCCTTGAAATATCCTCATCTATGTAACTAAATAGCCTATTTTTAAAATCTAATACCACTTGATACTTCACTATCCAATCTGTTCCTAAAATAGCAGGCATATTTACCCCTTTTACTACTAAGAAAACTATAGGCATAACTTGATCAGCTATGACCACATTTAATAAAGCTTGCTTATTTACTTTCGTTATTTTTCCATTTACCCCCTGTATAGAAATTCCTACTGCTGGTAGTATAAGTACATTTTTCTTGTCCCCCTTGGAAACTTTGTAATACATCTTCCGATATAATACTGACCGTGCTACCGGTATCAATTATCGCTTCAAAATAACTATCCCTATTAAACATTTAATTTTTGGAATATAACCCTGGTTTTTCTCCCCGCGATCTGCTCGTATATCCTTAATGTGGCAATTGTTTCCACTCAAATTTGACCCCTTTAGCTCCTTCCAAAACTTAGAAAAAAAATTCAAATAATTTACTTGTTCCACTGACTTATCACTAAACCGAACTACTGGAGCTCGTAATCCGGTAACTTCTAGTTTGTGTTACTCCCAGTTGGTGCAGAGTGTGTTACTTCCGCCTGCATATTTTCAGACTCACCCGTTCTTGCATCATCCCATCTGCTTCCTATATTTGGTCTACCTCTCGGCCAATTCCGACGAGTTACAAAATTACTCCTTTCACCTCTATACTGCTGATAACCTCCCCTTGTCCCTGGTTGGTTGTCTTTATAATTGCAATTTCCTTCGTTCCTATTATGATTCACCCCCCTAATACCTCTTATACCCTGCCTATCTAAGCTCTCAACCACTCTCAATAAATCATCTACTTTACTATTGCTTATTCCAATAACGACTCGTCCATAGGTGAATCTAAAAACTGAGTTCTTTCCAACCAATACCATACATGGTGTTTCATGCTACCTACTTGTGCATTATATGTACGTGGTTCATGTACTTGATATCTAATTTCTTCTTGCTTTCGCAATGACCAGTACGTAGCCAGAAACTGAGATTTAAAATCCTGAAACGTATTCCAATTTAATCCAAAACGCGTTGCCCAAATTAATGAATCCCCTTCCAAACAACTCGTTGCAAATCTAACCTTTTGTCCTTCCGACATTGGACTTATTTCAAAGTATTTTTCTAAATTTTTTATAAACCTAACGGGATGGGTTTTATCTCTATTTTCATCAAACTTGGGTTTCTCGCCCTCATAGCTACTTGTACCCACATGTATAACTTGATTTATTTTAGATGCAGACATTTTATCATTTAACTGCTTTATTTCCGTACTTAATTTGTTAATTGTTTCATTTGACCGTTTTTTAACTCGACTTAATTCACATTTATAATTTACTATTCGGTTTTCTACCCGTTCAATGCTACCCCCCAAATCTTTAATTTCTCCTACAACCAAAACATTGTTTTCTTTTACTTTGTTTTCAAAATTTAGTACTCGTTCCTCGACTGGTTGAATTTTTTATTCAATTTCTTGTTTTAATTCACTCTGTACCCGTTCTAATTTATACCCGCTTAATTCTTTTAATTCCTGTATTTGTCCTTCTAATTTCTAATTTTTTGTAACGTCTTTAAGTAACGAAACTAAATCCATTTTCCCAATTTTTTCTTGTATTTCCCCTTCTGCTCTGTCCCACTGCTCTAATGGTACACTAATATTACTATCTGATTCAGTCATATTGAATAAAATTTTCAAGTACTAGCTAATAGCTCCGATTTTATTATTAAGCCGGATCCCTTGTTACGTGCCAAAAATTTCGGCACTGGACATTTTTAATTAGGTTTTAATATGTGAGGATTTCGCGCCATAAATTTAAAAGACTTGTTGCGCGTATTTCCGTCACTTCAGAAGTGCGTTGCGCGAGATTCGCGTCAACGCGTGTGGGGGAAGAAGGAAGTGGGGAATTTCCGGGAGACGCGAGACATGAGATCTGCAAGTTCCCACAGCCGTGTGAGGGGCAGGTTATTATAAAAAGCCCGGGAGCTCAAGGCCGGCAGTCAGTCTTCGAACTCCATACTTCGTTGTTCAAGCTACTCAATCGAGTCAGTCTGAGTATTACAGCTTTTGCATTGTTGTCTACCTAGACTACTCGCCCAGTACAATTAATTATTTTTTATTAAAGTTATTATGAACAAGTTATTCTAAATTTCACTGTAATTTCTGTTTAAGTTATTAAAAATTTGTTAAGTGTTTGAAGTTGTTTTTTTAAAAACACAGCTCCAAAGGCCCGAACCTTAACTGGCGCAGTCGTAACGGATGTCAAAAGGGCACTAAAAATCCAAAAATCGGAAGATTGGTGACCAAGAATTTTAATTCGCAATTTTGACAGAACCCAAACCGGGTTGGAGGAAGAACAAAAATTATCTGAATCCAGCAACAAACAAACCAACGTGGACAAGATACAGCATCGATCGAGCCCACAAAAGAAACAGATGAAATTAATGTAAGTTCATTTCCTTTTATACCAATTGATCTCACAAACTATAATTGATATATGCTAGTTTATTATTTTATTATTTTATTGATTACCATTTATGAATATTACTTTCTGAATATTTTCTTGAAAATAGTTACCAAGTGAATTATTTTCAAAACGAGACTGTATAACATTTTATGAGAAATTAAAAGAGATTTTCTTTTAAAAAACAAATGAGACTTGATATTTAAGAGATTCTTACCACAATTATTAAAACAAACTCAAAAATAAACCAAAAATAATGGACGCACATCCACTAACACCAAAATAAGAAACATTAACTAGCGCGATTCAAACGCACGTTATAATCCGGTAAACTAAAAACACAGAACGCAAAATTAATTCCAAAGCCAAAGGTAATTCTTAAACAAGCAATTACGGAACGATTATTTAAACCATTGACCTCTATAATACTGTATAAATTAAAGCAAAAACACTCTGTAATAATTGAAACTACGGTAATTTAAAACTACCGTAACCTAAAACCTCACCAAAGTTCGCGAAAGAAGCATAATTTATTACACACTTAAAAACCTCAGAGAATTGCTATAACTTTCAGAATCTTTGTACAATACTAAAACGCAATTTGCATTATTAAATCCATCACGGAATAATAAAAGCGCGTAAAATTGCAACTATATTAGTACAAACAGGGAATAAAAACTAAACGTTTTTAATTAAAATTACTCATCATTTGCATTATCCCAGTACAAATACTGAGTGAAGCTAAACGGTCATCGTAAGAAGCTTTAACTAAAACACTTATAATTGCAACTTGAAATACGGAGAGTTTCAATTGCAAGTCGTGCATTACCGAGATATCTAAAAATAATTAGACGTAACATTTATGCAAAGCATTCAGCGAGTACGGAAGTGAAGTATTTAATTCCTACTAACACCTGTAAGTGTTAATTACCTCAACGTTTATAAGTGTACGCTATTCAGCACGCACACAATTACCAAGAAACGTGACTACACCTTTAAGAGACATAACTTAGTGATTTAATTGCAACGATAAAATGCAAAAGTAATTAACCTGCAAGTTATAATTAGAATACAAGACCGACGAACTAAACGTTTATAAAACCGATATAATTGCAAATTAACAGAACTGAACTAACACAAGACAAATTAAAACCGCAAGATAGAAACAGGCAAATCCAAGACTACGGTAACTAAGTCAACATTATCAAGTATAAATCCCACATATTCATCGCCGCACTGTGTAACTAAGCACAAGTAACAGCAATTACGATTCTAAAAATAACCCGACGCAGTCTAAACTGAAAATTAACAAATCCAAACCCAAAATAACGATAAAAATAGAAAATTAATCTCAATTTTAACAAAATTTGAATTTACCCAACCTAAATGAAAAATTAAAAAATCTAAACCAAAAATAACGTTTCAAATAACAAAAATCAACCCCAATTTTTACAAAATTTCAAATTACCCAATCTAAAAGGAAAATTAAGAAAACCAAAGCAAAATTAACATCACAAATAGCAAAACCAACCCCAATTTTTACAAAATTTCAAATTATCCAATCTAAAAAAAAAATTAATAAAACCAAACCAAAATTAACGTTTCAAATAGCAAAATCAACTCCAATTTTTACAAAATTCCAATCCAAACGGAAAATTAATACATCCAAAGCATAATTAACGTTACAAATACAAAATCAACCCCAATTTTTTACAAAATTCGAAATTTCACAACCCAAACGGAAAATTAGTAAATCCGAAGCGAAAATAACAATATACATAGCGAAATAAACCTCAATTCAAAAATTTATTTTTTGAAATTACCCAAAATCGAAAACAACCCTTAACCAACATGAGTAGCACAGACATGAAGCTGTATTTGGAAACAATACAGATATTTGATGGCACGCAGGCGCATCTTGTAAATTTCATTGGAGCAGCCGAAATGTTCCTAAAAACCTTCTACAAACCCGGAGATAACGAAAGAAATTCATTGCTTATACGCTTGATAATAAGTAAACTAACCGGAAGGGCACTAACCTTAATCGCCAGTAGGGACGATTTACAAGAATGGCAGGAATTTAAACAACTACTAATTGCATATTTTGGAGACCAACGTAACATAAAATGCCTGGTACGAGACCTAATAAACCTTAGAATGGAACACAATCAATCCCCCTACCAATTCGGAATGAAATGCCAAGACGTGAGAAGTTTAATTCTAACAAAATTAAAAATCGAAAAACCCGATCAAAACGTTAGACATTTAAAAACAAAAATGTATGACGAAATGGCACTGGACACGTATATAAACGCTTTACCAGAACGACTACCGGATAAAATCAGATTCCAACGACCCCAAAATCTAGAAGAAGTTATGAACCTAGTAATAGAAGAAGAAAATGTAATGTATTACCGCAACAGACTATACAACCCCAACGCGAATAAAAGTTATTCACCAATAAAAACCATACAAGCCACAAGACAAACAATCCCTCAACAAAAATTCACACCCTTCAACGCACAAGCAAATCAACCACGAATTAATAACCCAAGATTCAACAATACAAATTTTAATAATCAATATAAACATTTTCCAAACCAACGTTTAACCCAACTTTTACGAAAACCGCATTCCAACCAAGATTTAATCAAAACCTAAACCAACAAAAACCAGCATTCAACGCAAACCCCAATAGAAACACACCAATGAATAATAACAACCCTAATAATTATTATAAACCAACACCAATGGATACCTCATCTGGTAACGCCAGACAAAATACAAAGATAACACATATCCGACCAAACCCTCATCAGAAACGTAATTTTAAATCGGAAGAACTATTTCATCAAGAAGTAGAAAAATTTGACACTGACCAGAATAATTACATTGAGACAACTACGAACAATGAATCAAACCATGCAGAAACTTATGAACGCGACGAACAATACGAAACTTACAAGCAGTACAACGAAGAAAACTCAAACTTTCAAATGGACCAATTCATAACCAACCAAACTTAATAAACTTAAATAACATAAATCACTTAGTATTACCATACATAGAAATACCCCACGCCGAATTCAAACTATTAATCAACACCGGATCCTCAAAAACATTAATTAGCCCCAGAACTGTGAAAAAACATTATTTAGCTTATGTAGAAAGAGAAACATTTAAAATTAAAACAGCCCATCAAACAACACTACACCAATTCGTAGCTAATATACCCTTACCGAGAACATTTAATGTTAAAATGAAACATAAATTTTGTGTATTCGAATTTAACGACAAATATGACGGCTTAATCGGAATGGACCTTCTAAGAAAATTAGGAGCCAACATTGACATTAAAAATCGCTTATTAAGGACAAAATACGGAAAAATCCTTATTAAATTTCAAAACACACAAATCGAACAAAAATACACTATAGAACCCCGAACGGAACGAAAAATAAAAATCCCAGTAAAATCTAACAAAAATTTAGGAATAATAAATCATATGACATTTCAACAAGGAGTAGAAACCCCAACCGCTTTAGTACAAATAAAAGATAACAATGCAACCACAACGATATTAAATTCAAACGACTATCCCGTAGAATTATCATTGACAGACCCAATTAGCGTAGAAGAATTAAATTTTAACGAAATGGAAATAGACGAAAATTTAGAAAACGATTACAACCCAATAGAACATGACGAAATGTTAAGAGAAAATTTAACTAACATCCGCTTCAATACCGACATCAATCAAGAAGAAGAAAGAGCAATTAAGAACTTATGTTTCGAATACCGCGACATATTCCATTGCGAAGGAATACCATTAACATTCACCAACACAGTAAAACATAATTTCGAGCTAACAGACAACAAGCCAATCTTTACAAAAGCATATAGACTACCTCATGCAAGCCAAGAAGAAGCTGACAGACAAGTAGCAGACTTATTAGAACAAGACATAATCCAGCACTCAAACTCACCATGGAGCAGCCCCGTGTTAATAGTACCTAAGAAATTAGACGCAACCGGAAAGAGAAAGTACAGAATGGTAATAGATTATAGAAAGTTAAATGAAAAAACGGTAGATGACAAATATCCACTACCAAATATTACCGAAATTTTAGACAAATTAGGCAAATGCCAATATTTTTCAACATTAGACCTAGCATCAGGATACCATCAGGTAGAGATGGAAGAAAAAGACATATCAAAAACAGCCATCATCACACCTAGATGACATTACGAGTACAAACGAATGCCATTCGGATTAAAGAACGCACCCGCTACTTTCCAGAGAGTCATGGACAATATACTACGAGAAATACACAATGAAAAATGCCTTGTATACCTTGACGACATCATAGTTTATTCCACATCATTGGTAGAACACATAGAAAGATTGAAAGAAGTATTTGAAAGACTAAGACAAGCACATTTCAAAGTACAGTTAGACAAAAGTGAATTTTTACAAAAAGAAGTATCATTTTTAGGACATGGAATAACACCCCAAGGAGTAATGCCAAATCCCGACAAAACAAATGCAGTTCTAAATTACCCATTACCAAAAACAACCAAAGAAATTAAAAGATTTCTAGGACTTAGTGGTTACTACCGCAAATTCATTAAAGGTTACGCTCAGATAACCAAACCCTGACAAATTGTTTAAAAAGGAAACAAAATTGAACACACCCGGAATTTATTAAAGCCGTAGACAAAATTAAAACATATTAACGAATCACCCTGTATTAGAATACCCAGACTTTTCAAAACCATTTATACTGACGACAGACGCATCGAATGTAGCATTAGGCGCAGTATTGGGCCAAGGAAAAGTAGGTACCGATAAACCTATCAGCTACGCATCCAGAACCCTAAACGAAACCGAACAGAAATATAGCACCATAGAAAAAGAATTATTAGCCATAAATTGGGCAACAAAATATTTTAGACCTTACTTATATGGAAGAAAGTTTTACATATACACCGATCATAGACCACTTGTATGGTTATGCAAACTGAAAGAACCGAATTCAAAATTACAATGATGAAGAATCAGACTCTAAGAGTACGATTACGAAATTATATATAAAAAAGGAATTTATAGTAACAACGCAGACGCTTTAAGTAGAATCCAGCTCAATGCATTAGAAACGGAATCCATTATAGGAAACGTAGACGAAGCAGAAATAAGGGAAGATCCAGACGAGATCGACACGATACATTCGACACAAAACGAAGAACCTAAAAACGCAATTAAAATTTTAAACGAAGCAATCGATATGAAACCCAACCAATTTATAATAACCGAAGTTTTAAATAACCCCAATCCAGTAAAATATACAAAAGTAGATAACAAAAAATATACCAAATTCAAATAACTAAAGATGACAACGAGGAACAAATAATTAAAATTCTAAAAGAGTACACCCCCGAGAAAAAACGATTTTATTTTTATTTCAACACCGAACATTTATACCAAAGATTTTCAGAATTATACGTTAAATTATTCAATAACTCTGGCCCTGAACTCATCAGATGTACTAGAAAATTAATAACATTAGACGACCCTGACGAAATAAACAATGTAATTAGGAATCAACACGAAGGAAAAACCAACCATCGTGGAATTAACGAAACAATAAAGCAACTTGTAAGACGTTATTATTTTAAAGACATGAAGGAATTGACCACAGATTTCATTAACCAATGTGAATTATGTGACAAAGCGAAATACGATAGGAAACCCCCAAAGATAACCTTAATGTTAACCAAAACACCCGACAAACCATTTCAAAAACTACATGCCGATACTCTAGTAGTAGAAGCGCAAAACTATCTAACAATTGTAGACGCATTCACAAAAATAGGCCAAGCAATACCAATCACATCCAAAAATAGCATCGACGTGACCCAAGGATTTTTACAATATTTCACATTTTATGGAACACCCGAATCAATAACTCTAGACAATGGTAGCAAATTTAAAAATGAGACAATACAAAACACTTTAGAACTTCACAAAATAAAAATTCATTTCATAACGGAAAACCACCCTGAATCAAACGGACTAATTGAACGACTACATTTAACCCTGTTAGAACAAATTCGATTATTAAGAATAAATTATAAAAAGGAACATATAACCAATTTAATGTCATACGCACTAATCGCCTATAATAACACAATTCACTCATCAACAAAATTTACACCCTTAGAATTAACCTTAGGACATTCAGATTCACGAAATCCCTATGACATACACTACAACAAGGAAGTATATCAACAATATGCGAAAGACCACAAAGAAAAACTAAAAATAACTTCATCATCATCATTAGGTCTTCAGTCTTAGAACTGGTTAGACGCAAACCATCATTGTTCCCTATTCTGAACTAACCTACAGATTTCCCTGAAATATGCACAGTTTGCATCTATAACTGTCTGATCTAGGTCTACATCTACCTCTTTTTTCCTATCTCTGCTTGTAATATATCACATACTATTCCCCAAAAATGCCTTAGAACGTATTCCGCCCTACTATTTCTCTTTTCCCCAGATATCCTTGTTCCCCTACTATTTCTGTAACTTATTTGTTATTATCTTTGTCTGTCCATGCTATCGTCCTCATACATCTGCAGCACATCATTTCAAAAGGCTGCTACCGTTTTTCTGTCTGCGTTTCAGACTTCCCGTATTTCATAGGCATACTGTGCTGTGCTTCACACATATGCTTTCAACAATTTTCTTCTTATACTATGTTTGTTGTCTTTCCTCATAGGCGATGTTCTTTCTTGTTAGATGCAGTTCGATCACTTTCTATTGTTTTACAGTTATATGCCCTATTTCTCCGACCTTCAATGGTTGTGAAGGGAGGTAAGCAGCCTGTGGCTGCCAAGTTTCCCCAACACTTAACCATTTGGCGATTTAATATATTTTCCAATTTATCTTTTCGCACAGTCAACATTAGTTGCAGGTATTTCGCAACCAACAACTAGTTGTTTATACTAATCATCAGATTTATCTGCGCTTATTTTTTCGTCATTAGGTTTTCCATCTCAAGACTGGTTGGACACGTACCTGCACTTATTTATATTCTGAGCTAGCCTACATAGTTTCCTGAAATTCTCACACAGCATGTGTATTCAGGTTAATCTTCTTTGGGAATTAAACCACTCATAGTTTTTAAAATCAACTTTATTTACATTTCGATCCATGACCTAGGATCGTTGTCAAAATAATAATAAAAACTTCAAGTTTGACATTTATGACATAAATTGAAGGTGAGTTTGATTTATTGATGTTTGAAATATTTGGTTTGAGTATACTAAGCAAAAATTTTTAAAGTTTAACAGAATGATTGCCTTCAATTTGTGTTGCGACCTGGGATCGGCTTTCTTTAGGTAGTCAATGCGCTTAACGTGAAATCAGCTGATTAATTTTTATTGGTGAATTTTATATAAATTCAATAACTTGGAATTGGGAAACATTTTTTAACATGTTTCTATTTATACAATTGAGAGGATGGTTATTAAAGAAGTGTGCGATTGCATTATTGAAAGGCTTAAGTAGTCGTTTTTTTATATTTATTTCGAGGGGGAAAATTCATTATGATTTAAGTTACCTCTTTGGTAGATTTTAACATGGTTCTGAGGCGACTCTATGGCGGGTTTACACTTGTCAGATACCAATGTTGTTCTATGAAGATTGTATATGGATCTGAGGCGACCCTATGGCGGGTTTACACTTGTCAGATACCAATACTGTTCAACGGAGATTGTATATGGTTTTGAGGTAACCTTATTGTGGATTTATACTTGTCAGATACCAATGCTGTTTTACAAGGATTGTTAATATGCTTATTTTTATGTAATTAGTTATTTTATGTATAAATAGAAATCATGTATGTAGGCTGTATTTCATGTTAATATTGCAATGAAAACCCAGGAAAAACTTGCAATGCTACCTAGATATTGTGGGCATTTGATTTTCATTTGTTATTTCGTTTAGTAATGGAATCCATTGTTTACTGAAAGTCACGGATTCGTTTGCAACTCAGTTATTTGTATGTAGGGTTATATAAGCAGCTTCTTTGATTTTGCGTTTTTGGTGGTTTTCTTCTTTTTCTTCTTTTCAGGGAGTATGTGTATTCAGCTCCTTCCCTTTCTATTGTTTTCTAATTTTATACCCTATTTTACCGAGATTCAGTGAAGGTAGTTAAGCAACCTGTGGCTTCCAAGATCCCCCAACACTTAGACATTTGCCGAAATAATGGTTTTCCAGTAAATCCTTTCACACACTTAACATTATTCGAGAATATTGCCCAACCAATTCTTGTAGTTACTTATAATAATCGTCATGTTTAAGCACAGTTATCTTTTCGTCATTAGTTTATCCATCTTGGGATTGGTTGGATGCGTACCTCCATTGATTTCTATTCTGGGCTAGCCTACACATCTCCCTGAAACCTCTACAGCCTACATCTTTTATTATCTGTGTGCATTAGTCTAATCTAGGTCTGCCTCTTCTTCTCTTTTTTCCTATCTCTGCTTCTAATATATTCCGCACTATTCCCTCATGCCGTAGTATGTGGCCTATCATCCTATCTCTCCTATTTTTTACCGTTTCCACATATTTCTTTCTTCCCCTACCATTTTTAGTACCTCCTCGTTCTTAACTTTGTCTGTCCATGATATCTTCATCATACGCCTGTAACACCACATTTCAAAGGCTTCTACCTTTTTCTTGTCCGCTTCTCCTACTGTCCAGGCTTCACAGCCGTACAGTGCTGTGCTCCACACATATGTTTTAAGCAATCTTTTCCTTGTTTCTATGTTTGTGGTCTTTGAGCACAGTAGTTGCTTTTTATTGTTAAATGTAGCACGACCTTGTGCTAATCTTTGTTTTATATATTTTGTGCTTTTCCCATCTTGCGTTATTTGGCTTCCTAGGTAGCAGAAATCCTTAACCTCTTGTAAGTTCGTGTTAAATACTTGTATTCTTGTTTTTGATTTATTTTCCCCACCTTTGCAAACTAGAACTTTAGTTTTAGTTTTGTTAATCTTCATACCGTATCTCTCTATTAGAACCGTTTCCATTTCATTAAGAGCAGCTTCTAACTCTTCCTTGCTAGACGCTAATACCGCTATATCATCTGCAAATCTAAGCATATCAATTTTTTGTCCCTGCATAGTAATTCCAAATGTCTTCCTGCATTTGACAGTATTCATTGCCTCTTCTATGTACAAGTTAAAAATCAATGGGGATAGGGCACATCCCTGTCTCACCCCTTTCCTAATGTTTACTTCTCTACGTTCCTGCTCTAATTCTATTACTGCTGTTTGCTCTTTGTATAAGCTATGTACTATTCGTCTATCCCTATAACTCATTCCAATCTTTTTGAGTATTTCAAACATTTTTTTCCAATTTACATTGTCGAATGCTTTTTCCAGATCTACAAACCCTATATACATGCTTTCCCCTTTTTCTCTTGTTTTCTCCATTATCACTCTCAGAGCTAAAATAGCCTCCCGTGTTCCCGTTTCGCCTAAACCCAAATTGGTCTTCTCCTAGTATTTCTTCAGCTCGTTTTTCCATTCGTCTTTGCACAATTCTAGTTAATATTTTTGACACGTGTGCTGTCAAACTTATTGTTCGAAAATTTTCACATCAATCCGTGCCTTTCTTTTTTGGTATAGTTACTATGATGCTACGTTTGAAATCTTTGGGTATCTCGTCTGTCTCATACATATAGCTTACAAGTTGGAAGAGACGTTCTGTTACTGCTTGTCCAGCGGCTTTTAGAGTTTCTGCTTGCACCTTATCTGTACCCGGCGCCTTACCATTTTTCAGACTCTTTAATGCTAATTCAAACTCGTCTCGAAGTATAGGATATCCCAAGTCATCATTTTCAATGTCTGATTCCTGTTCTGATGCAGTTAGTTCCTCTCCTGCATATAAATTCCTATATATTCTTGCCATCTACTCACTTTCTACGTTTTCTATAATGACGTTTCCTTGTGCGTCCCTTATATTTTTGCTATACGGTTTTATATCCCTAAAATTCATTCTAATTAATTTGTATGCTTCGTCTGTCTTTCCTATTTCCATCTTCGTTTGTACCTCTTTGCACTTTTCATCAATCCATTGTTCTTTAGCTTTCCTGCATTTTCGAATAATTTCCCATTTTATGGCTTTGTATCTCTGTTTTCCTGTTTCGTCTGATTTATTTTTGTATTTTCGTCTTTCTGCTATTAAATTCACGATATCCTTTGTTATGCATGGTTTCTTATTTTCTTTTTGTGTATACCCCAAAATATCTCTGGCCGCCATGTCTAGGCTGGATTTAATGTTATTCCATTCTGTTTCTACTTCCTTGGTTTCAGATATTTTCCCGATATCATTCAGCAATTCATTTGACTTTTTTTCGAATCTTACTTGAATATCTTTATCTTTTAGTGTAGTGCCTTTTTCCGTTCCTTTTTTTCAGATTTTTAAATTTAAGTGCGGCCTTCATAATTACGATGTTGTGGTCAGTATCTATATCTGCTTCTGGGTAGCTTCTACAGTCTTTTACTTGATTCCTAAACCGTTGTCTAACAAAAATGTAATCTATTTGATATCTTCCTATATCTCCTGGCATCTTCCACGTATATCGTCTTCTAGCATGATGTTGAAATAATGTGTTTGTGATGATTAAATTGTTCTTGTCGCAAAATTCTACCAGCCTATTTCCCCTGTCGTTTCTCGTGCCTAAACCAAATAAACCTACTACCGCTCCTTCCCTACCCTCACCTACCACAGCATTAAAATCCCCGTAAATATTAAATTTTCATGTCCTTTTATGCATCTTAATAAGTCTTTGATATCTTTGTATATCGCTTCTACCTCTTCGTCACTGTAGGTAGAGGCGGGCATGTATATTTGTATTATTACTGTGTTTACCGGTTTAGATTCTAATCTAACCATGAGTACTCTTCGTTCTTTTGTAAGTAATTTTCTACACAGTATCCTATCTTTTCCGCATAACTATCCCCACACCCAAATTTCCGTCCTCTGCTCCTGTATGAATTACCCTGAAGTCTCCACTCCAAAATCCCCCGCCTCTGGCCACCGAACTTCGCTGATCCCTACTATGTCTAGTGATAACCTATTCATTTCGATTTTTAGGTTCTCTAGCTTACCTACTTGCTTCATACTTCTAACATTCCACGCTCCGACTCGCAGAATGTTCCCGACTCTTATTTTTAACTTTCCGATCGCATCCTCCGAAGTAGTCCCTCCCGGAGATCCAAATGGGGACTATTTTAACTCCGGAATCTTTTACCCCAGAGAATGCCATCATGTTTGTTACAATTTAAGTACGCTGTGTACTTGGGAGATAATGTGGTGGTTTCCCGTTGCCTTCCACATCGCGGTAGTGTGTCTTAGACTGCCATACCGACCCCTATGGTCTCTGCCAATCTAAGTACCGAAAGAGCCGCTGCCCTCTTCGGGACCTGTCTTAGTCTGGTTCCTCACTAACGACCCTACTACTTTGGTTGGACCTGTAGTTTGGCTCTTTAGCTCATTAGAACACGCAAGCCATTTCACCTGTTCTAGCAATTCAGAACTTCGGCAAGGTGCAGGACCATTCGAAATGGAAAAATAACTTATGACAAGATAAAAGATAAATTAGATAACGATAAGGAACGTATCACCACAACCCAAAACAAAAATACCGACGCAAATAAATTCTCAATAGGACAAACCGTGTATGAGAAAAACTTTCAAAGCAAGCGACATAAAACAGCACCCAGAAATTTAGGACCATTCAAAATTAAGAAAATATCAGATAAAAATATAGCAGTAGTAGACAACGGTAAAATAACAAAGTACATTCATTTGAAAAACCTAAGACACCCTGTAATTTCAGATGGACAATCATCACCCTTACCGTCAACCTCCACCCAGGTAGAACGGACAACCAAGTAATAATAGAAGATATAAAAAACAACCCCGGTATACTACCAATTAAATTAGGCAGTATGCAAAACATGATCGACTATTAGACATTCGCACAAAAATACGACCTAACAGAATTAAAACACGAATTTCAAACAATCACAGAAAATTATGAGCGATTAAAACAATCAATGGACACAGCAAAATTCGGAAAAGAATACGCAATAGAAATGATGAATTACAACAGTATAATAGAAAGCATTTTAAGAAACATAGAAGATAAACTTAATAGACTAATACCCAACGAACAAACTACGAGACGAAAAAGAGGACTAATCAACGGATTAGGTAACATAATAAAAGCTATCACAGGCAATTTAGATAACCAAGACGCAGAACGTTATGACAACGCAATACAACAATTAATTGAGAATCAAAACGACATAAAAACCATAATCAGCAACCAACTATCGTTAACCCAATCAACGATTATAAAGTTCAACGAAACATTGAGAAAGTTAGTAAGAAATCAGGACAGTATAGCCCACCGAATGCAAACCCTTGAAACCACCATGCAAACTACCTCGTTAGGCATGCGAGATTTAATTAGATTTAATACAATATTTACTCAAATAATATCCACCCTTACTTTAATGCAACAAATTTTAGCAACGTTAGAAAACGCAGTAACATTTGCAAAATTAAATACCCTACACTCTAGTATTATTCAACCAACCGATTTATTAAACGAATTAATAAGAATTAGATCACTTATAATTAACAGTAAATTACCTTTTGATGTAACAGAGACAAACATTCTAATATTCGAAAAAATAGCCATAGTAAAAGGCTACATTAAGAATAACGAAATAATATTTTTAATAGAAATCCCGATAGTAGAAAGTAACAATTATAATTATTATCATTTATTTGCTTTTCCAACGAAAGTTACTAGCACATACCAAGTAATCATACCCAAAACCAAATTCCTATCCCTAAATGAACTAAGATATGGTTATACAAACGAAAAATGTACTGAAGTAACACCAAACCAATACCTATGTCAATCGATGACGACAACAACCATAAAAGAAGACAGCCCTTGTGAAGTGCAACTATTAAAATTCTCAAATCATTATGAAAACTGTGAAGCCAAACAAGTGCAAATAACTAACATGAAAATTCAAAAAGTTACAGAAAACAAATGGATAACCATTTTCCCAACAGAAGTAGTAGCAACCATCCACTGCAACCAAGATGAAAATAACCAAGCATTAATCGGAAGCAAACTAATTACCCTCAAAGAAGACTATTATGTGAAATTGAAAGACGAAGTAATCAGAGTTTATCAAGATCCCATAGCAACAAAGAAACTTGCAAACCTACCGGAACTACAGTTCAAGATAGAACAAGAAGATGAAGAAATAATCAAGAAACCTATGAAGCTAGAGCATCTAGACTTAGACGACCTAAACCACGCCATGAAATTAGTGGAAAGTTACAAAGAACATTTAAGTGAACTCAAAACGCCAAAGTTACATTATAATAATATAAGTGTTTGGACAATTGTATTAATCATTTTAATAATTTTTGTAATCATATATGTATCTTACAAAATGTACCTTAGATATAAGAATGAAGGAAACAGTTCAAGATTTAAGGAAACAAAGAAAAATAAAGAAACGATAAGTATACCTTTAGAAATAATGAATTTTAAATGAATTTGAATAATGAATTTTATGTATTTAAAAATTAAGTAAAACCTTAATTTTTCATTTACGATGGGAGGAGTTATGTATCCCCCAATTATATATATATATATATATGTATGTATTGAATATATTGAATATATTGAATCTAATTATTAGAAATTGTAAAATAAAGTATAGGTTCATTGCAACATTGTAATACAAGGATAACCCAGAGAGGTTATCGACAGTTCATGAGAACGGAATGCAACTTTGCATCCAAGAGGGCAGTGATACTGCAGGTGGCAGGTCACACGCGGTCAACATACCGCAATTACTTAGAATTAAGATTGATACATTGTAACAAAGTGTAAAGCAGACATGAGATCTGCAAGTTCCCACAGCCGTGTGAGGGGCAGGTTATTATAAAAAGCCCGGGAGCTCAAGGCCCGGCAGTCAGTCTTCGAACTCCATACTTCGTTGTTCAAGCTACTCAATCAAGTCAGTCTGAGTATTACAGCTTTTGCATTGTTGTCTACCTAGACTACTCGCCCAGTACAATTAATTATTTTTTATTAAAGTTATTATGAACAAGTTATTCTAAATTTCACTGTAATTTCTGTTTAAGTTATTAAAAATTTGTTAAGTGTTTGAAGTTGTTTTTTTAAAAACACAGCTCCAAAGGCCCGAACCTTAACCCGCGTAGGGACTTGCCTCCGAAACGCGAAGAAGAGAGTGGTATCGTATCTTACCGTATCTTTTTTCTGATATGTAGGTTTCCTGTGTTTCCAAATTATCGTACCTTTTTACCTGTCTCCCCTACGTTATTTGTCTACATATAGGAAGAAGACAATTAAATTTGGATGCAACCTGGCTTAAGAGTTCCCACACCCGAGAAAGAGCCGCGAGCAGCCCACGCCCGAGAAAGAGCCGCAGGCAGCCGACGCCCGAAAAAGATCCACGGAGCCCCGCTGCCGCTAGCATGGAGTAATCCGGTAAGAAGCCCTACAGGTTCACGTAAGTACCCCTTGGGGGTTCTGTAAAATTTGTATACTTTAAAAATGTGTTGCAATAATTTGCATATTGCGTGACGTCATAGATAATTTGCGCACACCCAAGAACATTTTTAAATTAATCCAAATTTCAAATAATATTTTCGACCAATCACAAACAATTCTATCTAAAATGTAACCTATCACTGACCTGAATTAAGATAGTTATCCATCCTAGTCTGGCTTGGGGTGACAATTGCCACTTTAAATGAACATAACCTATCAACTGAGATCCAACATCCCGTGTAATTTAGAAGATTTTAAATTTAGGCGCCAAAGAAAATGCTAATTTGTTCTAGAAAAGTCAAAACCGGAAGTACGTAATAAAATGTAATTTTTCGTTATATCTATAAAAATATTAACAGGAAATACTTTAGAATATTGCAGAATAACTTAAATTTAATTATAGGGTAATTTCAATTAGTAATTGCAATAATAAAAGTGGATTTAAACCATTAACCTAAAAGCACATGTAGCGATGGTATACAATTGTGAAATATGTAAGATGTTTAATTGGCTAGAACAATCATGTGATCAAAGGTATTTAAATATGGGGAGTGGAAAAACACGACACACAAAGACTTAACAAGACACACAAAGACAAAAGATATAAAAGAAAGTAATAAATGAAAACTAACTAACCCAAAGCTAGTGCGGAGTAGGTGACATTGTCGCTTAGCAGTATTGGTTATACGACCATGTAAATTTACGTAATGTTTGGTGAACAAACATAAGAAGTGAGTATGCTTATTACGGGAAGAATAGTGAATTTAAGTCGTTGATGGTGGACATAGATAAGTTAGTCTCTTAACAAAGAGTTAAATAGTAATAAATTTAAAGGCTTATTAATTACAAAGAAGACGATGACTAAACCCAATCATACTGTTCATTTTTGATTGATTCTGGAAGTTTGGATTTCGGGAGTTCGAGTCCAAACCGAATTGTTATAGAAGTAGCGTGATATCAAGAGTTTCGAGCACAAAATTTATCAACAATTACCTCGGAGGTATTGGAGAGAGTGGAGCAACAGTGGGTATTGTATACCCGAACAGGTATTGCGTGAATCTTTGAATAAATGTTTCGAGAGAACGGACGTGTATATGCATGCATACACGTGGTGTTGTAAGTATGAACTTTTATATATAATACATATGCTTTACATGAATATGTTAAGTTGCTAGATTAAGGTTGGAATTTTTGGACTTTATTAACGTTACCGCTTATTATTATGAATTTTGTATAGAATATGAAGAGTTATTGGCTATATTTCAATTGGAAGCAAAATTGTTTTAACTGTAGAATTTGCAGTGCTTAATATAATATTTAACAACCCGGATTAAGGGAACTTTTAGTTAAATAAGAGATATTGATTTTATTGCATTCAAGTATGTCAATATAGTAAATGTAAATAGTTGTATCACCATATTAAGGGTTATTAAATTCATTATTTAATACGAATATTGAGATATGTTACACTTAAAAGGGGTTTGTTGAAATACATTTAGGTACAGATACTTTGTAAACTTTTGGGTAAGTTAACTCACCAGTATCGGTTTCAGAATTCTAGGCCTAACCACCCCGGGACATGTCCATGTACTCTCCGCTGTAGAGTAGCCAAGGCGTTAGAAAAAGGTAGAGTAAAGACTATTGGAATAGGTAAGTGGACCCTTATATTGCAATTTTGAACCATAAAAAGTGATATAGAGTTTGCATTCGATTATATATGTATTAGGTAACGCGTTCCTTGTTTCTTTGACTGCTAGATAGGTCAGGAAGGAGCGTGAAGTGTTACAATAGGCCCGGAAGGTATCAAGGTTGGTTCGTGGGTTCTTCCTTATTAAAAACAGATTATAGAAACGGAGCTTGGTTTATTTACACAATCAAATAACTGACGCCAAGTTATCATAATGAGGAGGTACATAATATACAATACAATCAACTCTTACCACATTTTCGGTGCACTAAAATTACAGTTATGTTACGATGTTCATACTGCTAAAGCTAAATAATAAAAGATAAAGATACTTAGGTATCTATGCGACGCTACATTTTTCGCGTGTTTTCCGGTCAAGAGCTAGCAGACATGAGAGCGTTTGTCGTTCTTTGCGTTCACAGGCATAGTGCCCCACTCTCTACCTATAACGTTCGCTACATTACATTTTATTGTTCAGATATAGATAGTAGCGTTTTAAATACAAAACAGGGTGTTTGAAAAATACCGTAACACACGCCTAACACTTATAAAAAGAAAAAACAATAAAAAAGAAAAATGATTTGACGTTGGCGACAGCAAACTAACTTAGGTTAACATGAAATGTTACATTAGCGATCAACAAAAGTATACTAAACTTAATAAGCTAAATTGAAAAATTCTTATTTACTAAGGCACTACTCGAGTGTTCAAAATACGTTAGGCGCCACCTTGATTTATCTTTCTAACCACCTTTTCAATAAAATCAGGAAATCTTGAGAAAGGGAGACCGAACTAATTTTTCGATCCGCAACGTGCACTTACGCTCAACAAACTTAGTCATTAGCTCGATAGCACAAATTTGCACAATAAAAATAACTTAAACTAATACATGGTCACCAAAATGACTTGAATCACATTAGCTTTCGAAAACTAAATTAATAGTTAAACAACAAATTTTTCTAAGTACGATTACAATTAATGTACTTTGCAAATTCTTGACACACATCTCCATATAGGTTTACCTTCATTTAGATAAGAGACAAAGATACATTAAGATATGCTACGTAGCTTAACATCGAGCTACTAAGACAATAGATAAGGTAAATCTATGTAAGGTTGGCTCATAAATTATTAAAAAATAATTTAAATTGCAAAATAATAAACTAATTTTTATTCTTCTAATTTCATAAGCACCTGTACACATAAGCATAAAGTAATCAACTTGACTCAAGCACGAACTTCACAACGATGTCGCCATCTTAAAAATGGCACGAAATTCAAAAAGTCTTACAACTCGGCCTAACCTGACATAATTGATTGATCTCAATCAACCGATTATGGCAAGTACACATAAAATATAACTAAGACATACCATAATAACAATTAGTACAAGAGCAGTACCTAAACTTAAAATTCATAAAGTACATAAGCATAAACATATTTCATAGCTTGAGACCTAACATATCATAAAACATAATATACAAACATGACCTGTAAAGATTCATAATATATTTATCACCTTAAATTGTCCTTTAGCATAATTTTTCCTAAATATATTTCTAATTCAAACAACACAATCAGGTAGGTATTAATAATCATTGGCAAGTATGACTAAATAATAAATTTCCTTAAATCTAACTAACAATCGGATCCCTAATTTGACTTTTAACCCAGGGTTTCATCCTAAAGCTTGCAAAAATGCCCTCATAAGGCCTTTGCGTAAACTGGAAACCCTCAATATCTGATATAACGTACCTATCATTAGGCAATACTTTTTTAACAACATATGGACCCTTAAATTTTGGTAATAATTTTTTATTAACGTTAGGTGTGACCTCAATGTTTGGAATCATAACATAATCACCTACTTGATATTCGGTCGCTTCTTTATGATTCTTATTGTAGTGAGACTCATTATATTTTTGCGATTGAACAATATTATCACTAGCTTTTTGCCTAATCTCTTCTAAATTCCTTTCTGGATCTTCATCATTTAAGGACTCTAAAAATTCTTTTAAAGGATCTGAAATTTTCCCTAATTGTCTCACACCAAACAACAAAATAGAAGAGGATTGTCCCGTCGATTTGTTGCTTGTATTATTTATAGCAAATTCTACAACAGATTAAACTTGATCCCATTTCTTGGGTGCATCAACTAATTTTGAAATCATTGGAACGATTGTACGATTAAAACGCTCAATTTGCCCATTTGCACGAGGCACTCCTGTTGCAATTTGGACATGCTCAACATTATTGCTCTTTAAAAAATCGGTAAATAAGTGTGAGCTGAATGCAGTGCCTTTATTAGAAACTATGCGGAATGGTCTACTAAACGTATTAAAATAGTTCTCTAAATGTTTAACCACTTCATCAGAACCTGTCGATTTACATGGATAAAGTTTAATGAATTTGGTAAATGGCAAATATATACTTGTTTCGTTTGGATGATGTCTTTAACGGAACACAATGGTCAATATGAATTGTTTGAAAATGCACTGTCCCTTTTGGAATGCTGTGAAGAAACCCTTCCGATTTTTTATTACTAAAATTAAAAACAGTGCATTTAAGGCAATTTGCAACATAAAGTTTTACTTTTTCTCGCATTAAGGGAAACCAATAAGTTTGCCTAATCACCTCAATGCATTTATCTACGCCTACATGACCTACATCATCATGACCTGCCCTAATCACCTTACTCTCTATAGCTTTTGGTACATAGAACAAAAGCTTTCCCTGATCCTTCCTAAAAACAACACTATTTCGTAACTCATAAATTTTACTCTCAGCTACTTCTAATTCTTTTCTAATTTTCATAATTGCTTCGTCTTGTGTTTGCTTTATACTTAAATGCATTTCAAAGCTATTTTCCTCTAACACTAATATGTGAGAAAAATTTCGACTGAAAGCATCTGCGTGTCTCATCTTAGCGCTGTCCCTCTGCTCTAAAATATAATCAAAATTCTGTAACACCAACAACCATCGCATTATTTTAGGATTAATTTCCTTTTTCTTAAGAGCCAAGTTTAAGCTATTACAATTTGTTATAATTTTAAATGTTAAACCTTGAAGATAAACCCTAAACCTATTGAGGCTACTAATTATTGCCAATAATTCTAGCTCAAAACTATGAAGCTTTGAGTCTCCTTCAGTAGTACGCCTACTGTAATAAAATATAGGGTGAAACAATTTATCATCTTGCTTTTGCATAAGAATCCCACTATATCCCTGCGAACTAGCATCACAGTGGAGTTGAATTTCAGAAAAAGGTGAGTACAATGCCAAAACTGGTTAGTAATAAGAGCATTCTTAATAGCGTTAAAACTTTCATACTGTTTCTCGTCAAATTTAAAGATTGCATTTTTTCTAAGCAATTCGTATAAAGGACCTGCTAATAGTGCAAAATTTCTAACAAAGTTACGGAAATACGAGGCTAACCCAATAAAGCTATGCAATTCTCTAACTGTACTGGGCACTGGAAAATATTTAATTAATTTAATATGGTCTTCACTAGATTGTACACTACGATCATCAATAATATACCCAAGATATGTTATTTTAGTGTTTAAAAAACTACATTTATCTACTCTTAAACTAAATTTATACCGCACAAGTCTATCGAACACATTTTCTAAAGTCTGCAAATTTTCTCCAATACTCTCTGTAGCTATCATCATATCGTCAATGTAAATAGATAATTTGTTTTCATGTACAAGATCTCTAAATACTGAGCTAACGTACCTAGCAAAAACAGAAGGACTATTTTTGAATCCAAATGGAGCTTTCAAAAATGCATACTGTCCTGAAGGCAAAACAAACGACGTATATTTTATAGAATGTGGCTCAACATCAATATGGTGAAACGCATTTTTAAGATCTAGTACCGTAAAATATTTTTTACCCTTTAATCTATCTATCAAATCATCGATTGATGGTAACGGATAATTATCACGTAGACATATTTTGTTTAAGTGCCTAAAATCTATACATAATCTATAGTCACCAGTCTTTTTCTTTACTAAAACAACCGGTGAACTATATTCGGATTCGCTTGTGCAAATTATTCCCTCCTTTAACATTTATTCTATAAGTTTTTGAGATGCCTGATTTTCTACATATGACAAACATCTAGGCCTAAAATAAAATGGTGTGTGACTTGGGTCCACTAAAATTTTCATTTCATATTTGGTTTTCGGTTGCTGAGGCCACTTGGGATTTTTATAATGATCAATACAAATTTCAACAGTTTTCTGCCTGGCTCGAGAATTCACACAAGGGTTAATATTTAGATGTATTTCATTCTTATCTGTATAACTAATGTTCAAAATTGACATACCTTTATCAGACATATTATTACTTGAAACAGGCTTAACTTCCAATTTTTCATTTTTAATCGTAAAACTTATTTTATCATTACATAGTAAATCACGCCTTAACAGACACTCACATGGTATTGCATAATCATGCACAACATAAAGAACAGAATCAAGTGCAATACCAGAAATACTAACTCTAGCATCGATCACTCCCAAAATATCTAAATCTGAAAGATTAATACCTTGATATTTATTGATTACAACATAATCTTGGATATTCAAAACATTAACAATAGACTTTCTTACCAAAGTTATGGCACTACCTGAATCAAAAACACTTTCTAATTGAAATGTGTGCCCTTGAACTTCTATCTCGATAGGTAACAGAAACGGTGTGACTGGCTTACGCTGCAACAGCAAGGTTGATGCAGGTCGAGGTTCCTTTTTAATCGCTACGAAAGTACGATCTGGACAATTACCTTGCAAATGAGTGGTAGATTCACAGCTATAACACGAACTTCTTAGACAAACAGGTTTTATACAATCCTTTGCATAATGACCAGATTGGTTGCAATTGTAACATTTTAGTTGATTTTTATAATTTGTGCAGTTTGCAGGTTTCCTTTCAAACTTTTCTTCACCTTGTTTTTTCATATATGTTGGTTTAGATTCGCTCACCTGTTGTTCTTTAATTCGCTGACGTCTGGCGTCATCAACTTTTTCAAACGTAATTATATCTTTATATAATTGATCTTCTTCAAAATGATTCTTTGATATTAAGAAATTACTTAATTTTCTTGACTACAGTTCAATAACAATTTGTTCTTTTGTTTCTGCAAAAGACAGACCCAATTCTTTGCATAAATGAACTTTTTCATAAAAATAAGCTGTAACATTTTCGCGAGGTTGTTGTATTCTTATTTGCATTTTTTGGCCATAAATCACTTTTACTAGATTCACGTAAAAATGTTTTCGTGAAAGCCGCTTTAAATTGAGCCCAACTATTTACTACTTCTATTCGAGCGTAAAACCAATGTTTGGCGGCCCCGATAATATTTGAAACTGCCATTTGATACATAACAGAATCTGGCCAATTATGAATAATAGCCGCTGATTCTAATTGCTGCAACCAAATTCATGTTACATTAGGCCCCTTTTGTCCATCAAACACATTAATAGTTTTCATAACATCAGGTACCATGTTTATGGTAGTGGTTTCAGGATGCTGTCGAGGTGTTTGTTGTTGACTAATTTTTAGCATTTCTAGCATTTGCGTATTTTGTTGTAATAATGCAGTAATTGTACTCATAAATGCGGTGGAGTTGCTGCTGACTTTTTCGTTACTACTACTTAAAACTTGCAAAGGTCGTTGACCATCCTGATTAACATTCCTTAACACGCCAAATTGATCTGCCGAAGTACCTTGTAAATATTGACGCACAAATTGTTCGAAATTCTCATTACTTGTTAATACAGGATTATTTTCGTTAACACTATCCTCCATTTTCAAGATAAACAAAATGTGGTAATCCAAATTAAAATATGTAGCCGTTGCACATAACCTCACATCATAATTCGAAATACAATTCACATTAATTTTTAAAGCATAACCCCACACATGAGGTTGTAAGGTTGGCTCATAAATTATTAAAAAATAATTTCAATTGCAAAATAATAAACTAATTTTTATTCTTCTAATTTCATAAGCACCTGTACACATAAGCATAAAGTAATCAACTCGACTCAAGCATGAACTTCACAACGATGTCGCCATCTTAAGAATGGCGCGAAATTCAAAAAG
This sequence comes from Platerodrilus igneus, assembly GCA_036346225.1. Lineage (NCBI taxonomy): Eukaryota > Metazoa > Arthropoda > Insecta > Coleoptera > Lycidae > Platerodrilus > Platerodrilus igneus. The sequence goes on from JARFIW010000954.1 coordinate 1,257,656, forward strand.
TCTTACATCTATAAGAAAATATTCGATGTAAGGCAAAATAAGATACTAAAGGTACGACATTTTCAAAAGATAAAAGGTAATGTATAAGTATACAATAGGTAATCGGCACATTTTATAAAAATCGGAATAGATATGTCACATCAAAATAAGGCCAAATAGACAAAATTTAATAAGATATTCACACTAGGTATAATAAACAATATTATCTTAATATTTCGCAAAAGATATAGAAATGTAAGTTACAAATTTCTAACAGTACATTCGCTATTCTCACATGCTATACATCAAAGACAGTTATTTAACCACCCTTGATACTCAATCAAGTTGCTATATTTTCGTTAAATTACTCTCAAACTATTTATGCAGGAAAGCTATTAAACTAAAAATCAGTATACAGAAAGCAGGTATATTAAAAAATTAAATATTACAGAATTGCAATTTAAAAACTCCAAAGTTAGATAATGCACAAAAGTGCACACCCTCTTCAACCGTGCAAAAAAAAAAAACGACAAAAGAAAAATAATATTAAGGCAGGTTTCATGGCAAGAAATGCAAAGAAAAATTTTTTTTGGGTCTATCGCTAAAATTATCATAGATATCGAAAGAAAATTCATTATCGTCGCAACAGTGATCATCAACTATTCTGTAAAGGGCATTGCGCGATCGTCACAATGATGCTCCCCAGACAGAACTCATCAACTCTGACATCAGCTAAGATAGCTCCTAAACTTGCGAGAAATAATCAAAAATCAAAGACAGACAACAAAATCTAAACAACCTAATTGTTTAAGTTAGAAATAGCCCCGAACGGCTTTAAATCTTTAATGTGCCACCGGTCTTGTGGCTTATCCTGCATATCTTCCAACTCATAAACTAAGGTACTAATAACACGTGTGATTTTACACAGAATAAATTTTGGAACCAATTTTGCTGCAAATTTCTTTGTAGCATCCGATAAAACATAATTCTTTTTCCAAACTTTTTCACCTAATGCAAAAGATATACTCTTCTTTCTCAAATTATAGCAAAGCTTACTTTTATTATAAGCACTACAAAGGTGCTGGCGAACTTCAGAAAAAATAGACGGAAGTTGCTGTTGATCGGCGTCCCAACAAACTTTTTGATCAAATTCTAAGATATCAACGTCATCTGGAATGGGACCGAAAAAACTACCATAGGCACATAACTACCAAATACTAAAAATGAAGGCGCAAATTCAGTTGCCTCATGTTTAGAAGTGCGCATTGCTTGTGCAATTTTAAATACATTTTCATCCCAATAGGTATGATCCGTTTGAATGTAAGAAGAAATAGCGGTAACAATTACTATTGACTCTTTCGGTAGGATTCACTTGGGGGTGATACTTAGCATTAAACCACACCTTTTGAACATGGAACTGTTTTACGAAATCTTGAAATTCCTTAGAGATAAATTGAACTCCATTATCACAAAGAACTATTTGCGGTACACCAAAAATTAAAAATACATGTTCCTCTAGAAATTTAATAATAGCACGAGAGGTCGCTTTAGGTATGGGTTGAACTAAGACAAATTTAGAAAACCAATCAGTCACAACGAGTAGAAATTGATTGCCTTTTTTCGACCTAAGTAGAGGACCCATCAAATCTAAAGAAATCAGCTTAAAAGGATAAGAGATATTTTTAAATTTTCCCATTAAACCAAAACGTGGTTCTTGCGAACTTTTGTGAGCACCACAGGTTAAACAATTTTTTAGATAATTACAAACAGAAATTCTTAAATTAGGCCAATAGTAAAGTTCGGAAATTTTAGCCAAGGTTTTAGAAACGCCAAAGTGGCCTGCGGTAGGTTCATCATGACACATACGAAACACTTCTTCTCGATTTGGTGTAGGTACGACAAGTTTCCATTGAGATAGATTAGGTACTTTTTTCTTTGTGAAAGGTAAAAATTTATACAAACGATCATTCTTTACTCGGAAATTAGTAATTTTTACAGGAAAAGACAAAACATTCTGAATCATATCAGTATACCACTGATCAGGATCAAAGTGAGGTAAACTTAGAGAAGCGATATCACGAGATAAGGCGTCAGGAATGATATTTAGTTTTCCTGGCCTATGTTTCACATCAACAGAAAATTGAGAAATTCTCAAACTCCATCTAGCTAGACGACCTGCTGGTTGTTTTAAGTTATTGAGCCAAGTTAAAGCAGCACAATCCGTAATTACAGTAAAATGGGATACCCTCCACATATCCTCTAAATTTTTCGATACCAAACATTAGTCCTAACAGTTATCTTTCGCTAGCGGAATATTTTTGCTCAGCTGAAGTTAAAGCTTTACTTGTGTATGCGATAGGGTGTTCAAGACCCTCCTGTTCCTGAAATAAGATAGCACCAAGCCCTATAGAGATGTGTCAGTTTGAATAAAGAAATTTTTAGAGAAATCTGGCGATACTAAAATTGGAGCGTTAGTAATGAGATATTTAATTTTTTCGAACGCTTCTTCAGCCTCTTCGTTCCACACAATAGATTGTCCCTTCTTTTTATTTCGAATTAAGGCAGTTATGGGTGCAGAAATCATAGATAATTTAGGTAAAAACATTCTATAATAACCTATCATGCCAATTAATCTTTTTACTTCGGTAGTAGTTTTCGGAGCTTTAAAGTTATTTATCGCTTTGACCTTAGATGGGTCAGTACTCGAACCAGCTTTATCAACGACAAATCCAAGAAACGTTAATGATTCACAACAAAATTCACATTTTTGCAAATTTATTTTAAAACCTGCTTTCGAAAAACATTCGTAGATATCATTCAAAGTGGCGATATGCCCCTCAAAAGTAGGTGAAGGTACGATAACATCATCAAGATACACAAACGCCCTCTCTTAATGCAATATAGGGCCTAAAGTCTGCTCCATAGTTCGCTGAAGAGTTTGTGGACTGTTCGAAAGACCGAAAGGCATTATGTTAAATTCAAAAAGGCCTTTTCCTGGCACACAGAAAGCTGTTTTTGGACGTGAGGATTCTTCTAAAGGTATTTGCCAAAATGCTTTCTGCAAATCGATAAGGGTAATAAACTTAGCATCCCTAAGACGAGACAAGATAGAATCAGTTTGCGGAAGTGGGTAGGTATCGGCAACAGTGACGGAATTAAGTCGACGACCATCAAAACAGGCCCGATATTCTCCATTTTTTTTATTGACTAATAAGATAGGACTTCACCAGGGAGAATTTGAAGGATGAATAACACTATCTTTTAACATTGTATCAATTTCGGTATGTAGGTGCTTGTGCATAGCGAGAGAGAGACTATATTGCCTTTGTTTAAAAGGTTTGGCATTACCAGTGTCGATATGGTGTGTAGCAGTAGTCACACAACCTAATTCGGAGGTATCTAGATTCTTATATTTTTCGATAGTTTGTTCTAATAGATATATATATATATATATATATATATATATATATATATATATAGCGACTTTGATGGTAGTATTTCGTGGGATTGTCGTTCGTAACCAAAAATAACTATTATGAAATAATCATTTATTGTGAAATCTACGTTTCGACTTATATAAAGTCTTTATCAAGATCTAAAATTTAAAATTATTAGTGAAAACACAGTCATTAACCTAATTAAAATTAAGAAACTTACACACAATTTGATGTTAATACATGTACTGATTTAACATAAGGAGGATCGCAAATAAATAGTAATAACATTTAATGTAAAAATAAAATGTAAAGATAAAATTAAGACTACAAACAGCATACAATACGGACAAACACAGACTAAGAACTAACATCTAACAATTAAAGAAACTCCAACAGCAAAGTGGGTTTGTTCTACAGCAGAGTTGATAAATTCGCCAGGTGATAGATAACAAACAAAAACTTAATATCCAACTATTACAAAGACATAAATTTAAAGACCCATTTCATTATAAAATCTAAGATACACTATTAGATCACTTATATCTATTGAAACTATATAATAGAGCATAACTAGTAAATAAATTGTGAATGTCATGTTTGTTATTTATGCAGTTGACTTGACGTTCAATATGGTAGGACTCTAGATAAAGTCTCCGTTTGTAACCATCTTCTCGTTCTAAAATTTCAACGTCATCGTAATTAGGAGAGTGGTGGGTTAGGTGGACATGTGAGGATAAAGCGCAACAAGATTTACCAACTTTGGCATCACTACGGTGTTGGGTGAGGCGATTACGCAGCCATTGTTGAGTTTGGCCAACATATGAGCTTTTGCAGCTACAAGTTATCCTATAGACAACGTTACTGATTAAAGATTTTGGAGTTTTGTCTTTAAGAGGAGTAAACAATTTGTTAATAGATTTTGATGTTGACAAACAATGAAAGTGCCAGGTATTTTAAAATTTTTAAGTTGAGGAGTAAGGCGTTGAATATACGGAAGCATTTTAAATATGACGGTATTCTGTCTGTCTTGGCTTGGACGATAAAAGTACCATTAATGCATCTCAAAATTAATTGTTTTGGATAGCCATTATTAATAACGTGGTAATTAGATCCCTATAGTTCTTATTTTTAAATTCAGGTTCGGATAACGAATCAACTCTGTGTAGGTACATTAATTATTTTTCTGACCATTCTTTTAAACAAAAGGTTAACACCATTCTGACACTAAAACCCAGAGTTGATTCGTTATCCGAACCTGAATTTAAAAATAAGAACTATAGGGATCTAATTACCACGTTACTTAATAATGGCTATCCAAAACAATTAATTTTGAGATGCATTAATGGTACTTTTATCGTCCAAGCCAAGACAGACAGAATATCATATTTAAAATGCTTCCGATATTCAACGCCTTACTCCTCAACTTAAAAAATTTTAAAATACCTGGCACTTTCATTGTTTGTCAACATCAAAATCTATTAACAAATTGTTTACTCCTCTTAAAGACAAAACTCCAAAATCTTTAATCAGTAACGTTGTCTATAGGATAACTTGTAGCTGCAAAAGCTCATATGTTGGCCAAACTCAACAATGGCTGCGTAATCGCCTCACCCAACACCGTAGTGATGCCAAAGTTGGTAAATCTTGTTGCGCTTTATCCTCACATGTCCACCTAACCCACCACTCTCCTAATTACGATGACGTTGAAATTTTAGAACGAGAAGATGGTTACAAACGGAGACTTTATCTAGAGTCATACCATATTGAACGTCAAGTCAACTGCATAAATAACAAACATGACATTCATAATTTATTTACTAGTTATGCTCTATTATATAGTTTCAATAGATATAAGTGATCTAATAGTGTATCTTAGATTTTATAATGAAATGGGTCTTTAAATTTATGTCTTTGTAATAGTTGGATATTAAGTTTTTGTTTGTTATCTATCACCTGGCGAATTTATCAACTCTGCTGTAGAACAAACCCACTTTGCTGTTGGAGTTTCTTTAATTGTTAGATGTTAGTTCTTAGTCTGTGTTTGTCCGTATTGTATGCTGTTTGTAGTCTTAATTTTATCTTTACATTTTATTTTACATTAAATGTTATTACTATTTATTTGCGATCCTCCTTTATGTTAAATCAGTACATGTATTAACATCAAATTGTGTGTAAGTTTCTTAATTTTAATTAGGTTAATGACTGTGTTTTCACTAATAATTTTAAATTTTAGATCTTGATAAAGACTTTATATAAGTCGAAACGTAGATTTCACAATAAATGATTATTTCATAATAGTTATTTTTTGGTTACGAACGACAATCCCACGAAATACTACCATCAAAGTCGCTAATTACACACGTTCGTTATATAAAGATTCGACCTATATATATATATATATATATATATATATATATATATATATATATTTGTACCCATATAGAATGGTAGTTACACTTATCCCTTTAAATAATACAATAAAAACTTTAAAAATACAAAGTTACATCTAAAATAAATAACAAATTACACATTAAATAATTTAAAATAACATACTAAAAGTACTAGTCAAAGACATCTTCCAGAAATTCCTCTATGGTATAATAACATCGTTCGCGTAACAAGGCCAAAAGCGCACTTTTAAAAGCAAAAGGATTATTTAGGTCTTTGATCGATGCTGGGAGTTTATTATATAAAGTAGGGGCCATATACCAGAACGATCGTTTAAATCGTGTTGAAGTAAGCCCAGGACAATGTATAGCGTTGGAATTTCGGGTGTTGTAACCATGAACAGAATTTGTTATAGGAAAGTTAGATCAATACTTGTAAAATAATAGGAGGGTATCACAAATGAATGCTGAAGCATAAATGAGAACGTTAAGTTTTTTAAATAATGGTTTGCAATGAGTATACCTAGAGGTTTTGCAAACTATCCTAATTGCTTTCTTTTGCAGTTTAAATATTATTTTAATGTTTTTGAGAGAGCTGTTGCCCCAAAAAGCTAGTCCATATCACATTTTTGAGTCAAATAGTGCATAGTATGCATTAAGAGTGCCAATTTCCGTTGATACCCTGGACACAGATCTAATAGCGTAGCAAGCAGAAGCTAAGGAATTAGCAAGCTTGGTTACATGCTCATTCCAGGTAAGGTTGCAATCAACCGTCAGACCTAGAAATTTGGTAGAAGTGGAACAGTTTAAATTACTGAGCTGTTTCATTTCTTTAATGCAACTCCAACCCTTGAAGGTCATGGAACAGGTTTTTTCGATGTTTACTGAAAGCTTATTTATCTTAAACCAATTATTGGCTGATGACATGTCTGAAGAGATGTGAGATTCAAGTGAAGTGATCAAAGAAGATTCCCAACTTAAGCTAATATCGTCCGCAAACAAGGAGACAGATGTGTATCTGATAGAAGTTACAAAGTCATTGATAAAAAATAAAAACAGTATAGGCCCCAATACAGAGCCTTGAGGCACACCTAGTTTTATTTCAAGTTTCGAAGATACATTATAATTTCCATTTCGAACTGATTATCGTTCTCCAAAATATGATTGGAACCAATCATTGGGGATACCTTACTCCATAAAATAAAGTTTTTTAATAGTATCTCGTGATTTACAGAGTCAAAAGCTTTACTTATATCTACGAATACAGCAAAAGAAAAGAATTTACAGTGTTTATACTTGAATAAACATTAGTGAAAAATTATAAATAGTGTCCTTTGTTGATTTTTTCGCACAAAACCAAATTGAGTTGAAGCGAAAAGATCAAATTTATTAACAAAACTTAAGAGCCTGGATTTGACTAATGCCTCGATAATCTTTGAAAAAACTGACAACAATGATATTGGGCAGAAATTATTTACCACAAATAAACCTCCTTTGTGTAGAGGGATGACAATTGCGTGTTTAAGACAGTCTGGGAAAATCCCTAAAGAGAAAGAGTCGTTTATGAGATCAGAAAGATGAATTAGAATGTTCTCAGGAAGATCAAGAAGTATTTTTGCAGGTATATTATCAGCACCAGAGCAACTTTTATTTTTAAACGAACTAATTACTTCCCTTACATCTTGATAGCTTGTAGGACGGAGCATGAAATTATTAGGGTTAAATTGTTTATTTGTATACAAATAATCGCTTGAAGCGGCAATGGAAACATGATTATTAGATACTAGGGAATAAGCTGCATTTACAAAATGTAAATTTAAGGTATCCGCTACCTTATCATCAAGACAGTTATTCAAAGATATGACCTTTATAGCAGGATTAGTTCTTCCTGTTACCTCATTTATGATATGCCATAATTCTTTTTGTTTGCGTTTTGATACCAAGATTCGTTTAGTCATTGTAGTCATTTGTGCTAACTTGATTACAGATTCAAATATTTTCTTATAATTTAAATAATAGTTCCTTATAAATAATGAGTTAGGATAATGCTTGTATAAATAGTGTAAATATTTTTTATTTCTTGCAGAAATACGAATACCATTTGTCAACCAGGATTTATTATGCTTTTGTTTATATTCTTGAAGTGGAAATGACTTTTCAAAAGCTATCGAGAGGGCTGAAACTAGTGCTAAAAAATTTTGATTTAAACTCAGTAATGTCTTAGAGGTATCAATCTGAGAGCATAGTATTGCAAATTTAGATTTAGTTTTGTGATTAAAAACACGTCGTTTAATACCCTTTGAGCTATCCGGGTATAATGAAGTGCAAGAGAAATATAAGAATTCATGGTCAGACAAGTCATTACTTATAGGTTCAGAACATAGGATCGCAGAGGAATGAATATTTGAAATAATGTAGTCAATACAAGAAGCGGATTCTGAAGATAGACGTGTATCGTAGTGAACCTCCATAGTCATATTATACAACAACAATAAACGCTTAAGATTAATTAAATTTCTATCAGAAGAATTATTATAATTTAAGTTAAAGTCACCAGTTAAGAGGACTTTACTATGAACCGAAGTTGCATTAAGGATTGTATCCAGGGCATCAAGGAAGTAGTCAATGTTACCGGTAGGTGATCGATAAATGCAAAAGATATGTAGATTATTAAATTTAGAATAGACATGATTAACCTCAAAGGTGGATTCAACCCTCAAGTGATCAAAGGTGGATTTGCTTTCACAATTAAAATTAGCAGTACTATATATTGCCGTGCCTCCATGTTGCAGAGAGTTTCTGCAAAAAATACTAATAAGATTATAGTTGTCAATATGGATATATTCATTGGGATTTAACCAATGTTCCGTTATGCATAATATGAAAGGAAAATTTAAAGATTCTAATATAATTAATAAGCTATCAACCTTGTTACGCAAACTACGAATATTAAGTAATAGAAGTGAAAAGGGAATCTCTGGCGAATGCCTATTTAAAAAAACGATTTGCTATTAAAATCACATGTACTAGGCGGAAAAGAGTTATTTTTGTCAGCAGTAGTGTTTAGTGAATCCTCATAAGTATTAATATAAGAATCTGGTAAGGATTCAATTGAATTGGTACAAGTATTATCAATACTAATTTTAATGCTCACCAGGCTGTTTTTTGGTAGCAAGAAAATTAGGAAAATACGAAGTGAATTTATTTGTACTTTGCACTACATGTTGAAGAAGAAAAACTTTCCCGTTATATTTCATGTGAAGTCCATGACGGGTGAAATGATCCACAGATAATATACTATTAATATCAAAGTAATTAAACACAGCATTTGAAGATGTGAGAAAATCATATATTTCAAGGTTTAAGGAATGAATGATCTGATTCAACAGTATACGGCCCTTCCAGAACGGTGCGGCAATCAAGTGAAGGTTTGTGCAATCTGCGATATTCTTTAATAAAGACAATGTTGCAAGAGGCACTTTAGAACCTTTCAAGGCATTGCCAATGCCACCTAGTATAATAATAGAATCAAGTTTAGAGAAATCACTGAGTACTGCTGACACATTCTTTATAGACTGTTCTAATGTTGCACTGGGTTTACATTCTACATAAATTGTGTAGGAATCAGACCCTAATAGAGAATATAGGATTTCAGAAAATCGTCTAACATGGCTATCACCAAACACAGCAATTTTCCGTTTGTAGGTAGATGTTATTGTTCTGATATTACACTTAGGTACATCATTTTCATTAACAAATGGAGCATTCTTAGTAGCTGCATTACAAAGTTCTTCTTGTAGCGAGACATTATAATTTTCTTTGCAAGAATTTGAACTAGGTACATAATGTAATTTAACATCTCGATTTGTGCCACGTGGATGGACAAGTGCCGGTATTTGATTTGTGGTCAACTGCTCATGGTCAATCTTTCCCAAATTTTCCTGCTCAGTTTGCAAAGCAACACTAACTGAACAGTTGTCATCCCCCCATTTATACTCAGTTTGAGAGCATACGTTAACACAAAACTTTTCCTTATGCACATTCAGCTAAGGATCAAGACCACTAGCATCAGGTGTTTGCGTAGCTTTATTAGTTAGTGCCAGATTTTCAATTTTTTTATTATCTTCTAGTTTCATTTTGAGAGTTAACAGTTCATTTTCAAGTATCTTAGTTTTATGGGAAAATTCTTTTATTTGTAGTTGATTTTCTTTATTTGTATTTGATAAGGAATCTTCCATATTAACACTCTCTTCAAGACAAGTATCTAGTTGAGCGGTGAGACGTTGAATATGACGTCCCAGACTGTCATGCTCAATTTTCAGATTTTCATTCTCTGATTTTAGATTGCATATATCCTCAGTTAATTTGTTATATGCATCCAGTGTAATGGTCATCTTTAAACTATTGCAACAGCTAACTTTAAAGTTTTCAATTTTTGTGAATTTTTTTATTTTCGATTCAAGACAGCTCTTGTGATATATAGCATTACAGTTTACACAGATATAGTTACTATGGAACTTAGTACGACAACAGTTAAATACAAATCGTTCAGACATGATAGAGTATAGGATACTTTGACGATGGACACAAAATTGAGAAGTGAGGAAAGGTAAGTGAATATAAACTCTTCACACTAGCGGGATCCTTCGCAGTGTCTAACAAGTTCAAAGTAAAACTGGACCACGGTAGGAATTACAGTAGAGTAACAAAGGTATATATGGGTACATTAAAAGGATGAATGATGTAACATAAGTTATAATAACAAATTGAAGATTATATGGAATGCAATAATTCATAAAATAGATTATAACAGCCACAATAAAATAACAAGAATTTATACAATTATAAGGTGAATTATTGTATTCAAAATCATTCAAGTATTAGGAAATTTTAGTAACATTAAACCTTATCAAGCTCTTCAAAAGAAAAATACATATGGACAGCATTTGATGAATTTCCAAGTGTAACATAAAATGACTTAATGAAGGTCAACTAATTTCTATAAGAATTTATATATGCTTTTAGTCTTTTATGAATAATCAATCAGCCTTAAGTACAAAGCTGATGAAACTATTTTCATAAAACAAAGCACCATAACTTCACAATGTGATAAACTTGACAAGTATTTAATACTATTTTTTACCACACAAAACAAGTATCAAAGCTGGAGCACAATAAACACAATCAACACAACACTCAATGATAATAATAATAACATTAGGGATTGTTCTGAGGTAAGAGCCATGCGAGCAGAAATTCCAGATAAAGCAAATAATTCGGGACTATTAGTGGTTTGCCAAGAAAAATCCTGAAAATGTAAGGATAATTGAAATGTATTACAGAAATTGGCACCTAATAAAAAACTATATTTAACGGAAGGAGCTATAAGAAAGTTCACAGTGCGTTCTAGGGATGGTATACAAATTTTTAAAGGAACGGTAGCAGTAACCATTGTTTGTTTCCCGTCAGCAATACCAAGAAAAGATTTATGAGGAGATAATTTAAGAGGAAAGTCATGTTTCGATAATGCTTGCAATCCAGCCTCACCTATAATTGAATTCGTAGAACCAGTATCAATCAAAGCGTCAGTAACAAAGTCCTTAATAGATATTTGTAAATGCGGCCTATTATCAAAAAGTTTCGTAACAAAAGTAGCGGCAATATTAGGAGGATGAAAGAAGGAATTAACTTTATTTAACCAGATATTCCATTCGGAAGAGGTAGTGCGACAAACTTCAGATAAATTACAAGATACTATATTATTAGTTACAGGCAGATTTTGAGATATATTTAGTGAATTTAAGTTCCTTGGAACCTTGAGTGATTTAACGGTACAGAGCGATTGGTTGGTAAAGGCACTCACGCCCTGTGTATGATTGCCCCCTCTTTCGTTTCCCGAGGAACAATTGTGGCATCGAGATTTATACGTATTCTTTTCTCCACAACCAAAACAAAAAACTTTTCTAGGTAGTGAACAGACTGTATATGCATGTCCGACAACACCGCAATTCCAACAAGAAATATTACGAGTTAGGTGAGGAATTTCGGAAAGTTCAGAAGATAACTGAAAATTTTCAGTAACTGTAGATAAATAAGCAAGATCCGGTTCTAGTAATCCAGACCGCTTTTGTGGGGGTGGTTTGTATTTTTCGTTACGGAATTTTAACTCTTGGATATTATGACACAAATCCTTTAAACGCGATAATGACGAGATATCTTGCAAAGCTAAATGTTCTGAGAAGTAGGGATTTAAGTTACGTCTAATTTGTTTAATAATTTCGTTTTCATTTTGTTTTACATCCAATCTATTAAATAAAGCTTCGATAGAAACAATATAAGATATAACATTCTCGTTTGGACCTTGCACCACCGCAAAGCAAATCTACCACAGAAGCAAACAACTCATTATCAGATACATGTCTAGACTCCTTTAAGTCGTTAACTTTTTCCAAAAAAGACATTAAACTAATTTTAGATTCATGTCCCGAGAATTGCAACCCCCATTTATACACAGGAACTGTTTTTAAATGATAGCTACTACCAGCAATATTGACGGAATCAGCAACAGGCATAGGTAATTTAGGCAAACATTTCTTATCAGTTTCCAAATTTTCAAAATTTTCCAATACAATTCCTTGGAGATATAAAATTTTAGACATATACTTTTGTTTCAACTTTTTAGTTTCAGATACACTTTCATTGACAATAGGTAGCAACTCAATTCGATTAGTTAAATGAATTAAACGTGACTCACATATTTTATTTTCTTCAATATCAGGTAGAGAAATTGTGGATCTTAAGATATTTTCAAGTTCCGCCAAAGATTGGTTAATTTCAGAGTTGTTAGTTTCAAAATCGGTAGGTTGAATTTTAGTTTCAATTTTACACTTCTTCTCATCAGCTAAAATTGCGCGTAATTGTGCCCTACACAAAGATAAATTATCAACGGGAATAACCTTTCTACTAGACAATTCAAACTGCAATTCATTAGGTTTTAAATGTATCGCTTCCATTATAAGAAATAATAAGATAACTTTCCGTCGATATTTTTAACTAGCAAATAAATCTTCAATAGTAAGCAAGAGTAAATAATTAATGATATGCTTTTTTAAAATTACGAAAGCGCTACTTTGTTAATATATCTAATGAAATTAAGGTATTGACCTCAAGATACAAAATGCGACTATTAACTGAGATAACAAAGGCGATTAATAACATCTGTAACAGTTGTTCACTCATTCACTCATTTCTAAACCAAACGATAAATTATAATTCGATATAGGTACAAATTCGCATTACCTTAGGCAAATCAAGTTAATTTTTATAGGTAGCTTAAATTATACATACAAGTTATATAAGTAAGCAATCAAATTCTTATTTAAAAAAACAAATAGGTAAATTTTACCACGTAACTTACTGAAGTAAGGAATGTTAACAGATAACGCATCCCTTGTATTCATACAGATAAATAACCGTCGGTAGGTAACACCTGCGAAATAATTTATTCTTGACCTTGTCTGTATACAAAGCATCACGAAATAGTCGCTTCAATTCTTGCAACCACATTTCAATACGAAACCGGAAAATAATCTTGAGGTACAGATACGTTAACGTTAGGCAAATTAAATCTTTGTTTTTAAACGTGTAGAAACAAAATCTTATCACAATTTTTAATTTAGCAGGAAGCTTTCCATTCGTAACTTGAATAAATACAGTTAAATACATGAAAATTTTAGAAGCCCGTAGTTGTGGTGCCAGTGTTATAAACGCTTACAGGTAGATAGGCCCAGAAGGTATCAGGGTTGGTTCCTGAGTTCTTCCTTATTAAAAACAGATTGTAGAAACGGAGCTTGGTTTATCTACACAATCAAATAACTGACGCCAAGTTATCATAATGAGGAGGTACATAATACACAATACAATCAACTCTTACCACATTTTCGGTGCACTAAAATTACAGTTATGTTACGATGTTCATACTGCTAAAGCTAAATAATAAAAGATAAAGATACTTAGGTATCTATGCAACGCTACATTTTTTGCGTGTTTTCCTGTCAAGAGCTAGCAGGCAAGAGAGCGTTCGTCGTTCTTTGTGTTCACAAGCATAGCGCCCCACTCTCTACCTATAACGTTCGCTACATTACATTTTATTGTTCAGATATGGATAGTAGCATTTTAAATACAAAACAGGGTATTTGAAAAATACCGTAACAGCTTGCAAATAACTAACCAAAAAATTCAATTACTTTTAATTATTATTCTACAGTTCCCTATAGTAGAGGACAGAGAATACTACTATAGTAAGCATGCGTATCGTAAAAGGCGCATCAAGGGGCAGCAGCCTTGCTGGCTAAAAGATATTGGAGAAGAGTCGGTTGGTCTTGGGCGATCCTCAATAATTTACAAAGTTGTTGGGGTTGATCGTGACAGATACGAGTCTTTGCTAAAATCTTTAAAAACTGCGTTGTGGAAAGATATGGGAACCTACCACAATATTTCCCAGGTATGCGTGGCCTAAACACGAACTATGTATGATGGAGAGCTCACAAGTAAAATTCTTGTCCGGAGGTAAAATACCTCCTCATTCAGATCTCCAGGAGGGGGTACTTGGGGTTCGAAATAGAGATAGGGACTTGGAATTACTTAGAGTAGATAAGTTAACGAATTTATTAGCCGAAAGGAAAAAAAGGAAACTGGACATTTTAGGTACTAATGAGGTGAGATGGCCAGATAGTTATGACTTTTGGGAAGATAATTATAGAATAATTACAACTTCTTCAACTAATGGACAGGCAGGGGTAGGAATAGTGTTAGGTAAAAGATTAGGACGTAAAGTTAAAAAGTACATACAATTTAGTGATAGAATAATTATGGTTAGATTGAGTACGGAACCCACAGACCCTGTTTTATTACAGGTTTGCATGCCAACTACTCAGTACGAGAATGAGGAACTAGAAAAGGTATACGAGGATATAAATAGTATAGTGAGAAAAGTAAAGGTAGATGAGAATTTAATAGTTGTGGGCGATTTTAATGCGTCAGTGGGAGAAGGTAGTGAGGGAAAAACTGTAGGAAAATTTGGATATGATAGACAATATGATAGAGGAGAAAGATTAGTTGAGTTCTGCCAGGAACATAGATTAGTAACTGTAAACACCCTATTCGAACAACATGTTAGAAGAAGATATACCTGGAAAGCGCTAAGTGATAGGGCTAGATACCAAATAGATTATATTTTAGTTAAACAAAGACTTAGAAACCAAGTTAAAAACTGCCGTAGTTATCCAGGGGCTGATATAGATAACAATCATAATTTAGTTAAAATGAAGTGTAATCTAAAATTCAAAAAATTGAGAAAGGCTAAAAGAGAGGGATGGGATCTAGGTAAGCTTAATAATAGTGAGGTAAAAGAGGAATATAAACAAGTATTAGATAATCAGATCAAAAAGATAGCTATAGGTGGGAACGTAGAAAATAGATGGAAAGAAAAGGGCTGTATATGATACAGCAAAACAGATTATAGGTAACAAAAAAGTAGAAGCGAGAAAACCCTGGGTAACAAAAGAGTACATGAGTGTAGAAAAGCTAGAAATAAATGGACAGAAGAGAATTGTAAGGGAATACCAGATGATATGAGAGTAGGTAAGTCAGACAGGGCTGCAGGGCAGTTAAAAAGTTTTTCGGAGAAGATAGAAAAATATATAATGGTATTAACACGTTCGCTGCTGAGTATGAGATAACTCGTATTTAGCGGTCTAATGGCAGACACCGACTACGAGATATCTCGGAACTTTAACCTTGCAGGAACACACACAATGTGGACTTTCCGTCACACACAAGGCAAATGTAGCGAGTTTTCTTCTGAATTTTATTTCTTGTAAAAATTGCGACAAGGTTTTGTGGGCCGTTGTTTCTTTTGTGTCGATGGAAGGCTATCTAAATAATGAAGTTTAGCAGTTGGTGCTATCCTTGTAAAATGTATCCTTTCTTCTCCTATCAAGTAAATCATGAATTTTTCCCTGTAATTCAAGGTATTTATTTCACGTATATTTTTATAAATATATATATATATATATATATATATATATATATATATATATATATATATATATATTACTCAAATTTAGACCAGGGTAGAAAATTAATTAACGACATCAAATAATTTAATCACGTGTATAAGGAAGCTTTGGGAAAAGGTACGTGTAATTAAAGGCCTACTGTGAAGATTTAAATCATTCAATTAGAATGTAGGGTTTGTATAGAATTTTATTACATAATACGCGTTATTAAAAACCGTGGAGCATAAAAATTTATTCGTTTCATTAAAAATTAGGGATTTAAATTATTCACTAGACGCTTTCTATAAAAAGAAGCAGAATTAAAATGCTCAACTTGTATGTAATTTAATTGTTCCAAGTATAAAGAAACAAATAGAAATTACGTGCGAAATTTATATTAATTAATTCAAGTTTTAAGTAACAGGTATTAAACAAAGTGTACAAATAATAATTAATATTTAATTTGTATTCACTAAAAATTAAAGGGTAGAAGTCAATGCCATTCATCATTATTTTAATTGGAGTTAATTGAACGATTATTAAGGTATTATATGCATAAAAGCTTTTAAAAACCCAATAATACCAAATATGAGACGCGTTGCTAGCATACAAATATATCTAGAAGGTTAAAATACGTCGAATATCCAAATCGTAGAAGTATTACGATTGAACACCTGCGTATTTTAAATGTCAAATTCTAATAAATTCGAGCTGATAAACATGAAAATTCTGCGTATATTGCAAACGGTCGGATAAACCGTAGCTTATATTAACATAGGAATTCACGTGGACTGAAATAACCGATAGTAAAGAATATCGATTTGCACCAATAAAACCAGGTTAGAAAAAGACGGATAAAATGCGCAAGGCAGAGACACGGATAATAAAAGGCGTGATTTGAGCAACGTCACGAGGAAACGATTGGTTGAAATAAGATGCAGATATGAAAGGTGGAAACATATCAATCTCTATATGGAATTGATTAGTTGTTCGCAGACGCGTTGCGCGACGTGTGAAAATTTCTTAGATTTTCAACTGGCGCGAGTGCAAATTTTGTAGAACCGCGTGCCGAGCCGTCGAAAGGGGGAACAGAGAATGCGAAATTCTAAAAATTGGCCGTTGCGGGACAAATCCGACGTGCAGGCAAGCTATTATATAAACCCGTGATTATAGGTGTTTCGCTCTCTTATATTTTTTGATTATTGAATACTTTAAAATAGTTTGCTCTTTAATTTTTTGATGTGATACCATACTTCAAGCCGAATACGTGCTACGATACAAGTTATTATGCATTAGTGCACTTAGAAAAGAACATACAAGGTAATAAAGTCTAGTTATATTTGCGAGTATTACTGTACCAATTATCCAAATTTGTAACGATAAATAAATAAACAAAAGTAGGCAGTTTTGGGTATAGCGGGAAAGAATTATGAATTTCAGTGCTATTTTTCGGGGGTGTTAATAATCAAATGTTATTCGTAAACATGATTGGATCCACAAAACAAGATTTAGATATACATAGATGCGTTCCTGAGAAGTCCTGAAACAATTTAGACGAATGGTTGTGTAAGAGAAATTTTAAAAGCGTTCAGAATCTGAAGCCGTAAACATAAACCAGCTGGAATGGTGGAATGAGCAAGTCCGATGTACATTGAAGCCACGAGTGCAGTAACCTTCAGGTAAATTATACAATTTTGTTCGAACTTTGATGTTTGGTGTGTGTTGGATATTTTTATAATTTGTTTGATAAAATAGACAGTAGTGAATTTGTATAAACAACAAAATTTTAATTTTAAGGTGAAATTTTCTTGTATAAGTAGAAAGGAGTATTTAGCAGTTTATGTTTTGATTATGATGAAAATTTGGGTCTGTCTTTGAGCTCAATTAGACTAACCTGTTTAATTAACGTAAAGGGGTGGGAGATGCTCCCTTTTATTCAGACTTAGGTCTGCACATATTGTAACTTAATTAGTATGCATCCTACCAGGACTTTAATTCTGGATGCAAATTAAAATAATGACAAATTTAAACTTGAAATTTTATGATACTTATATTTATGCTGAAATTTAATTTTGAAATTTTAATGTATTATGAATATTGATGTAAATAGAGTTAACGTTGATGTTTGTGATAGGAATGTGTTTGTTTTTTTTTATGAATAAGGATGAAAGTTTTAACTAGGCGAGCAGCCGAGGCGGAAAGAGTAAAAAGGCGACCATCAGAAGAGATTCAACAGGGCAAGAATCACGGCAAATCTTGGTGCCCAATTCGAGGGCTCGAATATTTTTTTTTACTCTGGTGAGGCTTTTTGTAGGTATCGCAGCAATATATATATATATATATATATATATATATATATATATATAGATGAGTATTCTCTTGCTGTGTGGTTTTAATAGCGAATTGAGTATTCTTGGGAATAAAACAGCGATAGAACTATATTCTCTTTATTCTTTTAGAACTCGAGCTTTCGAGAATCTTTATCTCTTCTTCAGGAGTAAACTACAAATAGTGGTTGTACATAATGGTTTATACTTAAATTACTTACGAATGTGAGAAATGGATAAATTGTAAAAATTTTATGGTTTGAAAGTTATTTTCTATTGAATGAAAAGTAATTTGTCAATGTCAAATTTTGAGTATTGTGATGTATTTGATATTTGAATAAATCGTTGTTGGACATGAATTTTGGATCATGTGTTATTTTTATTTTGAATATTAATGGGTTTCTGGTGACAGTGAAATTATTTGTGGTGTATTTAAAGTGGAAACATTGCTGAAAATTTTGATGTGTTGATTATGGGACGTTTTGAATTGTAATTGTGATGAATTTGAGTGTATGGATGAATGGTGAGAGGAGATAGATACTGGAAACGTGTCAATTGTGGAAAGTGATGTAGAAGTTGTATTTTAATGTTTCATGTTTTTGTCTATTTCTAGAAGATAAGCATAGACGCAACTTAAATTGTCAATGTCTTTCCTTTGATTTAACGCTTTTGGTTCTTGTGAAATTCTTACCATTTCAATGAATTTTCTTTTATTGGAATTTCTTTCAAAATCTAGAATTTGACTATTTTCGTAATCCATGTTGTGACCAGTTTCTATTATGTGGCGAAAGAGCTGAAGAGTTGATCATTCTTCTTGTGTCACTTTTGTGTGAAGTGATTCTTTGGTGTAGTGTCCTTGATGTTTCACCAATATAATGTTGTTTGCAATTGTAGCAGGTGATTTTGTATATTAGATTCGAGTTGAATTTCTTTGGTATGGGGTCCTTGACTTTTGTGTGTAGATTTCTGCCAAGTTTTGTGTTTTTTATCGCTATTTTGATGTTCGGATTTTTGATTCTTTTGGTAAGACCTTTGATATATGGTAAAATTGCAAATGTTTTGATGTTTCGTGATTGTAGATCAATTTGATTTGTACATTCTTCGGATGTTGTGGGTTTTTTGTTGGGTGTGTTATGTATAAGTTTTTTTAAAAAGGTTGGTGGATAACCATTTTTGATTAAAATGTTGTGAATTAATTTTAAATTTTTGTCGATATATACTTGATTCGAGAGTTGAGTGATTCTGGTTTTCAGATTTATGATCGTGTTGATTTTGATGTGCATTGGATGATAAGAGAAATAGTTGATGTATCTTCCTGAGGCTATTGGTTTCTTGTACCAGTCTGTTGTGATGATGGTGTTGTTTCTAATGATTTTCATATCTAAAAATGGTACTGCATTATGTGTTTCATTTTCTATTGTGAATTGAATGTTTTGGTCGTAGGAATTGAAAATTTGTAGAATGGTTTCTTGTGTATCTTTGGGTATTGCACAGATCAAATCATCTACGAATTTTTTACAATGTTTCCACTTTAAATACACCACAAATAATTTCACTGTCACCAGAAACCCATTAATATTCAAAATAAAAATAACACATGATCCAAAATTCATGTCCAACAACGATTTATTCAAATATCAAATACATCACAATACTCAAAATTTGACATTGACAAATTACTTTTCATTCAATAGAAAATAACTTTCAAACCATAAAATTTTTACAATTTATCCATTTCTCACATTCGTAAGTAATTTAAGTATAAACCATTATGTACAACCACTATTTGTAGTTTACTCCTGAAGAAGAGATAAAGATTCTCGAAAGCTCGAGTTCTAAAAGAATAAAGAGAATATAGTTCTATCGCTGTTTTATTCCCAAGAATACTCAATTCGCTATATATATATATATATATATATATATATATATATATATATATATATGGGTTATGAACATGCATTTTTATTACATGCAAAGCAATTTTCTTACGCCATCGAATAGTCTTTCTTAGACAAGAATAATAAGATAGCATCTGATCTAATCTATCAATTCCCGAAATTCCAGAATTATAGTCAACAAAGATGTTGGGTTTTAGCGACATT
The DNA here is from genome assembly GCA_036346225.1 of Platerodrilus igneus. NCBI lineage: Eukaryota > Metazoa > Arthropoda > Insecta > Coleoptera > Lycidae > Platerodrilus > Platerodrilus igneus. The sequence continues at coordinate 1,277,946 of JARFIW010000954.1, forward strand.
TTTCGATTTCTATTGAGTACTTCTACCATTTCTACTCTATGCATGTTTGAGATTGTAAGGACATCTCTTTTGTCCTTCCATTTACACACTACTACTGAATAATTTCTTCTCCAGATATTTTTGCCCTTTTTCAGCTTAGTTCTAACAACTTCTACAGGATTATCATTACAATTTTGTCTCAATGTTCCGCATATATATGTTTTACGACTGTCAAGGAGTTTAGTCAGAAACACCGAATTATAGAAACTGTAGCCCTAAGAACACTTTCATTTCTGTTACATCAGTTGTTCTCCGTTGATTCAATCTGGAGTTTCTTAGTAGTGGTCTTTCTTTGCTTATTTCTTGATCCGCATAAAGGTTTGTTTGTTGAACAACTTGATTTAGGAAATCATCCGAAAAGAACAAATTTACTAAAGTTTCAATTGATAACTGATTTGTATTAAATTTTACACTAGGAATTTCTTTTTAAATCGTAGTTCTTAGAATCCTTACGTATAGCACACCAATCGGTTCCTGCATTAGTACTTGGCACTTGATTAGTTACCGGAACAACTGTCTTGTTTGCAGATTCGGATAGTTCTGAATCAGTAGAATCGCTGCCCTCGATATCACTATCAGACAGTCTATAATCTTCATCTTCGTCCGTGCTATCCCTCAAAAATTCTGTCCATTGTTCTTGATCCATAGCAGCAAGTTGTGCCATGTCATTTTTCCCCAAAATTTTCAACACACCTAAATAGCTACGGATTACTAATAAATAATATAAGTATACACCCGTTAACTTACAAGCAAATACTAGTTAGCACAGAATGTAAGCAGTATAATTATGTGTGCTGTGCAGATTTAGTTTTTTTTAGCTTGGCTAACAATAATGTACTATCAACGTTTCAAGTTACACGAAATAAAATGCAATTTGGTCATTATAAACTAAAGCTGTGCAGAATTGATGGCCATTCACACTGTAATCGTTGATATAGTTACTTTATTGTCTCACTTTACGCCAGAGATAAAATTAAATGCACGAGTTATCTTGTAGATTGGCATGTTCATATAAAAGTTATATGAGTACGCCAACTACGAGATAATCCGCGTCTGGTTTTTTTTTCAAAAAATTTTTTTTATGCAAATTGAATAAAGGGTTTTTAACAAAAGAAACAACTCCAACAACATTGGCGTATGATATTAAAATAAAATTAAACAATGGCAGCCAACGTGTCAAAGATAAGAATAATGAGCTTCTAATAAATAAAGTTGAGGTAGCAAATAGATGGAAAAGATGTTTAGAAAATTTATATAAGGGAGACGATATGGATGAGTTAGAGAACGACTAAAAAGATGATGTAGAAATTGGGTTCTCAATATTAAGAGAGGAATTTGATAGAGCTGTTAGGGATCTTAAACTAAATAAAGCACCGGGAATAGACGATATACCCGCAGAATTAATAAAATATGCAAATCAAAAAACTTTAGACAGATTATATGAACTAGTAAAAGTAATATATGACACAGGTGAGGTCCCAATAGATTTCGAAAAAAATATTATTATCCCAATCCCAAAAAAGTCAGGAGCTGATAGGTGTAAGAATTTTAGAACAGTTAGTTTAACTTATCATTCTTCCAAAATACTAACAATAATAATTAAAAATAGAGAAGCTTTGACTGAAATTATTTAGTCAAAAACCAATATGGTTTTCGTAAAGACAGAGGGACTAGAGCACCGATACTAATGAATAAGGTAATTATTGGAAAAAGGTTACAAAAACTAAAAAGACTCATTTCGCGTTTGTAGATTTAGAAAAAGCATTTGATAGGGTTAATTGGATTGTTATGTTCAGAGATTTGCAAAAAATAGGAATCTCTCATAGGGATAGAAAAATTATTTACAGTCTATATAAAAACCAAAGCGTAGTAATTAGATTTGATGAAATAGAAAAGGAAGCTAAGATTAGAAATGGTGGTACACAGAGCTGTATACTATCTCCCTTGATTCTTAATGTTTATATTGAGAAAACTTTAAACTTAGCTAGAGAAATAAAAACAATAGGTATTAAGTGTACAGGGACAGAAAAATAGACATGTTACGTTTTGCAGATGATATAGTCATTATAGCAGAGTGTAGAAAAGAGTTACGAGAGTTTTTAAATATTTTAGATGAGATACTACAGAGTAACTATAGTATGAAAATTAACTCACGAAAAACAAAGATAATGACAATTGAGTTACAGCCTAGTTCTAAACCAAAATTAAAAATAGGTAATACCGAGTTAGAGGAGGTAGATAAATTTTGCTATTTAGGTAGTATAATTACAAAGGACGGACATAGCAGAAGGGATATAGTAGCTAGAACAGCTCAAGCTAGAAAAATGTTTTTAAAAAAGAAAGACACTAATAGATAAAAGTATTAGTTTAGATAATAGAAAAAGTTTTTTTAAGTCATACGTATGGGGCGTTCTATTATACAATAGTGAGACTTGGACAATTAAAGAGGTAGATAAGAAAAAGAGAGAAGCTTCTGAAAGGTGGTGTTATAGGAGAATGTTAAAGATTAGTTGGGCAGATAGAGTAACAAATGAGGAAGTTTATTGAAGGATAGATGAGGAACCCTGTATGTGGAAACAATTAAAGATCAGGAGAGATAGAATGATAGGGCACCTCTTAAGACATGAGGGACTATTTAGTAAAGTCTTAGATTATAGATTACCAAATAAAAATAGAGTAGGAAAACCTAGACAAAGCTATATTAGTCAAATTATTACAGATTTAGGTTGTGAAGGGTATGTAGACCTTTCTAGACTAGCTCAGAAAAGAAAAGAATTTAGAGCTGCATCAAACCGACCTTAAGTAAGTTCAAAAACAAAAAAAAATCAGTTAACTAAATGTCACCATGACGTAACTCACAATTAGTTAGCGGTCTGGCATGTTGGCAGCGATTCGTTGCTTAAGCCTTACCATAACATATAATTCAACGCTTTTCCTTTTTGGAGGGGATAACCAGGTAATATTTCATTTCCTTATAAATGGGAATCATGTAAACATGTTGGAGTTCTTTAACAACCATGAGGTTTCTAATATCTATGTAGAGCCAGGTAGATAGGTAAAAGATAGACGAGTATATATAGGAAGACCTAGACCAAACTATATTAGTCAAATTATTAGAAATTTAGGTTGTGAAGGGTATGTTGAACTTTTTAGATTAGCACAGAATAGAAAAGAAGTTAGAGCTGCATCAAACCGACCTTAAGTAAGTCGAAAACAAAATGATGATGATTATTCCACAAACTGTCTACAATTCAAATCTAAACTACACTGCTATCTTTCTTTCTTAATAGCCTGTGTACATATACTGTGTGCAAACTTTGAAAGCGGAACATAGGGTAAATAGTATTACAAATCATTGTTTTGCAGTTTGCTAGTTTCATTTACAAGAACGATGATGGTATCTACTCAAAGAGTATTATCTTCTGAGTCTCCTAATACCAAATGCTTCTTAAATACCAGCTTTCTTAATTATGAAAAAGTAATTTAAATACTTTCTACTTTCCGCTTGAAAGTTTACACGGTATATACATATATATCCTCTAATCTACACCTTTTGTAGTTTTTTTCAAGAACATGAAAATTGTATTTCAACTTAGTCATTTTAATTTTAGAACGTGTTATTTGTATTTAAAAAATGGATAGCGCAGGAAAGAAATGAACTGGATTCTACAAAAAAAGTTCTATAAGAATACCTTATCACCTCTCTAATAAGCAAAAGGACAACCGAGATAGGGGATGGTTCCAAAAGTGAAAATTTTCAAAAACAAAGAGGGCTATGAGAATTTTTTACCTGCATCTTTAGTTTCACAAAAAAGAAGTGTCGTGAAAACTGCAACGCTCTATCTTTAAAAATAAGCGAAATACTTTGCAAAAGTGTCCAAATATGAACACCCTGTACTGCAGCAATATATTTTCATTTATCATTAAAAATATTACTATTTCTTTTAGTATTTAGTTAAGTGAATTTTTCTGAAATACAACTAATTACTTTTTAAATAATTTACTAAATCTGTAGTTTAATTGATGCCTTCTGAAATAGAAATTACTTTTTTAAATTCAAGTGATCGTTTCTGAAATATAATTAACTAATATGAAATACAGGTAATGCTTTCTGAATGTAGTTTGTTTTATGAAATAAAACTGTAAAAGGTGTAGTAGTATTGTTCAATTTTCTCTCTTGTTTAGCAACTTGTAATTGATATGCTTACTTCGATATAAATTGTATCCTTGTTTATAATCTTGTTGAAATTGTTTACATGTTTGTCTTAGGTTAGCTTGACCATATTTTGATTATATGTTACAAGATTGTTTATTTTTTATATCCTGGTTTATTATAACTGAATTTGTGTTAAGTACCCGATTTAATATTTAAATATTGTGTTTTATTATGCCTTATGGAGGTATCCATTAATTATGGTTTATATACATTATGTTCATTTATAAGTACTTATTTAAATTAATAATGCGGAGTTTGACTATTATAGTAAATAGTATAATCAAATATAATTGTATTAACAATAATCTTAAGTACTATATTATTATCTACATATAAAAAGAATAAACTTACATAAATAAAATGCTTTTAGTGTTTCTGTTTTCCGCCCACTCATTATCCTTAGCAATACGAACTATTTCACTTTCTGTTGGTGTCCAAATAACTAAATAGCACATGTCACGATTGGTGATATATAGCACGCCTTGAATTTGATAGTAATAAACATGCCCAATATTCACTATAACCTTACCATCTTGTATATACACGATATATGTGTTATCTTTAGTTAAACTCTGTTTCAACGACACATTTCTGAATTTAACTGCACAAAATTCTTTTCTTGGTTTTTAATGTCGCTTAACCGAATAACATTTTCGGCAGTAATTGTTTTAAGTGCATTCCACGTACATGGTTTGTCAGTTACGCTGACATTGTAGTGCTTCTATATGCACAAAGCGGCCATATGATGACATACCGCTGCGCCTCTTGGGCAAAAGCATTTACCATCTACGATACCATTGTTCAAGTCCATTGAAATCTATATATAAGCACCTTTGAGCAACATTATCCATATATTGATAAAAATGATATAATTACCTCTACTTTGTAGTTTCTGTTTTTCGTACTAACTTTCACCTCGCCTTTCAACAAAGCAGGCTGCACTTCAGGATCAAACACCATTTTCACTACATGACCACTTTCATACGAGTTTTCTCCTCTTTTTAACTGCGAAGTATCGTTTTTAAAAAATTCTGCTGCTGCAGAAAACGATATAACATGTTTACTGATACCAGCTACTACAAACAGAAACTAATATTACAAAATCGTTCATGTACGTGGATGTTTAAGGATAAATAATAATCTAACCTATAAATACAATAAAAATCACTGAATTTCCTAACAATAACAAAAATTTTGAACGACTTTGAATACTACTTTAATAGTAACAACTCAAATACTTACTATTATAATAAAATTACAACTTAGATATTACAAAATTAATAAATTGGATTTTCAAATGGAGAAAATTCATTGAATCTATTTTGTCGAAATTAAAACTTATACGGCAGGGGCTAGAATACAACCACGTGAAATTTCATCAAATCTCAAATAAGGTTAAGAACTTAAAATTGTAAATCGGTCAGGACCAATGAAAAATAAGAATAAAAAAACTGCTCTTTATTTAACCAATAACAATTCTGATTGTATTGGAACTGAATTTAATGAATCTGAACCATGAATGATTAGCCCAATAAGAAAGTGAACTAGTTTAGAACATAATGTATTAAAAATACATTACACTCCCTTTACAAAAAGTGACTTTTTCCAAAAGACGTAAAAAAGCCATAATGAAAATCCTAATAGCCTACCAGCACTATTTGAAAATAAAATTACTAAACTTAAAATTAGTGAAAATACAACTCTATAAAAATATAAACTATAAACTAAAAAACCTTGCGTGATTAAATGGGAAATACATAACATTAAATGTCAAGAAATTGAAAAAAAAAACTTTATTCAGATGAAAACAAAACAAATTTTTAATCTTTTGGGTGTAATTTTAAATCGTTTGCATGCCAAGTGCCTTTTGAAACACCAGGCTCATCTGTTAATTCATATATATTAAATGAAACTTTCTTTTTAATGAAGAATTTTGGAGCTAACTTGGCATTGAAAAATTTTGAAGCATCTGACAAAACATAATTTTTTTGCCAAACAGTGTCTCCTTGTGGAAACTGAACATCTCTACGTAAATCATAAGTTATTTTTGATTTTTTGATGAACTTGATCTAAACGTTTAACTATTTCTTTATATACTTTGTCAAATTCCGTTTTTCAAGTGAATCGGCGACAATAATCACATCGTCAAAATATGCAAATACAAAAGATTCAAGTTCTGGACCTAAAATTCTATCAATTAAACGTTGCCATGTTGCAGTTGAATTATGAAGTCCCATGGGAAGTCCAGTAAATTCAAGCAATCCAGGGTTAGGAACAGTAAAAGCGGAATATTGACATGAATCTTTTTTCAAAGTTATTTAAAAGTAAGCAGATTTGATATCTAAAATAGAAATAAACTTTGTATCGCGTAATTTATCCAAGATCGAGGACACGAATGGAAGAGGGTAGGCGTCCTTTTCAGTAACTTTATTTAGTTTATGGAAGTCAAAACAAAATGAAATGAATCATCTTTCCTCTTGACAAGCAACATGGGATTACTCCAGCCGACTTTGACTACGTAGTACTACTCCTAACTTTAATAATTTATCTAATTCTGAATCAATATAGTTTTGAACAACAGGGGAAACTCGGTAATAACGTTGCTTTATGGGATCACTATTGACTTTAATTTTATGCTCTACCAACGAGGTATGTCGCAATTCAGGTAATGTTTTGAAATAATTATTAGCAGTTGAATCTAATATAGTGCGCTGTTCTACAGTTATATCAAAAGTGGAATGTAAAATGGGTTTCTTAACTTCAATAGAATCCACCTTAGCAAAAGTAAATTCACTTTTAGAAATATTAGGGATAATCCCAATTTCTTTCCAATAATTAATCCCCAAAATTAATGAATGAGGAACATGTGGAACAACTAAAACATTAACAACAGCAATACGGTCTTTTAACCTAATGGGTAAACTAACTGTGCTCAACCACTTTATATTCTTTCCATCGGCAATCTGAACAATTTTTGGTTTGTAATTTAATTGCCAGTTGAGAAAATATTTCCCAGCCAAATTATCCGAAAATCGTTACTGTAGCACCAGAATCAAGTAACGCTAAAAAGTCTGTACCTAAAATGTTTACATTAGCAAATGGTCTTTCGTCATCTTTAGTGTTTTCAAAAACATAATTTAAAATGGTTTTATGTTTATTAAACTTGGTCGAATTACAAAAAATACAAGACATTCCATGACCTTGGCCTGCTTTCGTTTAGTTTAAATAACTTTTACAACGCGGACATCTATATGAGTTAACATTATCAGCGCTACAACAATAACAATAATTGGTTCGTCGCCGCTCTTTACAATCGTTCTAAAACTGATCCGGATGACAGTTCCAGAATTATTTGATGATCCGCCAACGAAAGTTTATGGCTCGTCAATAGCCTATTATGACTTGTCAAAACATCATTATGTTGTAGCGGGCTACTATTAACGCGTTTCACTAATTTAAAACAAGTAATAACAAGTCTTTATTACTCACTGTTCACAAGTCTAATTAACAGTATATGCCTTATTTATAGATGTTTTCAGTCCAATTAACAATGAAGCACTATCACACTAATGCTATTTACAAGCACTAATATCTTCTTAAAGTAATTATTTTACTATAAGTCTTCTTAGCAACACTAAACACTACTATAATCTATTTACTACAGTTTTGTCTATTTATGTACAAGCTGGCGGTACGATATACACGTTCACATTCGCAGATTTATATTTACTGTAAGACTTTGAAAACATAATGAACCAACTAACTATACACGAGATGATTTATTACGACATTCTGATATAGACTAACTCCTACATTAATCATCGATCTTATATATACCCTATAATTATACAGATGACTCATACTCTGGTATATGCTAGAAAGTTCTAGGCTTCTGTAGTATATACATTGCTTACGGCGCTTGTGTGTTTGACGGGCTGCCTAATAATAGCTCGTAACAATATGCTAAATCCGTTTCAATATCGGTACGTTTTCGAGTAGATGGAATATAATTTTTAATTGAAACTTTTTGTTCCTCTAAACGTTTTCCTAACTTTATGAGATAGGGCATTGATGTTATTTCTATTAAACTTAATTAGGTTTGGTAAAACGGTAAAATACTTTTCCGTAAAGTTCTAAGTTGTTTTTGGATGGTCAATGGTTCTGATAACCTTTTAAACATATTCAACATAACGGCCACATAAATGCCTATCGTTTCGTTGTCCCCTTGAGTGCGTTGCGAAATTTCAGACAATAATTTTTCATGATAATCAACGGGTAAGAATTCGCTCTTTAAAGCCGCCTTTAATTCCTCCCATGTACTAAAAAAATCTTTGTTTGCTGTATACCAAATTAATGGTTTTCCTTCAAACATACCGATCGCCTCATTAAACAATTGAAAATGGATCATATTCCGTGCAGTTTTTAATTCTTCAACTCTTTCTAAGAAAGCGTTGATTGATGTATTTCCGGTAAATTTCAAATTCCATTTTGAAACGGGGATTACATTATAAATTACGAGATTGGGTGTACCACTGAATGAAGAATTTGGTTTATTACTAATAGTATTTGAGTTAATATCAGGATAGTTTAATTGCATAGGCTTTACGTTTATTTGGTGGTCATCCATAATAACAGAAGATGAATCAAAATCCTTTTGAAAAGTATTGTCAGCAATTATATCTAACGACTCTAATTTATCATGCAAATTTTTATGTTCCGGGACTTTTGAACTTTTCTTTTGAATTAAAATATTTTCTAAAGTTCCTTTATAAAATTTTATAATATTTTTGAATTGAATATTTAAATCGTCTTTAATTTTTTCGTGTTCTTGGCTTTCGGGTAAACAATTATTTAATCGGTTATACGTATGGGCTATTCGCGTTTGAATTTTTAATCGGTCACTATCATAATGTTGCGAGCTACTATTAGGCAACCCGTCAAACACACAAGCGCTGTAGGCTCTGCATAGTCTTCAGGATTCGAGAATTCTTCTAGCAATCAAACACAAAACGTCGCCAGCACTGTTTATTCTCAATAGACCGGGAAGCTTCTCGTAATTACTAGAGGATGAGTCATATCTTTAACTCGGAGTATATATAAGACCGCTAATAAATGCAAGAGTCAGTCTACACTAGAATGTCTAATATAAATTATATCGTTGTAAAGTAATAGTAGTTGAGCTTTTGGAAGTTCAAGTGTATACATAAATGTTATATGCTGTGTCTAATGTACATGCAGCTTGTAGTATATATAAATAGACAAAGTGTATAATAAATAAATAGTTGTGTTAGTGTTATTAATGGACCTATGGTAAAGAAGTTAAAGAAGATATTAGTGCTTGTAAATTCATTAGTGTAATAGTGCTTCATTGTTAAGTGGACTGAAAACATCTATAAATAAGGCATATACTGTTAATTAGACTTGTGAACAGTGAGTAATAAAGACTCTGGTTATTACTTGTTTTAAATTAAAGAAACGCGGTAGCAGTAGCCCGTTACAATAATTTAATATATTTAAAACAGAAATCGTTTCTTTTAATGAATTTTATAAATTTTTAATCGCTTCTACATCTTCAACAAATTCAAAGGGATAATCAAAACTTTCATCAACGGGTGTCTTCGAATTTAAAATATCACAAAATATTTTCCGAAGCTGAACTGTTGTCAAATTATTTGTCTCAATATTGCGAACCTTAACTTCATACTCCAATTCTGGCTTAAGTAACTGGTCAATTATAATTTTATAATCCATTGTTATCAATAAAAATATTTAAAATTCAAAACATATATATATATATATATATATATATATATATATATATAAACAAGTTCTATAATTAAAATAAATTGTTGTAAAATCAGACACTATATCAATCTTTTGATAAAAGTAGATGTTCACTTTTCAACAAAATTTCTAAAATCCAAACCTAACAAAATTAAAATAAACCTACATCAAACACTAAAGTTTCTTTTGAGAAAGAAATTTTCTATCATTAATCACTAAAAATGTAAAATCCAGGAAATATCACTAACGATTTCCAAAAGACTATACTTGATATACTCAAAATGCAATTCTATAAGGTACTATTCAACGATCCTTTATTAAAACCGATAATTTATTAAAATCATACAAAATATAAAACGTGAAATTTTTATGGTGACAGATGATTAAGTTACACTACAATAGAAATTAAACAAACGTGTCGTAATCGGAAATGTACAGACCCAAAATAACCTTACCTGAAAATAAAGCACGCTCGCTTCTTTAGACGATTGCTTCCAGAAGAAGGGAGATCGGCCGTCAAGATGTTTACCTGTGGAGGTTATTTTTTTGCAGTAAACTTGTTGCGTTTTGTATAAATTACAGGTGTAGTGATCAGTAAGTACTTCTTTAACCTACAAGAATAATAAAATAACTACATCATCAACACTTTCACAATTCGTATAATAACACTTGATTAAAACTACAAAAGTCTTTACTTAATCTACATAACGAGCTTAATTCCTCAACAGTGACTCGGGCCTTCAGCACCTAAAATAGCTTACGCTTGGAAACTCACGACAAACTAGAGTGTTGGGTTAATCCTCTAACTAGAGAAGGGCGTAAAAACTTGTCCCTAATAAATATGCACCTAGTTGACTAATTTGAATCACGCTGTTAGGTGTTTCTATTTCTACATGAGTTACGTTTCGGACCTTGAAAGCGGTGTTTTTAAAAACTATTTCCAAGTCTTCGTAACAATTTATTAATTCAACTTAAACAGAAATTAATACAGAATTTTGACAAACTGGTATTAATTATTCTAAGTCAAAGTAAACTGATTTAATTGAACTATTGTAAGTCGCTTAAGCAAACTGCAATGCTAAAGCTGAATACTTTGACAGACTGTCGGGTCTTGGGGCTCCCAGGCGATTTATAATGTCCCTGCCCCTCACAATTCCGTGGGAACTTGCAGAGCTCATGTCTGCTTATTCTTAATTCTGCACATTGTTACATTGTTACAATCTTACTCTCTAGGTAATTGCGATATCTTAACCGTCTGTGACCTGTCACCTGAAGTATCACTATCGTCTGGAATACATTGTATTGCATCCGTTCTCATGAACTGTTAATAACCTTTTTATATCTATTATTACATTGTTGTATTTGACTTATGATTTTCTTAACAATTTCCAATAATTTCCTATTAGATTCTATTATTTAATATATATATATATATATATATATATATATATAAATTGGAGGATACGTAACTCATGTTGTTACTTGGAAGACCAAAATCCCCAGGAAACTGTGTATTCCCCTTTAAGAAAACTCACTCATCTACCAAGCGGTATATCCAAATTAACTTACCATTAAATTAATACAAATCAAGCAATTGTCGAAATTAAAACTTATACGGCAGTGGCTAGAATATAACCACATGAAATTTTATTAAATCTAAAATAAGGTTAAGAACTTAAAATTGTAAATCGGTCAGGACCAATGAGGAATAAGAATAAAAGAACCGCCCTTTATTTAACCAATAACAATACTGATTGTATTGGAACTGAATTTAATGAATCTGAACCATGAATAATTAGCCCAATAAAAAAGTGAACCAGTTTAGAACATAATGTATTAAAAATACATTACAACCAACTACACAGTTTTCCGAGATTGTGTACATATTACCGACGTTGTATAGTAGGGTTTGCAAACATTGCTAAACCGTTGTCGAAATTAACCGAAAATGGACAACAATATAATTGGAATGACGACTGCCACAGTGCATTTGAACAACTGAAACGGCTATCAGTTACAGCACCGATTCTGAGCTTTCCACGGATGGAGGGTAAATTTGTGTTGGAAACCGATGCCAGCAACACAGCTATAGGGAGCGTTCTTTCTCAAGTGCAGGATGGACAAGAAAAGTTATTGGGTATTTCAGCAAGGTCTTGTCGCGACCAGAAAGAAACTATTGTGTAACAAGACGGCAGCTGTTGGCCGTCATCAAATCAGTAGAGCACTTTTATAAGTGCTTATACGACCGTAAATTCATGTTGAGAACAGACCATGCTGCACTAAAATGGTTACTGTAGTTTTGATCTCCTGAAGGGCAAGTTGCAAGGTGGATAGAACGACTGTAGGAATATGACTTTGACACAAAACATTGTGTAAGAATACATCAAAATACAGACGCTCTGTCAGGAAGACCGTGTCCAGTATACTGCAATCGTTGCTCCAAGATGGAAGAGAAAATAAGTATCATCCATAGAATGACGGTAACTGATAATACTTGGCAACCCGACTAAATACGAGAAGACCAGGAAAATGAAGCCGAATTGGGACGTATCATTGAGTCGAAAAGTAAAGAACAACGACCAACTTAAGAGAAATTAGTATCTCAAGTAGGAGCCTGATGGCATACTGGGCACAGTGAGACCCCTTGGTGATTGAAAATAGAATCTTGAAGCGACGCCCGGAGTGTGAAGATGGCACTGAGAGACGACTTCAACTGATAGTGCCGAGGAGCAGAGTGCCGGAAGTGTTGCAACACTTGCACGATGGTATCTCTGAAGGGCACTTGGGCGTGAAAAGAACTATCGAAAGAGTGAGAAAAAGATTCTATTGGGCGAACTGCAAGAAAGTCTTGCCGGAAATGCGAGTTATGTGCCTCTGGAAATGGCCCGGTCACAAAATGGAAAACCCTAATGAGACAGTATAACGTGGGAAATCCTTTTGAGAGGGTGGCCATTGATATAGCTGGTTCGTTTCCTGAATCAGAGAAAGAAAATAAATACATCTTGATTGCAATGGATTATTTTACCAAATAGCCGGAGGCGTATGCTATACCTAACCAAGAAGCCGAGACGGTTGCAGATGTACTAGTGAGGGAGTTGTTTTGTCGTTTTGGAGTTTCGTTGGAATTACACTACGATCAAGGTCGGAACTTTGAATCAGCCTTGTTTCAGAACGTCTGCAAACATCTTGGAATTAGGAAAACTACAGCTATGCCACTTTATCCTCAATCGGATGGAATGGTTGAAGAATGAACACAACGTTAGGAAAGTACCTAGCCAAAGTTGTCTCTGAACATCAACGAAACTGGGACCAATATTTACATTTGTTCCTACTGGCGTACGGATCTCCGTTGCATGACAGCACAATATGCTCTTTCGCTTGCGTGATCTTAGGACGTAAATTGCGGCTACCATGTGATCTTGAGTTTGGATATAAATCTGGAGAAGAGATCGCAGGTAAAGGTTACGCTAGTAAGCTTTGTGAAAGATCAAGTAGCATTCAAGAAAGCGTCCGAAAGGATATCCAGGCAGCAAGCGATCGAATGAAATCACAATCTAACACGAGAGCACAAGAAGGTGGTTACCAACCTGGAGATTTAGTGTGATTGTACAATCCACAAAAAAAGCGTGGATTGTCGACAAAATTACAAAAGCAATGGGAAGGCCCGTACGAAGTGTTAAAAAGAATTAATGATGTAATGTACCGGATCAGAAGATCTCCCCGTGGCAAACCGAAAGTGGTACACTTTAAACGTTTAATAGCATCTTATGCTAGCAACAATATACAAAAGTGTTGCACATTAGCGATATGGGAAGTAAGTTTCCCATGAAATGGCCTTTAAAACCTATTACCCCAAATCGATTGCTCCCTTATAAGAAACGAACCACATGATGGCAAACTCAGCATCTTGTTCTTATATTAAATAACGTTATGCATTAAAAATTAATTTCTTATGTTATACAAAAGTTTTGCACATTCGCGATAAGAAAATGAGGTTTCCCGATAATGCTAAACTCAGCTTCTTATTCTTACATTAAATAACGTTATGCATTAAAAAAGTAATTTCTCTTGTTATATAAAATTATTGCACATTCGCCATAGGAGCAGTAGCTTCCCCAAGGAATAGCTTGTAAAACCCTCCGCCGCAAATCGATTACTCCCCCGTAGGAAAAGAACTACATAATGGCAAACTCAGTTTATTGTTCTTAATTAAATAACGTTATGCATTGAAAAATATTTTCTCCTGTTATACAAAAGTGTTGCACATTCGCGATATGGGAAGTAAGTTTTCCATGGAATGGCCTTTAAAATTCATTGCTCCAAATCGATTGCTCCCCCGTAGGAAAAGAACCACATGATGACAAACTCAGCTTCTTGTTTTTATATTAAATAACGTTATGCATTAAAAATTATTTATTATTATTTATCTTTATTACTTCTCATTTATTGTAGCTTATTGTTACCTACAGCATTTTGTGTCACTTGTTGGTATTTGTTGTCATTTAATGTCATTTGCTTTGTCTATAGTCATGTATTGGCATATATTATGATATATTGATATTTAGTGTTATTAATCATTGCATTGCTATTTACAGTCATTTATTATGTTTTTTTGTCGTTTATTGTTACTAATCATCACTTTTCATCATTTATTATTATCTATTGCTACTTTTGGCTATATTTTATTATTAATTTGCATGTTTTGGGCTTTATATGTCATTTACTGTCCTTACCGTCATTTCTTTTGATTCATGATCATTCATTGTTGACTATTGTCATCGTTGCCGTTTATTGCCACGAATTGTCATTTACCGACATTTATTGTTACTTATGTCTATGTATTGTTGTAAATTGTCGCTTATTGCCTTTTATAGTTGTTTATTTGCATTTATTGTTACTTATTATTATGTACTGTAGTTTTATATCCTTTATTACCTTTTTTGGTGAATCATTGTCGTTTGTTATCATTCATTGTCAATTAGGACCATATATCGCTATTTATTGTCATGTATTATCTTTATTGTTTACTATCATTTTCATTTGTCATTTAGTAAGATTTATTTCCATCTATAGTCATTCGCAGTCATTTTTTGTCATTTGAAGCTCTTGTCAGATATTGTCATTTATTGTTATATAGTGGAATTAATCCTTATTTATTGTAGTTTGTTGATACATGGTCATAAGCACGTAAGTACTCGTAAGAGTATGCATGCATGTATTCACTCGTGCATGTACAAATCACATACGTAAATAAACACACCCGCACTAATTACCTCATTAACGCATTAGGTTTTAAATCTTCAATAATCACCCATTAACTAATATCTATCAATAACTTGAAAGAAGATACTCAATCTTTATTTATTGTCAAATATTTGCATTCATTGTCATATACTATAATTTATTGTCATTTACGGATAGGTATGTCGTTATATACTGTCAATTGCAAATTATTATTATTTCTTGTTACTTGTTGTCATATATATCCTGATAATTGCCATCTATTGCGCTTTACTGTCATTTGTCGCCACTTACGGCCGGTTTTTCAATTGACGTTTAAATCGAGTTCTAATGATCTTAGTTCATTTTCTGATCTCAGTTTAACCTGTTGTCGGTATTTCAAACACCAGTTTAGCTGAATTAAGATTTCGTTTTATTAAAGTTAGGTTGGTAGTAGATTTTCCTAACACGACTGCGAGTTTGCGTATAATTTTGTTGCTGTTATAGTGAATTGTACAATTATTTTATTTAATTAACTATTTTTGAAAATGGCTAATGCTAAAAGGGTAGCGGGAAAAACTTCCGTACTCCTCCTGAGCGATTTTTGGACGAAATATTTTTTACTAGACTAAATCGATGATGGAGAGTCCGAATCCAAAAACCGTTTTGGGCCAAAATGTAGGGTTCACGAGATACAAGAGGTCAAAGGTCAGATTTTAACATGGGGTCTTATGGGAGAAAAAAGGTTTTGTATTCGACTTAAATCCATTCAATATTTTTAAAAATTACAAAATTTGACAAGAAAAATATTAAATTACTCTAATTAGATTGGATTTGCTGCAGTAATAACAAAATGTGCATTTTACATTAATCATCCCTCTTAAAGGGATTATAGTATCTTTAAAGGAAATACATTGTAAAATATATACTTTATATTACAAAATTCGACAAGAACAAATTTAAATTTCATATGACAAGTATAAATATAAAATATAAAATTGACAAGAAAAACAATACCACTAAACTAACCTAACAGTAACAATTTTACAAACATAACCTACCTGAAACAATCTCATAAACATAATCTAAACAACGTAAATTTTTTTGATTGCATGAATGAATGCCAAAAACTTGTCTTCTTCTCGGTTCAATTTATGCCAAAGATATTCACAAAGATGGTCAGCAATGTTGTCCTTTCCTCCGACGCCTCCGCGTTCCAATCGATTTTTTAAAGGTCTCCAATTTGACTCGATGGTATTCGTGTGGACACCTGTCTCCGAATTAACAAATTCCAAGGAATGATTCACTGTAAAGTGATAAAATCCTTCCTAAAATGTAACGCAAATTAATTAATCGATTTAAAATTTTTTAAAATGTATATTACCTGAGACAAACAATCATACGCTTTCCACATATCAGAATAAATGATGGTTCCCGGAAGGATATGCTTGTGGATAAGCGGTAAAAGCGTATCCTTATCCCTCTTATTATTTGGGCAAATCTCGAGCCTGAAGTTATCGCTGTTGCCCTTTCAATCATCCCAA
The DNA here is from genome assembly GCA_036346225.1 of Platerodrilus igneus. NCBI lineage: Eukaryota > Metazoa > Arthropoda > Insecta > Coleoptera > Lycidae > Platerodrilus > Platerodrilus igneus. The sequence continues at coordinate 1,294,749 of JARFIW010000954.1, forward strand.
TGATCCAATTACCCTCCACCATTCGTCCTTTATTATATTTGCGTTTTCCAATCTGTAATAAAATTAAAATTCAACAACATTAGCAAAAATATATTAGTGAAATAAATAACACCTTTGATTCGTCAATTTCCACAATTTTCCCGCTCCTCCGATTTTCCCCATGTTCTCATAATCCTTGTCCAAATCGATCATCATAACTTCGCGACAATACGCAAACCAATCGGACACAGTTTCAGTCGATGTTTGAAAAGTATCATCCGAGGACTCGTGTATGGTATTTTCATAGGAAAAACTTCTCGTGAAACAGTATGTAACACACAAAGCCTTTTCCAATGAAAGATGGGATCCTAAATAAAATATGCAAATTACTGTTTTAACATGGGCATTACATTCGAAAATTAAGGAACATTCTAAGCAAATGGCCTCGACAATAAGGGTAAGTAATATATCATTCGAAAGAAAATTCAACGTTGATTGTATTGGTGTAATTGATCGGAAATGAATATTTAAAAGTTATTAATATTCAACTTATACCAATCGCAAACAAAGGAAGAACCCGCGAGCGAAGCGAGCTGATAACAGATAATTTAATGATGATATAGATTAAATATAATAGCTAATTTAAGCCTACGAAGTCGACGTAGTCGACTGAGTTGGTTATTATATTTAATCTATATCATCATTAAATTATCTGTTATCGAGCCTGCGTTTTTATTTTATTGGCGAAACCATTTGCTTGGATCTTAAAGTACATTAGATATATATTATTCTAAGCGTGTAAAAATACTAACCATTTTATCGAATGATTAATTATTTATCTTAGATATCTGTTTTAGAATTTAAGAATATTAAGAATAAGTCAAAGAAAACGCAAAAGCGAATAAAATAAACGTGATAAAACTATTAAAAATTTAATAATTCGATTTAATTGCATTTTTAGAAATATTTATTTCATTATGCTAATCTAACCAAATTTAAATTTAAAATAATGATCTTACCTGAAAACCAAGAATTTTCTGCAATTGAAATGGAGTATTCTTTTCCATCCTTGTGATTTTTGTTTTTTTGACACCTAAATATGCCAAAACCACCTTCTCCTTCTTGCGAAATGACATTTCCGTGACAATTTGTCGGCGTGCCCAACATTTGGGGCAATCCTTTTTAACTGGAAGTAATCGAATAGATTGGCACCATTTTCTTGTAGAAATTGAATCGTTGCAAATAGAGTATAACTTCTTTAAATTAAACATACTACTCAAATTAAAAATGATGACAATTGAAATTGACTTTAATTGACAAATACAAAAAATATTTTGTCTGAAATATTGAGATATCACATGTTCAATATTATTATATTAAAGAATACATTTTTTAAAAATATTGTATGGATTTAAGTCGAATAAAAAACTTTTTTTTCTCCCATAAGATACCATGTTAAAATCTTACCTTTGACCTCTTGTATCTCGTGAACACTACATTTTGGCCCAAAACGGTTTTTGGATTCGAACTCTCCATCATCAATTTAGTCTAGTAAAAAATATTTCGTCCAAAAATCGCTCAGGAGGAGTACGGAAGTGTAGCCGGGTAGCGAATTTTAGTAAAGCAGAGGAACAACTATTGGCGAGTATAAGGACATATTTTAGTAAAATATCATCTCCTATTTTCATATTATATTTCAATTAATTATTTTGTTGAAATTATCTAATTTCAATAATTGTAGATATCGTAGTGGCAAAACACCGAAAAATATTGGAATCTAAGAAAACTGATGCTGTTTCATCCAAACTAAATATGCAGAGTGGAAATTGCTTGCTGAGGAATTTAAAGTTCATAGCAATACTTTTCGGAACCATCAAACGCTTCGTCGGAAATACAAAAACTTAAAAAAACGATCTAAAAAAGCATTTTCTGATGAAAAATGTTACTCTCAAGTTACAGGAGGTGGCCCATTGTTGGACGTTAAAATTACCGATACAGATCTGTACATTAAGGTAATGTTGGGTACACAAGTGACAAGTCTACAATCAGAATTTGATGATGATGTGAAAGCTAATGTGACTGAAGGTTTGAATTACATTTTGTTATGCAAAAAAGTTTTAATAACTGTTTTCTATGCCATAGATCAAATAATAAAATGCATTGAAGATGACGAAAATGAAGAAATGGAATTCACTTATGAACCACAATTTTCCAATACTGATACCAATGAAGTCGTTGAATACAGTAGTGTTTCAGTTTGTAAGATATTTTATAAAAATGTATCTGTATTTACAAATAAAATATTTTCCGTAGTTAGTATAGTACCCTCAACAGGAGCATCTAGAAATACATGCGAAACTTACACACCCAGTATGTTACAAACACCTAGGAGTATGCAGTTGATGCCAACACCATTACAACACAAAATGAGTAAAGGTTCTCAATTTATGGTTCAAATTTTCTTAAAGCAATTGAAGATATTCGGCATGGGACAAACGAAAATGCAAAACAGGATATGTGTAATAAGCCAAGGACAAGTATGTAAAACAATTTTGTACTTTAATATTTAACTGTATTTACTGTATACAGATTCAACAAGAAATAAGCGCAACAGTACAGTGGTTGCCTGGAATTGTGTCGCAGAAAGAAAATTAGAATTAATAGAAATCCAAAAGCAAAGATTAAAAATGGATATGGAGCATAAACAAGTGGAACATGCTCTGAAGATGCAGTATTTAAAAGAAGAGCATGAATTAAAATTAAAATCGCTCTGCCTAGATATTAAGATGAAAGAGAAGCAACTTAAAGTAAACAACATTTTTATTTATTTTATGTACATATTTTATTTTAGTTTTCAATGTTCATTTATTAATAAAAAACTTATCAGTTTTTAATTTTTTACGTGAAAAAATTATATAAAACAAAAATATCCAGTACGTAATACCTAATAAATTACATACGACCCTTGAATACTCTTGAGTTCATTACAACAGGAGTGATACTAAAATTAAATAACGTCCTAGAACTCAGAAATTCACAAGCCTAAAAGGGAGCGATTTCTCACTTTACTCCTGGACTGCGAAAATTTCTTAGCCTTTTTATTGAGGTAGTGAACTACAGTTACTTAATTCTTACATTATCGGTTTATAGAGATTTTTAGGCATATGATATATATCAACAAAAATTAATATTTATTCATGTACAAATATCATGATATATATCTGCCAACCCTGAATAAAATGTTAATTAAACTAGTCTTTGAAAGTACTCGTTGATTAAATTATTTCTCATAAAATTATTAAGTTGTATATTATTCCTATTTGGTACATACAGAAGTTTTACAGCAGCTTCAACATCAGGGTCGAAAGGAGGATCACGTTCCCACATATCACATGCAATATTATGCAACACTGCTGTAGCAATAATAATCGCTTCAACTCGATCAAGTTTTTGGCGAATCCCATAGGCAAGAACCGGAATCCTCCTTTTCCATACCCCATAGCTGCGCTCCACAGGATTTCTAGTCTTTATCAAAGATTCATTAAAAAGTTGCTCTGCTGCAGTAATTGGATTTGCAAGTGGCGTTATTAAATAGTTTTTAATAGGATATCCACTATCTACTACAATTAAGTTATCCTGCATTGCTCTCCTTTCAAATTTACCTCTACGAGAATTGTTAAAAATAGTTGCATTGTGCGCAAAACCTGGCCAACGTGCCACTATGTTTTGTATTTTTAAATCCGGTCCAGCAATTGTTTGAACATTAATAGAAGAGAAATTTTTTCTATTTCTTAACGTTTCCGCATTGTTGCTGCTGGGTGATTGAATTTTAACGTGGGAACAGTCAAGAACACCCATACACTTAGGAAATCTAGCTATATTAAAGTATGCTTGACGAACATTCAAAATTTCCTGATCCATGTTTGGCATCTTGATATAGCGTGGACGCAGTTGTGCTAAAGCACGAGACACTTTATATATTGCTTTACTAGCAGTACTCCTATGAATCCCCATAAAATCACCAACAGCAATTACAAAGGACCCTGTAGCATGAAATCTGATGGTTAAGAGCACCATTATAACGGGTGAAATTGCATGATTCCTAAAAACAAATATCTTTGATAAACCTATACATTTTAAATGAAATATATATATATATATATTACCTATTGGTATTGGAACTAATTGTACCACCGATTTCATTTACAATCCTGTAAACAGTTTCTTTAGACAGACGAAACCTCAAAAAGAAATCATAATTATCCCACCTATCAAAATGATTTGGTCTTTCCCTAATGGTGGGTAACCTCCTTGGCCTATTCGAATAGTTTAAATACTCCATTATATCTTCATCCTCATTTCTAGCATAACATCAACTAAAGCTAATTCCATTATTTAAAAGTAAACAACACCTACTCCTAATTCAGAATAATTATTGAGGTTAGGTTCATTGGTTTAAATCTTCAGATTTAATTTGATCAAAGTTTAAACCGCCGACAATGATGGATCAAGTTTCAACAAAGTTTATCCACTGAACTGATATTAAAAAATTCAATTAAACCCAGAACATAGTTTAAACGTCAATTGAAAAACCGGTCCTTATTAACATTTATTGTCATTTATGGTAATTTATTGTCATATAGCGATTTATTATCCTGTACTGTCATTTATTTCCATTTTTGTCATATATTAACATTTAATGTTTTTTCACGTTTATATTTGTCATTTATCGTTGTATATAAATAATTGTTGTTATTTATTATCATATATTGTCACTTATTACCTTTGATTGTCATTTACCGTTCTTTATTGTCTTTTATTGTAATTTTTATCATTTATTATCAGATATTGTCATGTAAATCCATTTATTGTAATCGATTTTCATTTATTACTATTTATTCTCAATTATTTTTATTTACTGTCATTAATTGTCATTTATGGTTAGTTATTGTTATATTGCTTATATTTCTTACCATTTATTGTTATTAATCGGCACATCATTATATCCTCAACTGTCAATATATTATTTCAGTACTTATGTCAAATATCATCATGATTGTCATATATTAGCATTTATAGTGATTTTTTAATATTTTAAATAATTACTGTTATTTATGGTCATATAGTCTGATATACCTTAATCCAATGTCATTCATGGTCTGTTACCTTGTCATTTCATATCGTTTTTGTCATTTATTGTCATTTATTATTTTTATAAGTCGTCTATTGTGGTACATTGACAATTGTTGTTTTTTTTATGGAATTTGATTGTCATTTGTTCGTATTCATTTGTCATTTATCAACAGCTCATGTCATTTTCCCAGTCATTTATTATAACTAATTGTCGTTTGTTGTTGCCTATTGTCAGTTATTGTCATTTAATGTCATTAATTATCGTTAATTGTCACATATTGTAACGTGTGTCGTCATAAATAGGTGTATATGATTATATTGCCATTTCTTGCTGTTAATCGCTATTAATCATCATTGTTTGACGAGTCATTGAGAATTTTCATTTCATCATCATTTGGTTTTCAGTCCGAGAACTGGTTGGATGTACCTCCATTGTTTTCTATTCTAAGCTGACCCGCACATTTCTCTAATATTCCCACAGTCTACATCTTTCACAATCTGTGTACAATAGTCCAATCTAGGTCTACTTCTACCCCTCTTTTTTCTTTTCTCTGCTTCCAATATATTACGCACTATTTCCTCATGCCTTAGTATGTGTCCTATCATCCTATCTCTCGTATTTTTACTGTTTTCCAAATATTTCTTTCTTCCCCTACCATTTCGAGAACCTCTTTGTTCTTAACTTTATCTGTCTATGATATATTTATCATACGTCTGTAGCACCATATTTCAATAGCTTCTACCTTTTTTCTGCCGCTTCTCCCACTTGTCTATGTTTCACAGCCGTACATTGCTGTGTCCCACACGTTTTTAGTAATCTTTTCCTTGTCATTTACTGTCATCAATTTCATTAATAGTGACTCACTCTCACTTATTGGCATGCACGGTGATTTATTGTCGATTATTGTCATCGTAACCATATACTTTCATTTTATGTAATTTTTTTTATCGTTAATGGATGTTCAGAATCATTTATTCTCATTTATGGCTAATTAATGTCATATAGTGTAACATGTCTTATTGTTGTTTATTGTTATCTATGATTGTTTTGTGCCATTTTTGTCATTACTCTTTATTGACATTTGATGCTATTTATTGCCATTCATTGACACTTAGATTCATTTACTGATGATTATCGCCATCGTAGCCATTTATTGTCATTTAATGTAAGTTTCTGTCATCCATTGTCGTTTTTTGTCAAAAATGTTATTAAAGTCATTTATGGTTATTTACTATTGTTTACTGCCTCTTTTTGCCATTTATTGCACTTTATTGTTGCACATTGTTGGTGTTTAGTCGTTTGGTGTTATTCATTCCCATCTATAGTTTTTCATTATCATTTACTGTTATTTACTGCCATTTACATAGTCATTTATTGTCACTAATTGTAATTTATTTTCATTCGTAGTCATTTATTGTTCCTTATCGTTATTTATTGTCATAAAGATATTTTTAATCCAAGCTTGTAATCGGTTTTAAGTGTTTTTGATTATAGGTATCGTAATCGTTGCCAAAAAATCTTTGTAAAATATGGTACCTGAGATAAAATACTATTGATCCAATCGATAAAAATACGAGATAATTCTATAATATAAAAATCCCAAACATGCTTTCGAAAACAAATTGCCTTAATTGCTGATTCCGCAACAAGAGAAATAAAGTGACACGTCTGAGTTCTTTGCCAATTTAATTCAAATAGGACACCATCGAGGTCGTGACCAAATAGGAGCCTTATATTAGTTTTTCTGCATTTATTCAAATTTAAATAATGGTATCGAAAAAATTGTTAAAGATATAGAAACAGCGTATAAGTTGTGATATGTAGAACAAATTTGCAATTTTGCCGCCAAAAATGGTACAAGAGTAGGGATTTTGAGAGGAAGTGTGCGACCCCAATGGTGGCCTTGGCCAAATATATATATATATATATATATATATATATATATATATATATTACTCATATTTAGACCAGGGTAGAAAATTAAATAATCACATCAAATAATTTTAATCACCGTGTAGAAGCTTTGGGAAAAGGTACGCGTTATTAAAAAACCGTGAAGCATAAAAATTCATTCGTTTCATTAAAAATAAAGGAGTTAAATTACGTACAAGACGCTTGCTCTAAAAAAAAAAGGAAGCAGTATTAAAAAGCTCTACGTGTAATTTAATTATTCCTAGTAAAGAAACAAATGGAAATTACGTGCAAAATTTATATTAATTAACTCAATTTTAAGTAACCGGTATTAAACAAAATGTACAGAATATAATTAATATTTGATTAGGATTCACTAAAAATTAAAGGGTATTATTTTAATTGGAGTTAATTGGACCATTAGTAACATATAATATCTATAAAAGCTAGTAAAAACCCAATAATATTCAGATCGTAGAAGTATTATGTTTGAACACCTGCGTAACTTTTAAATGTTTTATGTTTTGCGTAAAATTTGCAGATAATTAATGGTTACAGAGAATGCTGGAGAAACCGTAGCTTAATAGTTACGGGAAATGCTAATAAGGTGGGTTATTTCACAGTCCACATGGACTGAAATAATCGATAATAAAGAATATCAATTTGCACCAATAAGAACAGGGTAGATAGAGACAGATAATATGCGCAAGACCGAGACACATATAGTAAAAGGCGTGAGTGGAGCAACGTCACTGGGTTGCGATTGGTTGAAAATAAGAGGCAAACTTGAGAGGTAAAAATAACATTTCTGTATAAAATTAATTAGTTATTTCCAGACGTTGCAAGCCGTGTCGAAATTTCTGAGATTTAACTGGTGCGAGTGCAAATTTAATAAGAACCGACGCACAGGCGGGCGAGATGGGAACATAGTATACGAAATTCTAGAAACTGGCCGTTTTGGGGACAAGACCGACAGACAGGCTAACCACTATTTAAACCCGTGTTGATAGGAGTGGGGCTCTCTTAGATTTTCGAATTGATTCAATGCGTTAAACAGTGCTTTTTAGTTTTCCGATTTTGGATAAAATAATTTAAACAGTTTGCTCGTATATTTTGGTGATTTAAAACAGTTTGTTCTTTACGTGCTACAATGAATGTAATTTAGTGCACTTAGAAAAGAAGATACAAGGTAATAAAGTTTAGTATCACTGTACCAATTAGTCAGATTTGCAACGACAAATGAATACACAAAAGTAGGCAGTTTTGGCGTATATTTGTGAAAGAAGTATGAATTTCCTTGCTATTTTTCGGGGGTGTTAATAATTAAATGATTCGTAAACGTGTCTGGATCCACAAAACAAGCTTCAGATATACACAAATGAGTTCCGGAAAAGCACTGAAACAACTTTAGATGAATGGTGGTGTAAAAAAAAATTTTAAAGGCGACCAGCAATACGAGGACCTAAACATAACCCAGTTGGATTGGTGTGATTAACAGAGGACGATGTACATTGACGCCACTAGTGCAGTAACCTTCAGGTAACTTATGCTTTGTTGTTGGATTTTGATGTTTTGGTGTGTGTTGAATAACTTTATAATTTATTTACTTAAAATGGACAGTAGTGAAATTGTACTAACAACAAATTTTTAATTTTAAGGTGACATTTTCTTGTTTAAGTAGAAAGGGGTATTTAGTATTTATGTTCTGGATTATGATGAAAATTTGGGTATGTCTTTGAGCTCAATTAGACGAACCTGGTTAATTAACGTAAAGGGGTGGAAGATGCTCCCTTTGTACTCAGACTCAGGTCTGCATATATTGTTATAGTAATTAGTAGGCATCTACAAGGACTTTAATTCTGGATGCACATTAAAATGACAACAGATTTAATCTTGAAATTTTCTGATACTGAAATTAATGCTGAATTTTAATTTTGAAATTTTAATGTATTGTGAATATTGATGTAAATAGAGTTAACGTTGATGTTTGTGGTAGGAATGTGTTTGTTTTTTTTTATGAATGAGGATGAAGGTTTAACTAGGTGAGCAGCCGAGGCGGAAAAGAGTAAAGAGGCGAGTAACAGAAGAAAATGACGGACTAGTTAAGTTAATAGCTTTTTGTAGGTTTCACAGCATTCTTGACGCCCAATTCGTGAGGCTCGAATCTGATACAGGGAATCACATAGCATTCTATGACGACCAATTCGTGAGGCTCGATTCTAATACAGTGATTCACAGCAATATATATATATATATATATATATATATATATATATATACAAGCATTGAATAAAGGCAAAGATTTAGACCTATAACCTGCAATATATCATTAACTATAAATATATACACACACATATTTGTAGTTTGGATGCTAATATAAAGAGGTTAATTAAGAACTAGTATCAATCTTGGCTTCCCACGTGCCAACATTGCTGCAAATAAACATGACATGACGATCGGCTTTTTTCGGAATTTGTGGATGCTATCTTTGGCTGCTTTCTTCACACACGTTAAAAGCTTGAACTTTTTTGTAAACACGGGATTATCGGAAAACGATGAAGATGAATCGGACAACAGCAAAGGTATACTAGAAACCACGAAAGAAGACACTACGCCACAGGCGCCTAGCGCAATTCACAACATACCTTTAAGATTCTTTTAAAGCTTTGCCAATGGATACAAGAAAGATAGCAATATGATCTCTATGTGTCTCTAAGTAACGACACACGTGAGCAAGTTTATTTAAGATAATGACAGAGAGTTATGTGGACGTATGCTTGTATCCTAATATAAAAATGGACATGATTTTACTAGGGCGGTAATCCAATCTGTCAAATGAATTTATTAAACCCTTAAAGTATTAAGACGACAATTTTATAGTAGTATAAGCAACTACTTGTGTGAAAACAAAATATTTTTTACAACTGATATTAATTTGGTATTTAGGAACTAGATGCTACATTGACTTAAAATTTTCAACTTATTACATACGGTTACAAGTCATGACGCAGATATCTTCTTTCGTGGTTTCTACTAAACCTACCATCGGATATCTTGTGCAAAAAGCTATTGTGTTATTTTTTTGATAGGCATATATTGAAATTTTTGCAATGTAACACTGTTTTTAAATATGTAAAAAACCTTTAACAGAACTAACAAGATGATGTATTTAAAATAAAAATCTTATTTCTGTTAGTTAATTTGTGGGAATATTCCTGTTTTATATTTACTATGATTTAGACCTAATACTTGTTGATTTATTAGATATATTGACTAAATAAGCATTTATTGAAATTATGATTACACTATTTTGTTGTAATAAATTCTTAATATCTAACATGGAAAATAGTTGTAATGATACACAAAAATCACTCTACTAGCATCAGTGCCACCAGATCACACGACTCCCAGTTTATTATGCAAAAAGGAGTTTTACTTTCTATTCATAATCTGACAATACTTCAATATTTTGAATTACTTCATCATCATCATTAGGTCTTCAGTCCTAGAACTGGTTAGACGCGTATCATCATTGTTCCCTATTCTGAACTAACCTACAGATTTCCCTGAAATATGCACAGTTTGCATCTATAACTGTCTGATCTAGGTCTACATCTACCTCTTTTTTCCTATCTCTGCTTGTAATATATCACATACTATTCCCCAAAAATGCCTTAGAACGTATTCCGCCCTACTATTTCTCGTTTTTCCCAGATATCCTTGTTCCTCTACTATTTCTGTAACTTATTTGTTATTATCTTTGTCTGTCCATGCTATCGTCCTCATACATCTGAAGCACATCATTTCAAAAGGCTGCTACCGTTTTTCTGTCTGCGTTTCAGACTTCCCGTATTTCATAGGCATACTGTGCTGTGCTCCACACATATGCTTTCAATAATTTTCTTCTTATTCTATGTTTGTTGTCTTTTCTCAAAGGCGATGTTCTTTCTTGTTAGATGCAGTTCAATCACTTTCTATTGTTTTACAGTTATATGCCCTATTTCTCCGACCTTTAATGGTTGTGAAGGGAGGTAAACAGTCTGTGGCTGCCAAGTTCCCCCAACACTTAACCATTTGGCGATTTAATATATTTTCCAATTTATCTTTTCGCACAGTCAACATTAGTTGCAGGTATTTCGCAGCCATTAGGTTTTCCGTCTCAAAACTGGTTGGACACGTACCTGCACTTATTTATATTCTGAGCTAGCCTACATAGTTCCTGAAATTCTCACACAGCATGTGTATTCAGGTTAATCTTCTTTGGGAATTAAACCACTCATAGTTTTTAAAATCAACTTTATTTACGTTTCGATCCATGATCTAGGATCGTTGTCAAAATAATAATAAAAACTTCAAGTTTGACATTTATGACATAAATTGAAGGTGACTTTGATTTATTGATGTCTGAAATATTTGGTTTGAGTATACTAAGCAAAAATTTTTAAAGTTTAACAGAATGATTACCTTCAATTTGTGTTGCGACCTGGGATCGGCATTCTTTAGGTAGCCAATACGCTTAATGTGAAATCAGCTGATTAATTTTTATTGGTGAATTTCATATAAATTCAATAACTTGGAATTGGAAAAATTTTTTTAACATGTTTCTATTTATACAATTGAGAGGATGGTTATTAAAGAAGTGTGCGATTGCATTATTGAAAGGCTTAAGTAGTCGTTTTTTTATATTTATTTTGAGGGGGAAAATTCATTATGATTCAAGATACCACTTTGGTAGATTTTAACATGGTTCCGAGGCGACCCTATGGCGGGTCTACACCCGTCAGACACCAATGCTGTTCTATGAAGATTGTATATGGATCTGAGGCGACCCTATGGCGGGTTTACACTTGTCAGATACCAATACTGTTCAACGGAGATTGTATATGGTTTTGAGGTAACCTTATTGTGGATTTATACTTGTCAGATACCAATGCTGTTTTACAAGGATTGTTAATATGCTTATTTTTATGTAATTAGTTATTTTATGTATAAATAGAAATCATGTATGTAGGCTGTATTTCATGTTAATATTGCAAGGAAAACCCAGGAAAACCTTGCAATGCTACCTAGATATTGTGGGCATTTGATTTTCATTTGTTATTTCTTTTGTTATTTCTTTTAGTAATGGAATCCATTGTTTACTGAAAGTCACGGATTCGTTTGCAACTCAGTTATTTTTATGTAGGGTTATATAAGCAGCTACTTTGATTTTGCGTTTTTGGTGGTTTTCTTCTTTTTCTTCTTTTCAGGGAGTATGTGTATTCAGCTCGTTCCCTTTCTATTGTTTTCTAATTTTATACCCTATTTTACCGAGATACAGTGAATTACTTATATAAATACAATTTTTACTTTCAGAAACGAATTAATTGAAAAATTTTAACACTATGCCAATAAATTATCAATGGATTTGTTTTCCACCTGTTCCCTGTTCTAACATGTCCGTTGGTGAACCTGTTATCCTTATTTGACTAAATTAAGTTAATTTTTAGTTTTGACATCTAGTGTCACTCTTTTAAGTAGGGTTATGCGCTTGTAGTAGATCACCAGATCTTGTTTAAATTTGTGAAATATTAGCAAAAATTCCAAAAAAAGATAAAAATACCATTAAAAATCAACAAAGGTATAAAAATTTTATCCTAAGTTTATATTAGTACGTAATATTTCGTGTATTTGATGTGCGATTTAAACTCATGGTTATTGTATTAACAAATAAACGTGCGAAAATGAATCCTGGACAAAATTACCCCATGGTATGTATGTGGGCGATCTACATGCTGATGTAACTGAGGCAACACTTTTAGAAAAGTTCATAACTGTAGGACCAGTGCTCTCAATCCGCGTGTGTCGCGATTTGATAGTTCGTCGTTCTTTAGGTTATGCTTACGTTAACTTTCAACAGCCAGCTGATGCTGAAAGGGCTTTAGATACCATGAACTTTGACTTAGTTAAAGGTAAACCTATTCGTATTATGTGGTCCCAACGTAATCCATCACATCGCAAATCAAATGTTGGTAATGTCTTCATTAAAAATTTGGATAAAAACATTGATAATAAGACTATATACGATACCTTCTCTGCCTTTGGAAACATTTTGAGCTGCAAGGTTGCTCAAGATGAAAATAACATCAGTAAAGGCTATGCTTTTGTTCACTTTGAAACTGAAGAAACTGCCTTAAAATCTATTGAGAAGCTTAATGGTACATTATTAAACGGCAAAAAGGTTTACGTTGGTCGTTTTGTTCCACGCAAAGAACGTGAAAAGGAAATGGGCGAAAAAGCTAAAAACTTTACTAACATTTATGTTAGGAATTTTAGCGAGGAAGTATCCGAAGATTTACTTAGAAGTATCTTTAATAAATTTGGTATTATAACAAGCCTTAAAATTATGGTTGATACGAATGGTAAATCACGAGGTTTTGGTTTTGTTGAATTTCAAGATCCCGAGTCTGCTAGAGCTGCTGTTAACGATCTCAATGGAAAAGAACTTAATAAAGACAAGATCTTATATGTTGCAAGAGCACAAAAGAAAGCTGAACGCCAACAAACTTTAAAACGACATTATGAACAGAAAAAAACCGAACGTTTAAATCGCTTTCAAGGTGTTAATTTATATGTTAAAAATTTGGATGATGCAGTTGATGATGATATTCTACGTAAGAAATTTACTCCATTTGGAACTATTACATCAGCTAAAGTAATGCTGGAAGATGGGCATAGTAAAGGCTTTGGTTTTGTTTGTTTTTCATCGCCTGAAGAAGCTATTAAAGCAGTTACAGAAATGAATGGATGTATAGTTGGTTCTAAGCCACTCTATGTTGCTCTTGCTCAACATAAAGAAGATCGTAAAGCACATTTAACATCTCAATATATGCAACGCATGGCTAATATGCGTATGCAGAACCAAATGGTACCGTTTATTCCATCTGCAACTGCAGGCGGTTACTTTGTACCAACAATGCCACATCCTCAACAACGCTTCTATGCATCTCAGATTGGACATATACTTGCTACACCATGTTGGCCAGCTCAGGCACCTAAAGTTGCATTTGCAAATGTGGAAACGCAGCATGGTAACGAACAACAACGATCACAACTTGAACTGACTGGAGGTAGAACAAACATGACCCGTACTAATGTGAATGCTGGTTGTCCGATTGCAATATTCGCAGCAGCAAACTGTCCTTCAAATTATGAATTTGGTAATGCTGCTACTGTACGGACTGTTCAATCAGCTGAACATATTCATGGTCAAGAGTCGCTCACTGCTTCAAGGTTGGCTGCCGCCTCACCGCAGGAACAAAAACAAATGTTGGGTGAACGTTTGTACCCATTAATTAAACGTTCTCATCCTGACCTTGCGGGCAAGATTACAGGAATGCTGTTGGAAATAGATAACTCTGAATTAATTCATATGCTCGAACATGGGGAGTCTTTAAAGACTAAAGTTGAAGAAGCTGTTGCTGTCTTACAGGCACATCAAGGCAAGTAAAGTTCGAAAAAAGATTAACTTAAAAAGAATTGTAAACTTAAATACAATTTTTTTGTTTAGTGTACAGTATTTTTGCTAAATTTATTCTTTGCTTTTTAGTCTAATATTAATAATATTGTTAGTATTTTGTATTTTTGTGTAATTTATCTCTATTTATCATTACAAATTTCTGACTTTGGAATCGTACGTAATGTAATAGTAACGTAAAATTTGGGTTAATAAATTTTTAAAAACTAAATGATATTTGGGAATTCTACAATTAAGTTGAGTTGAATTAATTTTTAGGTACTGGGTGGACAACCTCTGCATGTATAAGTGACGTTTGTTCTTAAAAGTGTATGAAGATTTACCTATTAAAATTGACATGCATTTGCTTCTGTACCGTTATGATAGGAAAGGGATATTAACTCATTAATAACTATGTATTGCAATAAATACGATTATTTATTTGTGTTAAAAATGCATATACAAAAACAAAAATTCAACAAAAACGAAATTAACTGCTAACAACGGATGAAAGTCAAGTTTATGCGATATTTATTGCTTGACAATTTGAATGAACATTGGCGTTTCTGATATTTTGTTGTAGTCTTGCACAACTTGCATTTTTCTTCTACTATTGTCTCATGATCATATCATACTTACATCCACAAAAAATTTCTTGAACGACCTTAATTTGAGTTTTCTATAGTGGTCTCTTTCACTGCTATTTTTGTCTCACATTTTTGGATTACACCAGTTGCAGTAATAGGATCAAAACTAATCTGCAATCAACACCTGTTCCTCATTTGCAAGTTTGTATATTTTCCAATGTTGACAATATGGCTCTATTAACCAAATTTATGAAGAATACCACTACCACATATTGCCAGCATTCTAATCTGGTAATATGCTATTTGGTTATCATGAACAAATTAACCTCATTCCCTAGCCTATTACTTTGGACTGCGATGCGGACAGAGTCGTCTCTTTTTGGTTATCCACTTTGACATTTGTTAACGGCCATAGGGTTTTATTGCTACTACTTATTGTTTAGTGTAGATTGGCGTTCTACTACATGATGATTAATTTTCAGGGATAGTACCTGTTATGTTTTGTATTTAAATGAATAGTTACCAATAATAATGTATTAATTATAACTTGAACCATATATTAAACATGATCGCAAGTACAAGAATATCAATTAATTGGGTCTACATCAGCAATCTCTGATTAAAATGCATGACAATGAACATTCCTAGAAACGCTACCGTAAACCTTTTGGGAACCTGTCAAAAATTATCAGAAAAATATATAAAAAAGACTTGGAAGGATTTTTTTAAATACTAGACAAAAATCTGCAGAAAACTACCGTATTAAAAAAAAACATTTCCTATTTATTTTGCACAAATTTTTAAAATATATTGTAGATGAGTAAAGCCGGACACAATTTTTGCATTTGACAGATCTCGGTTTTAAAGAGCACAGTCAATACAGGTAAAGGTACTAAATGAAACAATTATTTGTAATGCTAAATTTTTATATCCATGCAAAAATTTAATTAGAGATAAGAAAAAAGACAGGTAGAGATAGAACTAGGTTAGACTACTGCACACAGATAGTCAACGATGTAGACTGTGGGAATTTCGGGGAAATGTGTAGGCTAGCTTAGAATAGAAATTAATGAAAGCATGCATAAAACCAGTTACAAGACAGAAAGCCTAATGACGAAAAAAATAATTGTACTTAAACCTGATGATTATTATAAGCAAGTACAGGTGCGAGTTTTGCATTATTCTCTACTAATGTTGATTGTGCTAAAGAATTTATTGGAAAACTATTAATTCGGCAAATGTGTATGTGTTGGAGGATCTTGGTAGCTGTAGGTTATTGCACAGTCAGCAGACAAACTCATCAAGTGTAGGTACTCAGTTATACAGCTGTTCTTTACAATACTTTGAAACATACAATAGGTATTGTAATATTTCAATTTTATTTGAATATATTTCAAAATGCAATCAGCTACCTTGACTCACAATAGGGTAAAAGTGACGAGCAAAAAAAAATAATGCGCATAATCTCACTATGAAAAAATTTCTATTTAATCCAAAATTATTATTGTAAAAACTACTTGTTTCAAACCCAGGGTTTATCCTCAGGCACTATACTATCAAATATGAACAGTATGCACAGTGGCGGCTCGTGGTGATTTTATTTGAGGGGCTCTAACTGCTTATGGCATGATTATAATACAAGATAACATAAGCAACACTCACCTTCAGTGGTTTGGTGTATTCAGCCTAGTCACTCACACAGACCCATTAATTTTTGTATACTTGTTTATAGGTTTATGTACAAAAAGTCACACACTGTACTCTAATTGTCACGTAATAATAATTTTACTGCTTGTATACGAAATCAAGCCTTCTGTCTTTCTGAGCAATAAAATGGTCTATAACTTTTTCGTCAAAATTGTTGATGTTATGTATTAAGTTTTTGTTGACTGACATCATTGCTAAGGCATTAAGACGTTCTTCGGTCATTGTGTTCCTTAGATAAGTTTTAATCCTATTAAGAGTTGAAAAACATCTTTCAGATTCGGCAGTGGACATTGGGGTTGTGACTATAATTTTTAATAATTTTATTGTTTCGCCAAATGTTTTGTTTAACCCATTTTGGTTCAACCAGGAAAGCATGTTTCGGCCGCCTAAAATATTTTTAAAATCCGTTTTTGAGTACATCACTTCCAATTCAGTCCTCAATTTGTCTGGCTGTAACATCGGATAACACTCAACAATCGATTGGAACTGCGATGTTGAAAATTTTTTTGAGTAAGTATCAAAATTAGTTACGTCTACTAAAAATGCGACTTCTAAATGAGTTCGGTATGAGAGCCTGTCCTTCATCTGAACAACTATTGTATCGCAAACTTCTTTAGCAATCAAATTCCGATTTTCCATGTTACTAATTTTTCTTCGTTTAGTATCATTACAGATTATATATTTTCTATCTCATCAGTTGAATTTCTAGCAGATGCTATTATCCTTTCAGTCTTCCATTTTTCTCTTCAGTGCAACATTGTCTGTATCTCTAGCTTGAAACTGATTAAATAATATGTTAACATGTGGAAAAATTTTATGAAATAAATTGAGAAAAACACAAAATCAGGATCTTCCAGAATTCTACGCAAAACATATGCTTACCTGCAGGTAATAGTTTTATTGCATTTTTCTTCTAATTCCTCAAAGCATTCGATTAGTTTTTCTCTATTCTCATTAACGACGTTCACAATACAAATATTATAATTCCAACGTGTGGCAGCAACAGTGGGCAATTTTTGCTTCACTATTTCTTTTAGCACATCACACCTGTGAATAGAATGAGAAAAAAGCAGGGATTGCGGATAAATTAGAAAAAAAATTTTAACTTTAGCATTTTGACTAGATGCTTTCTGCAAAATTAAATTTAATTGATTGGCATAACAGTGAACAAAATTGGCATTTTTATATTTAAGTTTTATTTTTGACTGAACTCCACTAGCAGAACCACTCATAACATTTGTACCGTCATAAGTTTGAGCGATTAGTTTAGATGACGAGTTTAATATTAATTTATCTAATTCCTGCTCAATACACTCCATTAAACCGTTAGCTGTTTTATCTATTACTTGTAGAAATGTCCAAACTCTCTCATAAATATTTCCACTGTAGAAATATCTAACTAAAATTACCATTTGGCATTGATTTGAAATGTCAGTCGTCTCATCGCACTGAATTGTCAAAAATTTACTACCTTTAATTTGATCTTGAATTTCTTGACGACACACCAAACATGCTTTTTAAAATCTCGTTTTGCATAGTTTTAGATGTACCTTTAAATACACTCGCTTTGTGTAAATGTTCTTTTAAAATTACATCCAATTCCGAAATAAAATCAATTAATTCTAACAAAATTCCACGGTTTTCGGAATCTTCTTTTTCATCGTGTCCTCTCAATGACAATTCCAACTTTCCACAAAATTTAATACAATTGATTTTTTTTTAAAATGTATCTATTTTTAGTCACCTGCTCATTATGCTTCATAATGTTCTGCCTATATGCGGAATTTAACTAAACCACAATGTTCACGGAACCTAGCATAGCCAAATCCGTGCAAGACTTTATATGGTGCTTGCTAATTTCATGCTTTTTTATTTGATCGTTTATATGCTTCAGATCTCTAAATTCTTATTCCGAACATGTTTTGTCCATTCCGTCACAATAAAATAAATGGCAAAGAAAACAAAATAGAGCATTCGATCGAGAGCATCCAGAAATCCACTGACATTTTTTATAAATTTCTTTTGAAAAATGCCTTGTGAAACTGCGATTTCCAACCTTATCTATCTGTTTCATATTTAAATCCGGTGTCGGACGGCCTATGTTCTTAATTTTCACCTTTTCTGCTAATGGAAGAGTTTTAAATTTAATTTCGATTATATTACGAATATTATTTTCAGTCATCTTGAATAATTCAAAATAAGAATCAAAAAAATCTAAGACGCATGTACGCCTTACAACCAAACTTACGGAAATTTTATAAAAGGGAATTATATATTTCAAATTAAATAACTAGTACTTAAATGTTAAACAAAATTTTATTATTATTATTATAAATATAATTTAATAAATTTTATTGTTTTAATCAAGTTTGAGTCGGACTACTTAATGATATAAGCTCCCAGTACCACTCAAACAAACAGAAAAATAGAGAATAATTAATTAAAATTGTTAACATATATTCTGTGATTAGTCCCGGGTATTGTGATTCCTCCGAATAAGTCAGTTTGATGTACGGTTGGAATATCTTCAGCCGAATTAGGAATGATTGCTTTATAGTGATCTACATGTATCACATCCCTGCCATTTTCAGCGCAATGAACTACAGGTAAAGGCTCGCGAACTAATTGATCTTCTTTTGCACAAAAATTATATAATATGATACTGAAGCCGAAATAATAATAAGAATCATTTGGATATCTATTAAAATTTATATTAATTTGTACTGTTAACATTTCTCAAATAAATTCGATTATCTCCAAAACTAAATGAGATATCGAAAAGTGTATAGCATATTTATAATCAGCGTAAAAAACTAAACATGGTACATATATATATCATTTATTGTATCATTATGGGAATATGGCAACGGACGACGGCAGCGACGACGTAGCGATTATATTAACCTAACTTACTTCGTAAGTTTGGTTGAAAAATTATACACTACGACTACACTCACAGAACAAGACAGGGTCTTTATTTTCAACAAAAACAAGTGAAACAATCTCTACGCTCACGCAAATTAGTACCCGACAACAACACACACGCCTTGAAATACCAACAGTACTGATGGTAAGGGCTCTATTGACGAGAGCCCTGTTAAAGCTATCTGAAGCTGTTATTATTTGCGTTCGACAGAATTCGTCGTCGTTCGATTTCCTGTAAGATTTACATTGAAGCTGGGCTCAATAGAATTGAGTCCTCACTTATATCCTAAGGAGAATCAACGAGTTTTGTTTACGTGAAGAGAGCACTGTCGAAATATCTAGGACAGGTATTTATTTATTATTGCTTAAATGTAGGATACTAGGATGTAAAATGAATATAGTGAGAAACGTAATTGTTTTAAATAATTTTAAAATATTAATATCAGTGTTACATTTGATCATTTAAACCACAAATCTTAAAAGAATTATATGCATTTTGGTGTTAATTTTCATTAAAACGGTTAGATGTGGTTGCTTACGAAAGGACGACGGTGGAATATGTTTACTATTCATATCTGTTTCCAACATCATACATCATTTTCATTGTAAACGTAGCATTTATAATTTATTTACTGAGACCACTTAAAAATGCCGGGCTGAAAGCATTTATGTATTCGATCTCTAGTTTTGAGTAATCATTTTACGATGAATTAATTTATGCTGAAAAGTTTATTTACGGTACCTATTCCTTAAAATAATCTGAGGGGCTCTAGCCTTTGAACCCCCATGGAGTAGCCACGGCTGAGTATGTCTAGAAACGTTCTGTAAGATAAAAATTAAATTAACTAACAAAGTACAAAATGGAGAGTTTTAACCAAACCAGGAAAAAATAACGATTTTCAAATTTTAAAAACCAAACTAAAAACTACATAGTAGAATATACACTATTCAAATATACAGCTCGTTTATGGGAGCATAAAAATTATTAATATTAACAAAAAGCAATGTTCCTATCCGACATGCAACAAAAAGAAAATATCTAAAATTCAATGTTAATGATATATTAGTCAATAAAGAATTGAAAAAAGAAAGAACCACCAACTATAATTGGTACTTACCTAACCTGGTGTTTACACATTTAAGAAATATAAGATTTTAAATAATAAACAATGTGCACAGATAATTTGGGAATGTAAAGCTAAACAACTGAATACACAATCACAAACTTATGCACATAATTTATTAAATGAATTCTATCAACCAAAATTATTACAGTGATAATTGTGGAAATAAATTTAACACAAAAATAATAGTATAAATTTCAAAATAAAATTTTATTATAAAGATTAAAATATGCAGTTAACATTTTGAAAATATTACAAACAATAAAAAACATCAGGAATGTCCCAAGTTCGATAGAGCCCATAATGAACAACACATAATGAAGGTACATTTACATTACAGCAAATCAGTTAAACTGATCAGCATAAAAAATTCAGACAAATGCTTAAAATATAAATACTACAAATTGTATAAGTTGATCCACTATTAGTGTCATATCATTTAAATCAAAAAAGTCCCTTAATAACTATTAAATATTGTTCAAAAGGAAAACCACAAATTGAAAAATTTAATTATCCTTTTATGTTCTTTGAATTTTCAGTGGCAGACCTTACAACCACTTTAAAAAAAAATAAGTGCTCTAGTATGATTATAATACATTATTATATAAATCTATATTTCTCAAAATACTAATGCAAAAAGTACAATATTCTTCAACAAATAATGCTACTCTCAAAATAGAATTAAGTACTTTTTAAGAAAATGTCTGTTAGGTGTCGAATCTGCTGTTTTTCAATTCCAAATTATAAATTATGAAGTTTTAATAACTGATTATCAAATATTTTTAAATGTTTGTGATGTTTCAGAAGAAATAAAGACTTGTGTTTTCCAACTTCTGAATAACCTTCTCACTACTTCAAATTAAAAATTTTATAAAAATATCTTAGAATGACAGACACATTTTTATAAAATTATAATTTAGAAAACATGCAAAGTTTATTATTAATTACGTTTGAAAATCAAAGTCGATATTCTTCCAAGACGTCACCAACATTAAAGCTAAGTATTTTAAAATATTTCAAAATCAGTTTTTATAATTATCACGGAGAAAACTAAAAATTTAAAAACAGAAAATCAACACCTAACCGTGACATTTTTTTAAAAAAATCATTTTTATTGAGGAGGTTTGAAAAGGCAACGAAACATGAATCCTCCTCAAAAATTAACATTTCGCCAAATATTAATATAATTACATAATTTAAAGTTTGTACATCATCAAAGGTGCCTAAAGGTAACTGCACTGGAATATCTGATGGTATTTCTGGAGAGTTATTTGAAATTTCAGATTTCCTAACATGTGCCAAGATTTGCTTGTTCTGCCGACGTAGTTCAATTAATATTTTCCAAAACTGATCTTTGGACGCTAAAACAAAAACTACAATTCAAGAATTGTTATAGTAGCATATGCATACCACCACTAAGTATGATCTTCTCATTGTTGGAGATCAAAGAAGGTTCAGAATAATTTCTGAATGGTGTATACTGCAATCGAGTTCTGCTATCTGATATATTGCTATCCACATAAACACTAGCACGTGGCGTGCTAGTGAGCAAACAACTATCTGTATCTGATTTAGCAGTCAAATTTATTCGCAAGTCTTGAATGGTCAACAATGAAACTAAAAAGTATAGGTCGGAACAAGTGTTGTTATAGATAACATGTAATATATACCTTCACCAATCTGAAGTTGGTCCTGAAAAAATAATTTTCCAATTGGTCTTGAAATAATACCGGGAGATTTAACTTTAGTTTGATTACAACTACTTGTTTGTAACAACAAACTTGGTTCTACATCCAAATTTGAACTATGTGTTGTCAGCGGTCTTATAAAATTTCTATTAACGGCTTTCGGAGAAACTACAATAAGATACATATTATTCAATATTATAAGTAGAGGATGGTGTTCGTATTGGGCAGCGCCTCCTCACAGAGCTGTCGATCTAACCTAGGTTTTTACATGTAAAAACCCGCTATAATATCTTATTTGAAGGAATTTCCACCTTGCACCCTCCTTGTGAGACTTTTATCCCGGACAATCTAACTCTGTTTTAATTGTTTAAATCAAACAACCCTTCGAAAGTTTTCTGCAAGATAATTTTAAGAAACCTAATAAAACGCATAGACTAAGTTTAGAAATTTATTTATATCTTGTTTGGTATCAATTAATATTAGATTTTTCTCAGCTAGCTGAATTTCTAGGAATTTTTCAGATAGCATCATCCCCCAGAGAGCTACCCTCATTTTAAGAATTTTTACCGGTAATATTCTGAACCAAATAGTTATCTTTGACTAACCATTTCATCTTTTGAGATAAATCTATCTTGTTTGGTGTCAATTAATATTACATTTTTCTCAACTACCTGAATTTCTAGGAATTTTTTAGATAGCATCATACCCCAGAGAGCTACCCTCATTTTAAGAATTTTTACCGGTAATATTCTGAACCAAATAGTTATCTTTGACTAACCATTTCATCTTTTGAGATAAATCTATCTTGTTTGGTGTCAATTAATATTACATTTTTCTCAACTACCTGAATTTCTAGGAATTTTTTAGATAGCATCATACCCCAGAGAGCTACCCTCATTTTAAGAATTTTTACCGGTAATATTCTGAACCAAATAGTTATCTTTGACTAACCGTTTCATCTTTCGAGATAAACCTATCTTGTTTGGTGTCAATTAATATTACATTTTTCTCAACTACCTGAATTTCAAGAAATATTTTAGATAACAGCATACCCCAGAGAGCTACCCTCATTTTAAGATTTTTTACCAGCAGGGATTTCTGCCCGTCATAACTTTTTTAGCCATGCGACACATCAAATTAGTCTAGAATTTTACGCATAATCCGAATCTGTAAATAGATTTTAGATAGGACCACCCCTTACAAAATTACACCCTGTTAAAGCCTTGTACCTTTAAATTTTTTGTTTATTTAATTTTAACTCGTTTTTGTTTATTTAATTTTAACTCGATCTTTATATCCTTTTTGGTCACCCGAGATATACGTTTTAACGTGGAATTTCCCGACTACCCCCACCTTAACACAAACCCTCCATACAAATTTTTAGCTAATGTATTTATAGAATTGCTATAACGCGATCTAAAATTTACAGCAATATGCAAATCATTCAATTATTTTAAGAATAACATCAAAACTTTGAAAACAACTTAAAACATTTCTAATTCTTTTCTGCAGGATAATTTTAAGAAACCTAATGAATTTTCAAAATAAAATCAACTCCAAAAAACACTAAAGACGACCAATTACTTGCATATTTTTCTCAATACCTTAAAAATCAATTTAGTTTTTGTAAATCAATTTAAACCTTTTGAAGGGAAACTTAATAAAATACTTTAGACCTTTACTAAGGGAATACCAAACTTGTTGTCTAAAGGATAATTAATCTGTTTTAAAATGACTGAGTTGAGGTGTAGAAACTTTCCAGAATTTTATGAAAAATTTGTAGGTGATATAAAAAATGCAAGTGGAAATACGATGGACGAAGAAAGGGTTCAAACGTTATTAGAGGAAGAGAGTCATGTGAGTATTTCTCTGTCTAATGATTGCAGCAATTTAAATTACTTGACAGTGTTGGAAATTATTAAATGTTACCCAATCCAATACTTAGAAGATGCGACTGCGAAGCAATCGCTTGTGCAAATTTTTAGAAATTTGGGTATCCCAGATTCGCCAGACTCTGGTTACCACAGCGGTTTATAGATGTTATCAATACATGTATATATTTTACTAAAAACATAATATTTCTTGATAAAGTTTGTTTTTACATA
This sequence comes from Platerodrilus igneus, assembly GCA_036346225.1. Lineage (NCBI taxonomy): Eukaryota > Metazoa > Arthropoda > Insecta > Coleoptera > Lycidae > Platerodrilus > Platerodrilus igneus. The sequence continues at coordinate 1,319,404 of JARFIW010000954.1, forward strand.
TTTGTATCGCCAACATTAGCAAAAATTATTAATAGACGTATTAAACTATCTTGTTTTTTATTCTTAGGTTTAAAGTGGTGTAACCGATAACTGCATTCCTTTTAGCGTCACCAAATATGTGGTTAATAGTATGGAAAGTTGTATGGAAATTTTTTCAAAATGAGCAGTATTGCCGATGGCAATTTTTAATTCCGGTAAATACAATTAAACATCTCGTAGAAATACCCAAGTTTCACTTCCAAACTATTTACAAAACTGACCTCGAATGAATAAATATTCCTAGGTTAGCAAACAACTTTAATATGTTTATAAGTTCGTTTAACACATGATATACAAATTGTTCAAACTAATGAGTCGGCAATGAGTGAATCATTGACTAGTCAAGTATTCGATTTCGTTATTTAAAACAAATTAAATTTTAATCTATAATTAACCGCGCTCGTAAAATGAGAAACTAATGGTTAATTTTAATACAACTAAGCATATACTTTCGCTTGGTGATTCATTTAGAAAATATTCAAGCCTGCCATTTCCAAAAATATGACAGAAGTTATTTAAAATTAAATTACTTTATTAGTAAGTATCTTGTAGACAACAAGTTTGGTATTCCCTTGGTAAAGGTTTAAAGTGTTTTATTAAGTTTCCCTTCAAAAGGTTTAAATTGATTCACAAAAACTAATTTGATTTTTAAGGTATTGAGAAAAATATGCAAGTAATTGGTTGTCTTTAGCACTTTAGAGTTGATTTTATTTTGAAAATTCATTAGGTTTCTTAAAATTATCCTGCAGAAAAGAATTAGAAATGTTTTAAGTTGTTTTCAAAGTTTTGATGTTATTCTTAAAATAATTGAATGATTTGCATGTTGCTGTAAATTTTATATCACGTTATAACATTTCTATAAATACATTAGCTAAAAATTTGTATGGTGGGTTGGGTTAAGGTGGGGGTAGTCGGGAAATTCCGCGATAAAACGTATATCTCGGGTGACCAAAAAGGATTTAAAGATCGAGTTAAAATTAAATAAACAAAAACGAGTTAAAATTAAATAAACAAAAAATTTAAAGGTACAAGGCTTTAACAGGGTGTAACTTTGTAAGAGGTGGTCCTATTTAAAATCTATTTAGAGATTCGGATTCTGTGTAAAATTCTAGACTAATTTGATGTGTCGCATGGCTAAAAAAGTTATGACGGGCAGAAATTCCTGCTGGTAAAAAATCTTAAAATGAGGGTAGCTCCCTGGGGGATAATGCTATCTAAAAAATTCCTAGAAATTCAGGTAGCTGAGAAAAATCTAATATTAATTGACACCAAACAAGATGGATTTATCTCGAAACATGAAATGGTTAGTCGAAGAAAACTATTTGGTTCAGAATGTTGCTGGTAAAAATTCTTAAAATGAGGGTAGCTTCCTGGGGGGATGATGCTATCTGAAAAATTCCTAGAAATTCAGGTAGCTGAGAAAAATCTAATATTAAGTGATACCAAACAAGATATGAAAAATTTCTAAACTTAGTCTATGCGTTTTATTAGGTTTCTTAAAATTATCACGTAGAAAACTTTCAAAGGGTCGTTTGATTTAAACAATTCAAACACGGTTAGATTGTCCGGGATAAAAGTCTCACAAGGAGGGAGCAAGGTGGAAATCCCTTACAATAAGACTTTAAAGTGGATTTTCATGTAAAAACCTAGGTTAGATTGGCGGCGCTGTGAAGAGGCGCTGTTCCAGAACGAACACCATCCTCTACTATTATAGGAGTGATAAATAACAACATGTACTTAAATTTACACAACTTCCTAGCTCTAGGTGGTCAAGAAATTTTCATCAATGGTTGTTCGTTTTCACTATCAGCATTATCAGTGTCTAGTATTCTACGTCTCAAACGTCTAATACGTTTCGAGTTTGAATAAATCTCTGCAGTATCCAAATCAGTGGGAATATCTGATGTGTTTTCACACAATCTCAACTTTCTATGTGCTGTGTCGTAATCACCTACAATAAACAAGTATTAAGAATGAACCTTAAAAATGCAATAGAACCACAATATTAATATGCAAACACTTTTTCCAAGTTTTGATGTATTTTTTATTAACCAAACTATATGTAGTTCCTCTTGTATAGCATTTTAGTGAAATTAAAGCTTTGATCAATGCTTTCTCACAATCCGATAAGATGCTACATTAGAAGAACAAAGGATAACAAATACTTATGAACTGAACTTTTAATAAATTTCAATGCAACTATTAAACGATCTGTTCAGTCCATAATTAGTTAAATTAATCAGGGCTGTAGGAATAATATTATACTAATATAAATATACAAACATACCTTCTTAAAAAAATATACGACTTATTTTATTTAATGTCCACGATTCATGTGGACATTCACCTCTTTGTAAGGCTTTATTAAAGACTGATGGTTGTGTGTATGGAAGTCACCAAACTTCTGTTTTGCGTGGAGTAACCCACTCGCGGTGAACAACAACCAAGCCACCGTCGCTATCATCTTCTGTAAACTCCACGCCAATAAATTTCATAATAATAGTATTTGATTACCTGTTAAATTACAATATTATTTGATTGTTAAGTACACAATATTCATGCATTCCAAGATTAAACCAGTCTACATTAAACAAAAGGAGGGAAATGACGAACATAACTCAGAATTGGTTGCAATTTGTAATACTATAGGTTCATTTCGTAATTACTATTGTAAAAGGCCTTGGAATACAAAATTATTTCTATTAGCTAATTAATAGCTAAAGCATACTTACTCCAGTAATTATATAGTATTAAATAAATTTTTTATTTAGTAGGAGCCTTGTTTATATACTACATATAGTTATTCAGTTGTCAATATTAGTACCGGGGTGCGTACGTCACATATAGGCGACGAATCCAAAACTAGCCATCAATTTTCAACTATGTTGTCAAAATTACAGGAACCTACAAAATAGTAGCTCTGATTCAAAAGTGCTATAAGGTAAACCAGATGTCACAAATGTAGATGCAGTCATATGCATTTACCCTAGAACCTATGTTTATATTAGAGCTTTTATTTAGAATATCCGACTGGTTTGTCGAATATCCTTTTTGTTTCACCAACTCGATAATGTTTGTTTCAGTTAAATTTAATTTTGTTTGTGTTTACTCACCTTTCTATCAAAGCAAATTACGTGTGTGGAGCTGGAATGGACACCATACAATTTTCAAAAAAAGATATATGCAGTTCGATTGTGCCGCGCGAGATAGGTTTTGGGCCGTTGGGAGCTTCTTTTTAAAAAGATTTGATTTCCAAACAAAACACTCCTATCAAGTGTATTTTAATTAATTAATTACAAAATGACTTTATTTCTTTTATGACACTTGAATGTTTATATACATTAAACATTAAGTACTTGAAATTGAAAAATACTATAAGTTAATACTTTAACAAATTAATAATTACAATAATTCGCGTTTTAAAGTGGTCAATCCAACTTCACGCTAAGCTGGAATAACTACCATGAAAATTGAAAATTCTTCAGCTTTCTTTTTTCTCGTTATAACTAATTTTTAAACTTTACATGCAAACATAGAGTTTCTTTCGTTTAGCTTTCGTCTACGTTGTTTTGTTTAAATTTATCCTAATTTACCTTTACAATACATGGCAGACGGGATAATATTGATCCACATTTCCACTTTATTTTAAAATTTGCAGATTAGCGTTTTGTAACTTGCAGCCTTTCTTTGAAATTCGAGTTATTTCCTATCATTTAAAAAATTTAAATATTCCAACCTCAATGGCAGACCCGATAAAATCGCTTTAGAAACACTATCACTATCTCCCAGACTAATAGAGTTTTGAAGCAATTTTGTGATTGTGCCAAAAAATTTAATATCATATAATTGTCACAGCCACGCTCCGACTAAATAAATGTGTTTTACATACTGCAAAATAAGATTTAAGTTTAGCTGATGTTTTGATTTCAAATAATATGGTCTTAGTTTCTATAACTTATATTTTTTAGCTGAAATAATACATAAAATACAAAAAATAATGTTTTATCAAACAAAAAAAAATCAATTGTACAACTATTATTTGTATTCAAGTAATAGTTTGTATAGTCCATGTCCATGCTCGTATGAGAACTTTCGGTAATTTTGGAGAATTTTAGAGAACTTTGGATCATTTTGAGTTCAAGTTGGAGAAGACAAAATCGACATAAGGGAAATTTATTTTCAGAATACTTTAAGTTATAATGGGAAGCATGGAACACTACTTTTTAATATTACAGGGTAAATTCCCACTCGCTTATCAAGGTACTTCAAGTAGATTTAAAATAAAAGAAATAAATACCGCAAACTGTTCTGAATAGCAGCAACAACTTATGACGCCATGTTGTGATTGCTCCTTTGTTTAACATGTATCAAACACGATATGCTAGGAAATTAAAATTTTCCCTTAATTAAATATTACATAAATTACTGTTTGCTGCAAATGATAAATTTAGTAGACATCATAATTCATAAATACACTAATGCATGTACAATGATACCCCGATCAAATTCTAAACATGTGGTTGAAGTCGAAAAAATTTAAAACCCAAATAAACAATAGGGTGTTATCGCAAGTACAACGCTAGAGATCCGTTAAAGTTAAATGACATGTGATGTTTTAAATGAACGTATTTTGTGTAGAAACATAAACCAGAGTTATCGCATCCTAGTATTTTACCGTACGAAAAACCTCACCTCGAAAGTGTGACAATTCATTCGCAATTTACAAAACTAACGTCGACAAATGAAACAACACAAATAGCATCCGATATTTTATACACAGTATTTTACGAAAATAGCGAATCGCGGTTATTTATTTATTTGTACGTGTAATATCTGCGCACAAGTGATTTTTACTAAATTAGAAAAAATAGCGTACAATGAATTTAGCGGCGGTGGTGCGATAACTCTTTAATAACAAAGATTACTTCAGTAATGATTTATGGACATTGAACAATTTAGTGAAAAATTAGAATGTATTTTTTATGGTAAGGCGCCAGGTATAGATAAGGTGCAAGCAGAAACTCTAAAAGCCGCTGGACAAGCAGTAACAGAACGTCTCTTCTGCCCTCGGTAGTAAAAAGACGTAACACTGCCAGCCATGTTTCTCAGTAAAAAGCATAAAAATGTTTTCTGCCAGGGCGCCAATAAAAATCCAATTTAGGTAAAACTGTTTGAGGCAAGATTTGAAGGTTAAATGTGGTTATTGTAATAAGTCGTTTTTAAGTTGTTCTTGTAACGATAGTTATTTTTATTCCTTATAATACTTCTGTGCTAAATTTACTCTGCATATTAATAAGGATTTCAGTAGCAAAAAGACCGTAAGCACTCAATTCAAGCAGTTACGGTTTTTTAGTTACTTAAATTATAAAAACAAGGCTCCAGTAGCTGAAGGAATTCGACCCTGTTTATTTGGGTATAATAATAATTGATTTATAATGATGTACTAAAAACTTATATACATTAACATATTATTTTTAACACCCTATAACTCTAACTAGGAATAATTAATTATACCATTTAAGTATAATTATAGGTTTTTGTAATTTTGTAGAAAGAACAACAGTTTAGATAATAAAATGAAGTAACAATAACTATTATATTCTTATTGCTATAACTGGAAATCGGGTATTATTCAAATGAAACATTCAAATCTGATATAGCCGCGCCAGCTTGTAATTCTGCCCAAAATTTTCTCCTGTTGGGTGGCATCAGAGGACAAATTTTACTAATGATGGTGTCCTTTTTTATCTGTGGAATTCCTCTGGGAAGTTTCCTATTTGCAGGTTTGTTATGTATTCCACGCTTCATTGCTTGAGCAGTGATGAAGTTTAGTACGCAAGGGACGCCTTCATAATCATTATAATATTCAATGGTTGTTTTTTCTCTTGTAGCGCAAACCATAATTATGTTTTTTATATATGGTCGAGGAATGATTTTTTTTAGATTATTTTGTGAGCTATAGTCTTTCCACGGCGAAAAATCAGATATTTTCATGCTCTTAACGTCAACCTTGCCGGAATTTGCTTGCTGTACCGCTAGTTCAAAATCGTCAAAGTCACATATATCATCTTTATTTTTCATACTCAACTCTACTTGATGGTGGAAGCTGTCTGCACTCATGAATGTATGGCCACTTTCAAAATATTTAATCCAAATTTTATTAGCAGAGATTTCAGTAGAATTAATTATGTAAATCAAAAAACATAGAATGACCAGTTTTTGTTCTGGCCCGAACAGTTGTCAAGCCACAAAGTTATTACTTCAGCATCTCTATTTTTTAAGCAAAACGCATGAAAGCTACTAATTATATCCTCCTTCTTCCTCCCGGCAATTCCTTCGTGCCAAAGTACAGCCAGCGGTTGTAGGTGCGTTTGATGAACACCCACTGGAGCAAAACTCTCATTGAAGACAACAATTCTGGGAGTGAACAAGACAATCTTAAACTGATTCATACGGGGAAGCATAATTATTTTTTGAAGGTCTCCAGAAAACACGACATCTTTTTTGTTATCCCTTGTACAATCCGCATCTTTTTTATAAAGGATTCGAGACTTTTTAGCTCTAGCAGAGTGTTCATTATAAAAGCGACAAGGTTCACAGTTAAGATCAATATTTTCTGAATGTTCATGAAATTTAAAAGCAGCACATATCTCACACTGTTCATTCCCCAATTTTGTAAACGAAATATTCATTTCCCTTAAGACATTTCTATAAACATCATAGGAACACTGTGCTTCTTGGTTTTTTAGTTTGTAATCTGCCCACATAAATTTTATAGAAAGATCATTTTGCAAATATTGCCTATTGGGAGCATGCTCCCGTCTATAATGTGAAATGGATGGATGGAAAGATTCTATATGCAATCTAATTTTTGCTTTGTCAAACTTTGCAGTAGAAACAGTTCTTTTCTAAAATGATTATAATTAAAACACATACACATTTTGTTATAAAGAAGTACCTCTCATATCAGGCTTAGAAAACAGATGATTTTCCGAATTTTTTAAAGCATTTTGAACTACAGTATCATTATTTGGCTTGAAACCTAAAGTTGTCAAAAAAAATGGTTTGCAAATCTGAAAATTTGCTCCATCTTCGTTTTTCAAAAAATACAAGTACGTATTTTTTCTTCCAGAATTTTCAACTTGTTTCTTGGGTGTTTGATGTTGGGTGTTGTCTAAAATAAACTGCCTCTGTTCTGACCAGCTCATTTCACAAAAACGTTTATTAATTTCAAGTCGCCTGTTTTCAGAAATTTTATCCGTACACTTTCTTATACATTTTACCGAACATGCAACTATTTTAACTGCATACTGCTTGCTTTTTTCTTCCTTTTTTTCTTTTTTCTTTCTGTTTTAGATGTATCATAGGTGCGTCTTTTTCTTACAGTGCCTTTTTTTGTCAATGGAGGATTTGATTCATTTTGATGTACTGGAGTGACCTCTTTTGAAGAGGCTATTACTATTTGAATTTCATCGGAGTTATCTTGACACAAAGAAAAAGCCTCGTTTGTTTCACCTTCTAGCAAGCGTTCAACTTCATTGTTGCCGTCAATTTCAGTATTCGGTGGAACGATAATATCTTCGACATGTACTAGTCTAATGTCATTTGTTGCAGTTTCAGTATGTTCTATTTGTGGAGACACTGTGTTAGGTAAGTATATAAATTCATTTATTGATTGAATATCTACAATGTCTTGTGAATAGTTTGTGATAATATTATTACAATGTTCCTTGTTGTCATATATTTCATGAGACCCTTAAAAAAAGAATTCACTTTAGCGTTGTTCCAATTTTATTCCTGAAATAGATATCAGCATATTTTTAACAAAACTAATTTATTGTTGGACTACCAAGACTTGATTATAGCAGTATATATTAGTTTCGTAGTTTATACATAATTCAAAATCGCTAATTTTTTTTTTACCCTGTATCTTGAAACTAAAGTTTTGAAAAGTGTACTATGCTTATTTGTAAACATTTTACCTATTACTTTAATTAGCATAGAATAAATACGTGTTAAGGTTTTAGTATTACAAATCTTGTATATTATTTTTTAACTTCATTAGATGCAGAAAATGCACATTAACATCTAATAATTTAACAGCCATTTTTGCATTTATGAAAACCTATAATAAGTTATTATTATTCTCTTACCTGGAGTAAAAGTTTCCTCATTTGGAGAAATGATAAGCGACATAGAAACTATATTTAGTGTCCGTTGTGAAACGTTCTTAGCCATTTTGTAACTACATTAACATGAAATAATTATTATAAACCACTACAATAATTTCTTTGTAGACTAAAACAAGCAATAAAAACAACTCGTTTAATATGAAGTGTCAACTAACACAATTCAATCGCTAGTTATGTAGTTGCTTGTTTATGCGGGGAACCACTGAATGAATAATAAACGAATGAGGAATGTTAGGTAGTTTCTTAGAAAGAAGACCGTAACTTTACAATTTGCCCACGTTACGGCTTTTTTGTTAAGTATTTTGTAGTTACGGCGTTTTTGCTTCTTAAAACGATGACGTAGTTAGGATACGGCTTATTTTATTTTCAATTTTTTGCCATTTAACGATATTTTACGACTTTAAGGCGTCGTGGAGAAGTAAATAACGTCATTGCCAACATATATATGCAAAAAAACAAAAATCACAAAAAAATCGAGTTACGGCTTTTTTGCTACTGACGGCAGTCTTCCGACTTGTAAGCTATATGGATGAAACAGGCGAGATACCCAAAGATTTCAAACGTAACATAATAGTCACTATACAAAAAAAAAGAGGCTCGAATAAATGTGAAAATTTTCGTACAATAAGTTTGACAGTGTACGTTTCAAAAATATTAACTAGATTTTACAAAGACGGATGGAAAAACGAGCTGAAGAAATATTAGGAGAAGATCAATTTGGGTTTAGGCGAAGCAGGGGAACACAGGAAACTACTTTAGCTCTGAGGGTGTTACTAAAGAAAATAGTAGAAAAGGGGGAAAGTGTGTATATAGGGTTTGTAGATCTGGAAAAAGCATTCGACAGTGTAAAATAGAAAAAAATATTCAAAATACTCAAAAAGTTTGGAATGAGTTTTACGAATAGACAGATAGTACACAACTTATACAAAGAGCAAACAGCGGTAATAGAATTAGAGCAGGAAAGCAGAGAAGTAAATATTAGGAAAGGGGTGAGACAGGGATGTGTCTTATGCTCATTAATTTTTAACTTATACATTGAAGAGACAATGAATACTGTCAAATGCAGAAAGACATTTGAAATAACTATGCAGGGATAAAAGATTGATATGCTTAGATTTGCAGATAATATATCGGTATTAGCATCTAGCAAAGAAGAGTTAGAAGCTGTTCTTAATGAAATGGAAACAGTTCTAACAGGGAGATACGGTTTGAAAATAAACAAAAATAAAACTAAAGTTCTAGTATGCAAAAGAGGAGAAAAATAAAAAACAAGAATACAAATAGATAACAAGAATTTACAAGAGGTTAAAGATTTCTGCTACTTAAAAAGCCAAATAACGCAACAAAAAATACAAAACAAAGATTAGCACAAGGTCGTGCTATATTTAACAACAAAAAGCAAGTACTGTGTTCAAAGACAACAAAACATAGAAACAAGGAAAAGATTGGTTAAAATATACGTGTGGAGCACAGCACTATATGGCTGTGAAGCCTGAACAGTAGGAGAAGTGGACAAGAAAAAGGTAGAAGCCTTTCAAATGTGGTGCTACAGACGTATGATGAAAATATCATGGACAGACAGAGTTAGGAACAAAGAGGTACTAGAAATGGTACGGGAAGAAGGAAATATGTGGAATACTGTAAAAAATAGGAGAGATAGTATGATAGGACACATACTACGACATGAGCGAATAGTGCTGAATATATTAGATAATAATAATAATAATATATTAATATTAATATTAATTATTATTATTATTATAATTATTAATTATATTATTATTAATATTAATATATTAGATAGGAAAAAAGAGAAATAGAGGTAGACCTAGGTTAGACTATTGCACACAGATAGTGAAAGATGTAAGATGTGGAAATTTCAGGGAAATGTGGAGGCTAGCTCAATAAATAAGTTTGACAGCACATGTATCAAAAATATTAACTAGAATTGTGCAACATAATTTACTATATTTTATGTATCATTCTATATTTATAAATATTTATGGTTCCGGATTGGGACCGTGTCATTTCTTAAACTAAGGTCGACGTTTCGCCCACTTTTGTAAAGTATGCAACCAACCAGCCCCAAGATGGAAAAATTAAGGACGAAAAAAATAACTGTACTTAAACATGATGATTATGGCCTTGCAATATTCTCAACTAATGTTAATTGTGCAAAAGATCTTACTGAAAAACTATTAATACGGCAAATGTCTAAGTGTTGGGGGATCCGTGGCAGCCACAGGCTATTTAACCCCCTTCACATACCACAATCTCGCTGAAATAAGGCATATAATTAGAACACAATAGAAGAGAAATCGACCTATATATAAGCTGTCGGGGGAATTTCAGCGAACTGTGTATGCTAGCTCAGAAGATAAATAAGTGGAGGTATGCGTCCAACCAGTTTCAAGACGGAAAACCTAATGACGAAAAAATAAGTGCACTTAAATGTGATGATTGTTATAAACAACTACAGATGTTGGTTGTGAAATATTTTCAACTAATGTTGACTGTGCGTAAAGATATATTGGAAAAACTATCAATTAAGGATTTATTCAAGCTCCAAGCATTATGTTCCTGCATTTTTATACTTTTATGCAAAAGCGGCAATTGTTTATTCTTAGTACACAGCATGTCGGTCCTTTTGACCTTGAAAATAACACCGAAATTACGTAATATCATGAGAGAATGTTTCGTGAAAGTTACCGTGAATGTTCTCGGGAAAGTTACCGCGAATGTTCTAGGGAAATATTTCAAAATAAATTACGCCGACAGTAATATTTGCTTTTAGGCTGATGAATATTACGGTAATTTACGTAATTTTTGCAAATATGATGATAATTTTCATTCGCATGTAATTACTCATTGGAAAATATCTTTAACTTATGACTTTTTATATATTTATGGCGTACAGAACCCGAATGCCTGGGCGTCATGCACATATACATCATATCTCCTTATTTTGTAACAGGTTACGTATTTAATCACATTACTAAATATCTACATTATATCTTATTGGCGGGTTGATTACTCGCCTAGGTCGCTCGTTCAACACTGCTTTTAGCCTGCTCAAAATAATCGTGCGGTAGTCCGATTATGTCTAAAATTTCTTTATTACTATCTACATCGTCTTTACCTACTTTCTGCAAGTACTGAACTATTAGGTACACTACTGCTATTACCTACACTAATTATAGAATTTGTAGATTCTTTAGTTTTATCCGCTACATTATCATTAGCCTGATAAGCATCATTAGGAAATTTTAAATTGCCGTGGAGTTCAGCAAAAGCAAAAGAATGTCAATTAATACTAGTCTTTCTAATTTGGTTGATGTTTGCGCCACAATTTACCTTCTTGTGTTTTGCACATGAACATGACCGTTCCGATTTGTTTTATTATAGTAGCTTATATCCACATTTTTTGTTTTTTGTACTGTAATCACGAATCATTACAGTTTCTTGCAGATTGAATTTATGTACATGCTGTTCATTATTTACTTGATGAGTTTCCGATCGTTCCGATAATAAGTCAAACCTAGTACGTAGCTTCCCTGAGAACATCCTTTCGACCGGGCTGATTCCAGTTCTGGTGTGTGCTGTATTATGATACATAAACAGTATTCGATTTAATATTGTCACAATTTCAGCATCGCTTTTTCTTGTGAAACCACATTAGGTTTTTAGCTTATGTTTTATTGTTCGGACTGCGTTTTCTGCCATCCCGTTGCTTTGAGGGTTAAATGGAGCAGCGGTTATGTGCTGTATATCATTTCTTGCAAAAATTCTTCAATTTTCTTTGCTATTCTTGGAGGCTAATGATTTTATTCGTACTACTCGTTGATGAGTATTGTGCAATTCTTTTAACATTCGTTCTTGTAGGGATTGTGGTATAATTATTCTATCGCCCCAAAACAAGCAATTATTTATTACACTTACTTCATTCCGTTTGAGGTAATATGGTTTTAAGTGTGTTTTAATTGTTGGGCCAATTACTCTTAACGTAAGTAATTATTGTCATTAAAGACTTGTCTTCGGCTGTTTTTTGGATTACCGTTTTATTATTCACGGGTGTTAGATTTATTACGTCAGTAAAATATAGCCCGTCCTTCCATTCAGAGTCTTGAGATACTTGTTTATATAGAAGTCTAGACAAGCAATCTGCAGTTATGTTGTCCTTACCTTTAATATGCACAATGTCATAATCAAAGTTTGAAAGATACAGGGCATATCGCTTTAGTCGGTTTGCGTACATCTGATTCATGTCTTTATTGTTAGAAAAAATTGACACTAACGAGCATTGATCCGTGCGTAGTGTGAATTTTACTTCATACAAATATTGTTCAAATTTTTTTACCCCGTAATAACATGCTAAACTTTCTTTGTGTACCGTGGCATAATTTTGCTCAGCTTTATTGTATGTTCTAGAAACGCATGCTATCATTTTTTCTGTGGTATCTGGCATTTTATGACTAAGTACGGCGGCTAAGCCATGCTCAGACACATCTATTGTTAGCAATATTGGTAGTTTTGGATTAAAATAGGTTAGTACTTGGTCAGAAGAAAGTACTTCCTTTATATTTGAAAATGCTTGTTTGCATTCAGCAGACCACTCAAATTCTTTTCCCTTTTTTAACAAATTGTATAGCGGTGCGGCTAAATGTGCTAGTGGGACATATCGTGCATAAAAGTTTACCAAACTCAAAAATGATTTTAATTCGGGGATTGTAGTTGGGTTAGGAGCTTCCCTTATTGCTTGAACCTTGGATTTACACTTAGATATGCCATGTTTAGTTAGAACAAAACCTAAATACGCAACTTTGTCCTGAAAGAAATTGCACTTATCGATGTTTACTTTTAGTCCCGCTTCAGCTCAAATACTAAATACCGATTGCAGTACTTGCATGTGGTTGTCGCCTTTGCGATGACCTATTAGTATATCATTCTGAAACGTAAATATGCTTTTCGACCCTTGAAACAGTTGATCGATGTGTTTTTGAAAATAAAAGCTGCTGCATTTAATACCAAAAGGCATACGATTCATTGTGTATAGACCTTTATGTGTAGATATAGTTGCTAAGTATTTGGATTCGTCGTCTAATTCAAATTGCATGTACGCATCACTCAAATCAATTGTTGTAAATTAGAGAACGGATACTAATGATTAGGGTAATTATTAAAAAAAGGTTACAAAAAAATAAAAATACTCATTTCGTATTTTGTTACGTTCCAAATTGGCACTAAACATTTTTTAGCTTAATTTTGATGTGCGGAAGTTTTCGCGCCTTAAAATTCAAAAGACTTGGCGTGTATTTCCGTTACGTCAAAAGTGGGTTGGACGAATAATTTCGCGCCGACGCGTGAAAGGAGAAAAAGTGGGGTTTTTTCCGGTGAACTCTGTAACGTGGCTGTTTTGCCTGTAACTTCGAATAGTGTGGTCGTGTTAGGTATCGTATCGTGCCTTTATCTTTATCTATGTAGATTTCCTTGCCTTGCTTATCTGTTAGTCGCCCCTTATACTTGTTTCCTTATTCGTCCCTGCATAGGTAGAAGATAAATTTGTACGCCGCCTAGGGCGAACAGTAATCCACGACCCGGGGAACGAATCGGAGCCCATGACTGCCGTAGCTGGTTGGAGCCCTGAGATCTAGTCCAGCCATCTTGAAGGACGCTTGGCGTACTTCGTGGAAATCTGGACCTGTTTATGTGAGTACCTTATTGTCATAATTGTTTGTTAATTTAATATATATTTTCCGTCAATTGCGCATTTAATTTGTATATTGGTGACGTCATTGACAGATGGGCGCGACAAAATCTGTATAAAGATTAGCGCTACCAACTGCCGTGGTGTCTAATATACCGCGCTTGCGGTTTGGTAATTATGAACTTTCTAAATTGTAAGAATTGCCGTCCAACGTGTTTTTTAGGTTGTATGATTCCTTTTATGACTATAGAGTGTATTAACTAATGTTATTTAAAGCTTTTTCATTTAAAAAAATTAACAAATGTAATTACCTACATTCTCTAATATATCTGTTGACCTTAAATTTTAGGTTGGTATTTTGCAAACTCCCTAGAGATTTTCCTGAATTGACATGTCAGCTGTTGTAATGAAAACCACCATTTTGGGGTTATTATACACCTTTTGTCTTAAAAATGTTACATTAATCTAATTAATTTTCTGTAACTTTAAATGAAGTGTAAAACTGAAATTATTTGAAATGTGTGATTAGTTGTTTTAAATGGATCTATAACTTTTAGGAAGGATCAACGAGTTAACCTCACTTTCAATTTACACAAGTGCGTATATTTACATATAAATAAATAAGCATTTAAGTAATGCATGCCTTAAACACTGTTTATTACGAAAATTATCTACTTTATATTAGATTAAAACATAAATCTTGCTTGTTCTTTCGACTTTAAAAAACTGTTTTGAAACCGTAAATCAACACTGTCTTGTGTGTTTACATTTTAAAAGTGTCTCTTAGTATTTTACCTGTTTGATTATGATATTCGAACTTACTTTTAAAAAGAAACCTTGTGTTTAAAAGCATTTAACGTAACGATTTGAGCCTTAAAATATCTTTTTTAAAACGCTAAACTAACGGGATGTTGCATTTGTTAAATAACACATATTATCTACCTTTTTTATAATTTGGAGTGTCCTTTGGGAACTAAACAGTGATATATTTCTTTTATTAAACACTAATTTTGCCCTCGTACAGTTCTAAACGTGTTTCTTTAGTGGTTTATATAGGTACCGTAATTAAATTTGAATATTATACCTTATGAATGCCTTTTATAAAAAGTTTTTTACCTTTAAATATCTTTATCGTACTGACTTGAAGTTAGCTGTACCGTTTCTTATCTTCTGAATTGTTTTAGTATTATATGTGTATATATATATATATATATATATATATATATATATATATATATATATTGTCTCAAATATTAATTCAAAATGAATATCGCACATCTTAAGTCCTTGGAGCTGATTTACGAGATTGAGTGTAGAAACATTACCCCTGCCCCTAACCAAAATAATAGACGATTACAACTTAAAGCGATTCTAGCTCAGAAAATGAAAGGCGTACCTATTTGAAAGAAAATTGTTTCCGACTTGCCTCACAACGTGAGGGTTCGACTCTCAAATATCTTTAATGTCTTTCCTCGACAGAATTAACGATTTTAAAATTTCTCGACAATGTACCGATCAAGATTTATTTGTTTCAGCGGGTGAATTGTTTTCCAATTCTGCGTTGATATGGTACCGAAACATTAGAGATCAAATTTCTACCTGGGAGGAGTTAGTTGCGTGTTTAAAACGAGACTTCCTACCTCATGGTTATATTACCGACCTTTGGAACGAGATACGAAATCAAACACAAGGACCTAACGAAAATGTTGTTTCCTTTATTACCTCAATAGAAGCCTTATATAGTAGACTCGATAATAAACCTTCAGAATCTGAAATTATCCATCAATTACTTAGAAATTTAAATCCTTATTTTTCTGAACGCCTGGCGTTACAACATATTTCTTCCTTAGCTCACTTTAAAGATTTATGTCGTTCTCTTCAGGAAGTAAAGTTAAGAGTTGATAAATACCGTCCCCTCCCCCCCAGAAAAACAATCTGGCCTTTTAGAACCAGATTTAGCGTGTCAAGTCCGAGCTTTTCATAAAGTATCTACCCTTAATGTTCCTTCTACCGCAATAAATAACTCACTTACCTGTTGGAACTGTAAGAGAAGTGGACATAACTATAATGTCTGCACATACCCCAAAAATATTTTTTGTTATGGTTGTGGTCGCGCAAATATCTATAAATCTAACTGCACGAATTGTAATCCTAACGTATCAGGAAACTCTCGTCGAGATATTTCTACTCAGGGCGTAAATATCTCAAGGAATCAAAATCGTCCTCAACACCAATCATTCAACGGACCCAGACGTCAATAAACTTAAACCATAAAACTACCTCTAACGCTGTACCGTTATTGAATTTATCTAACAATAATATCGCTACTGTCAATGTACAAAATGCATTGCCTTCATTAGAAGAATTATGTTATACTACCCCGTCTGAATGGTCTAATTGGCTACAAACCGTTAATTCCTTTTACCATAAAAAGTCTACCGCTTTACAACTTGTTAAGAAACCCTTTGATAATCGTCCACATTTACCCATTTCGATTGGTTCCTTAAATGTAATAGCTTTATTGGACACAGGCTCCTCATGCTCCCTTATAAACAACGAAGGTTTACAGCAATTATCTAAACAAAGTATTAAAATTCAAATTGTTCCCGAAAAAACTTCCAAAAATTTAGCTGACGATAATCAAATACATGTAACGGGTTCCCTTAAATTAAAAATTCGAGTAGAATCACTTGAACGTGAGGTTCCATTAGCTTATCCTTTCCTATTAGGTGTGGACTTTTGTAAACTTTTTAATTTGTCACTTTACTTCCAGGATTTTTCTTGGCAAACTTCTCTTAAAACAAATTCCTGTGAATCTGCAGGAATATCTAACAAAATTTCTCTTACTGATTCACAAAATGTAATCCTTAACTCTACAATCGACAAATTCCGTAAACTTAATACCTCTGAACTTGGTTGCGTTACTACTGCAACACATGTTATCTCTACAGGTGATGCCCTCCCTTTCAAGTAACGTCAATATCCGTTATCGCCTACATTGCAAAAGCATTTGCATGCTGAAATAGATAAAATGTTAGAATCTGGTGTTATCTCTCCCTCAAATTCACCCTGAACGTCTCCCGTATTATTAGTTCGTAAGAAGAATGACGAATGGCGTGTTTGTTTTGATGGCAGGAAGTTGAATTTCGTGACTGTTTCTGATGTTTATCCTTTACCAAGAACTGACTCTATTTTAAGTCGGCTTCGAAACGCAAAATTTATCTCATCTATCGATCTTAGACAAGCTTTTTATCAGATACCTCTCGACCTATCTTCTCGTCAAAAAACTGCTTTTTGTGTTCCAGGCCGAGGTCTTTTCGAGTATAATTTTTTGCCATTTGGTCTCTGTAACGCACCACAAACCATACAACGTACTATGAATCAAACGTTAGGTCCTATCTTACATCAGGAACGTGCCTTTGTATTTTTGGATGATATTTTAGTTATCTCAAGTTCCTTTGATGAACATATCGCCACATTAAATGAGGTTGCGGAACGCTTAAACGCAGCAGGTTTTAAGATAAACTGGGAAAAGTGTCAATTTTGTTGTTCGTCCCTTACATTTCTTGGTTTTATTATCGATGGAACTGGCCTACGAGCAGATCCTGCTAAAGTCGACGCTATTACTAAATTCAAAACACCTAAAACTGTTACCGAAATCAAATGTTTAATTGGAATGATTAGCTATTATCGCATCTTTCTACCCAACCTTTCAACTATATCTGCACCCATTACCGCTTTAATTAAAAATAAAAATAAATCCCAAACTATTGAGTAGAATTTAGAATCTCAACAGGCTTTCGAACAAATTAAAACATTAATCACTTCAGCACCTATTTTAATCTCACCCAATTTCGATGGAAAATTTTATATACAAACCGATGCCTCGCTTACTGGTTTAGGTGCAATGTTGTTCCAGGTGAGCAATGGTTTAGAACATCCAATCACCTATGCAAGTCGTGCCTTAACTTCTGCCGAAGAAAAATACTCAGCTACTGAACGAGAATTATTGGGCGTTATCTTTGGCATCGAGAAATTTGGAGGATATGTTGAAGGTACACATTTTACCGTAATCACTGATTGTGCAGCTCTCACTTGGCTTAATAACTTAAAACAACCTGCAGGTCGTTTGGCAAGATGGAACTTGCGTATCTCTCAATTCACTTTTGATGTTAGGCATAGGCCTGGCAAATTAAATATCGTACGTGATGCCTTATCTCGTGATGTTGTCTCTCTTAACATTCCAAATCTAATTCCTGATACCGGGTATCTTAATATGATTAAAAAAGTTTCCGATAATCCGGATAAATTTCCTACCTTTCGTGTAACTAATAATAGATTATATAAATTTGTATCTTCTTCCCATCATAAAATATCTATTATTCCTGAATGAGAACTTGTTGTCCCTACCGCTAACCGTAGTGAGGTGCTTAAATTATGTCATGATGATCCCATTGCTGCGCACCTTGGTGTTACAAAAACTCTCTCTAAAATATCTGAATTATATTACTGGCCCACACTAAAGCAATCTGTTTGTCGTTATATTAGGAACTGTAAAATTTGTGGTTCTCATAAGAGTTCACAGGACGCTCGTTCTGGTTTAATGGGTAACTTTAAACGTGTATCTTATCCCTTTCAATTAATATCGCTTGACTTATTAGGACCTCTCCCCCCGATCGAAAAAAGGTAACCAATATCTTTTAGTTGTCACCGATTGGTTTTCTAAATTTGTTATGGTGCAACCCTTACGTAAAGCTACATCTGCTGCTATAATTAAATTCCTAGAGCAAAATGTATTTCTTATCTTTGGTGTTCCTCAGATTATTCTTTGTGACAATGGGGCACAATTTATCTCTAAAGATTTTCAAAATTTCGTTAAGAGTTATAAAGTACAAAAATTTGGTTTAACGCAAAATACCATCCTCAAGTAAACCCTACCGAAAGAGTATATAAAGTTTTAATTACCGCTATTTCTTCCTATATTGATTCAGACCATACTACATGGGATGAACATATCTTTAAAATTGCTCAAGCTTTGCGTATATCTAAACACGAAGCAACCCAATTCACTCCGTCATTTCTTGTTTTTGGAAGATATACCCCAATCGATGGGAGTTATTATGGTTTAGTGCCTGACGATACTAACGTAATTGAATTTGACGATAAAGTACGCTGGGACAAAGACTAACAGTCATTACCTTCTATCTTTAACGACGTTAGAAAAAATTTGTTAAAAGCTGACAAAAAGAGTAAGGACCACTATAACTTGCGTAAACGAAATATTTCCTTCGCCTTGGGCGAACAAGTTTGGAAAAAGAATTATGTCTTATTGGATGCATCTAAGAAATTTTCCTCAAAATTAGCCCCTAAATTCATTCTTTGTAAGGTCATTCGTGTCATTAGTCCCCTTATCTACGAACTTCAGGATGCTGAAGGAAAACGCCTAGGCAGGTGGCATATTAAAGACCTTAAGCCATTCTCTGCTGACCCAAATGCTAATTAAGTTTTTCACGTTCCATTCTCCTTACGATTTACCTAATATTTTTTGTTCTCACCATCAATTAGTATCTTTAATTACTTATTCCTTCTCTTATACACCTACGTTTTCTACGTTTAACTCATTTACCTTAAACCTTTTGCTTCTGGTTGACTTTTCTTTGACCGTACCGTTACTTGTATATCACTTTATCCTCTAGACCCCCAAGTATAACCCTGTCGTTTCATTTAATTAATCCTCGAACTTTTCCTACAGCATATTATTTGGTTTTTAGTATTTGTCTTACATCGTTTAATTGTGTGGTAATTGTCGTAACTTTGGTTGTAATAACTCATTGAATTTTTATGATTGGTTTTAGCTGATGTTAGAGTAGATGTTTTTCTTCTTTAGGCTTACATAGGACATGCGCAGCCTATGCCATTGTTAGAAATAGTTCATATTCGCAGTTGCAAAAAACTAGGATTGCCTATTCCATGTGTTTTTCTTCTGAATTATTGCAGTCCGCCCACATTATACTATATCATTATTTGTTTCTTTTTCTACTAAATCAACATAACTTATAAACATTTTTTTTTTCATTGTTTTTTATTGAACTTTGTGGTGAGGTGCTATCGCTTCTTATTGATATCTTATTAAATTCTCGGTTGTTTTAGCATATTGGGACAGTGTATCTATTTAACTGCTTATAATTAGGCATTTTTGTGTGTTTAGGGCGTTACCGTTTTAAAAAACTACCTTGAAACAGTTGGGTTTTCGTGTGTTTGTATCTGTAATGATACTTTTGAGTTGTTGTGTCAACTTTTGTCTGATTTTCTTATCGTAGTGGATACACTCGTTAGGAAAATGATTGTACTAGTTCTCTTAATAGTCTAGTGAATTTTTAACGTATGATACCTTATCTTGTCGGATTAATATCGCAGGTGGTCCTTCAGACCGATCTGTGCTTTAACAGGGACAATTCTCTACCTTCTCTCGGACGCTTGTCCAAAAACTCGACTTTTTTATATCCCGCTGTCTCCGTTTCTGCCTTATTCTTCTTTCGGTGGACCTGTTCTTGTCCCGGAACACCCGTCTGCCACATAAGAGTGATGTTCCCTCACTCCGGGCTAATGGCCACATTGGCTGGTTGAGTAGCGCTTTGCTATCCACCTTTTTCTGTCCCTTTTGCTCAATGCGAGCCCTTCCTCTACTTTTTTTTCTACCTAGAAGTGCCTCTTATGCATTCCAAATAACCACCTCCCTCTTTCTACCGTTCCTATGTCTCTACCTTTTTCATTTCCGTTAGTCACCGTGTGGTTGCGCGGGAGGTTTACACAGACACCTGGACCCCGTCACTGGGAATCTTTCGTGAGGTCATGCGGTGCCGCTGTCGGCGCATGGGCACTGACAGTGAAGGTATGTATGAGTGTGTGAATGTGTGAGTGCATGTATATCGCTATATATCGTGTGGGTATCGGGTGATTGTATCACCGATATCGATTAACGCCGGGTGCAGGGATGCACCCAAATGCTTTTGCCGGTCCCTCGTGCCGTTTATTGCAAACGGGCCTGCTTCACAGGTCGCTCTTTTTAAAGGGTACTCTATTGTTACCTTTATCTATTGTCTTTGGTAATAACTAAGTTAATATCTTTATCTTATTTATTATCTTTGATAATACCCTTAGTTTTAATATCGTTATCTTACCGATTACCTATAATAATAATTTTAGTTAGTATCTTATCTTACCGACTACCGTTAGTAGTAACTTTGGTTTAATTTCGCGTTATCTCACCTATTATATTTAGTAATAACTTTTGTTTAATATCGCGTTACCTTACCTACTATCTCTAACAATAATTTTAGCTTAATATCGCGTTATCTTACCTAGTATCTTAAATAATAACTAAAGCTTAATATCGTTATCTTATCTATTACCTTTGATGATAACAATTTAAGGTCAATATCGTTATCTTATCTATTATCTTTAACAACAATTTGAGATCTTGTTTAATCTTTTTATCT
This sequence comes from Platerodrilus igneus, assembly GCA_036346225.1. Classification (NCBI taxonomy): domain Eukaryota; kingdom Metazoa; phylum Arthropoda; class Insecta; order Coleoptera; family Lycidae; genus Platerodrilus; species Platerodrilus igneus. The sequence continues at coordinate 1,340,838 of JARFIW010000954.1, forward strand.
TCCTAACGTTTGGTATTTATTACCAGACGTGGGAATTACTTTTCTTGAAATTTAAGTGAAAAAGCTAACCTGATGTAGAAATGTAATTTGTTAGGTTAGCGATATAAGGATTTAGTAGGGTGGTACTTTTGGTAAATTTGTTGATTCACAAACATGTCATGGACAAGTTTTAATGTGTATCGTTAGTAAACCAAAGTACCAGTAACAAAAATTTGCTAGAGTGTAGATTAACGCACTCTCATAAACATTTTTAAATTTGGGCACTTTTTGCCAACAAAGAATAGTTTGGATACAACGCTCATGTGCGTTTGCATGTAGGAAACTTTAATGTTAGCTTTAGTTTAGATAGGTTAGGCGACTTGTCGCATTTGTTTTAATTTAAGTAATGTTTCATGCTCCCCGACAAATTTGTGCTGTCGATTATTAGTGTAGTCAAAAACAATGGGGCTACATTTTCCGTTTCCTGGTAATTCGGTAGACGTGTTATCGGTTGAAAAAACCAGGTGGCGCCTTATATAAACATTTTGTAGGTTTTAAGTTAGGTTTTATGTAGGGTAACTAGGATTTAGATTTTAAGCTGTTACTGTGCTAACAGACTTTTTCTTTTTTAAGTTTTTTCTTTTATGGCTTTGTCGCGATTGCTACGTGCCAAATTGGCACTAAACATTTTTTTAGCTTAATTTTGATGTGCGGAAGTTTTCGCGCCTTAAAATTCAAAAGACTTGGCGTGTATTTTCGTTACGTCAAAAGTGGGTTGGACGAATAACTTCGCGCCGACGCGTGAAAGGAGAAAAAGTGGGGTTTTTTCCGGTGAACTCTGTAACGTGGATGTTTTGCCTGTAATTTCGAATAGTGTGGTCGTGTTAGGTATCGTATCGTGCCTTTATCTTTATCTATGTAGATTTCCTTGCCTTGCTTATCTGTTAGTCGCCCCTTATACTTGTTTCCTTATTCGTCCCTGCATAGGTAGAAGATAAATTTGTACGCCGCCTAGGGTGAACCGTAATCCACGACCCGGGGAACGAATCGGAGCACATGACTGCCGTAGCTGGTTGGAACCCTAAGATCTAGTCCAGTCATCTTGAAGGACGCTTGGCGTACTTCGTGGAAATCTGGACCTGTTTATGTGAGTACCTTATTGTCATAATTGTTTGTTAATTTAATATATATTTTCCGTCAATTGCGCATTTAATTTGTATACTGGTGACGTCATTGACAGATGGGCGCGCCAAAATCTGTATAAAGATTAGCGCTACCAACTGCCGTGGTGTCTAATATACCGCGCTTGCGGTTTGGTAATTATAAACTTTTAAATTGTAAGAATTTGTAGAATTAGAAAAAGCATTTGATAAGGTTAATTGGATTGTTATGTTCAGGGTTTTGCGAAAAATAAGAATCTCTCATAGGGATAGAAAAATTATTTACAGTGTATATAAAAACCAAAGCGTAGTAATTAGATTTGATGAAATAGAAAAGGAAGCTAAGATTAGGACAGGACTGTATACTATCTCCCTTGATTTTTAATGTTTATATTGAGGAAGCTTTAAACTTAGCTAGAGAGAGAGAGAAAAGAGATACGTATTAATGTACAACGACAGAAAATAGACATGTTACGTTTTGCAGATGATATCGCCATTATAGCAGAGTCTAGAAAAGAGTTAGGAGAGTTTTTAAATATTTTAGATGAGATACTACAGAGTAACTATAGTATGAGAATTAACTAGGGAAAGACAAAGATAACGGCAAGTGAGTTACAGCCTAGTTCTAAACCAAAATTAAAAATAGGTAATACCGAGTTAGAGGACGTAGATGAATTTTGCTATTTAGGTAGTATAATTACAAAGGATGGACGTAGCAGAAGGGATATAGTAGCTAAAATAGCTCAAGCTAAAAAATGTTTTTTAAAAAAAGAAACTTACTAATAGCTAATAGTATTAGTTTAGATAATAGAAAAAGTTTCTTAAAGTCGTACGTATGGAGCATTCTATTATACGGTAGTGAGACTTGGACAATTAAAGAGGTAGATAAGAAAAAGATAGAAGCTTTTGAAACTTGATGTTATAGCAGAATGTTAAAGATTAGTTGGACAGATAGAATAACAAATGAGGAAGTTTATAGAAGGATAGGTGAAGAACCCTGTATGTGAAAACAATTAAAGGTCGGGAGAGATAGAATGCTAGGACACCAGTTAAGAAACGAGGAACTATTTAATAAGGTCTTAGATTATAAACTACCAAATAAAAATAGAGTAGGAAGGCCTAGACAAAGCTATATTAGTCAAATTATTAGAGATTTAAGTTGAAAAGGGTATGCAAACCTCTTTAGACTAGCTCAGAATAGAAAAGTATTTAGAGCTGCGTCAAACCGACCTAAAGTAAGTTCGGAAACAAAACAAACAAAAAAAATAAATAAAAATCAGTTAAATAAATGTCACCATGACATAACTAACAATTAGGTAGAGGTCTGGCATGTTGGTAGCGATTCGTTGCTTAAGTCTTACCATAACATAGTTTAACACGTTTCCTTTTTTGTAGGGGATAACCAGGTAATATTTCATTTCCTTATAAATGGGAATCATGTAAACATGTTGGAGTTTTTTAACAACCATCAGGTTGCTAATATCTATGTAGAGCCAGGTAGATAGGACAAAATAGAAAAGTATAGGAAGACCTACACCAAGCTACATTAGTTAAATTATTAGAAATTTAGGTTGTGAAGGGTATGTAGAACTTTTTAGATTAGCACAGAATAGAAGAAAAGTTAGAACTGCGTCAAACCGACCTTAAGTAAGGTCGAAAACAAAATGATGATTCACATTTCAATTTAAATAAGCTTAATAATAAAGAAAAACTACACCTGATTATTACAAATACATGAGCAATTAATTATTTTAAACAATTCACGCAAAAAATTCATTTTTCCATGGTATCTTTTTTCTTTGACCTCTTCCTTGACTTTAACTTAATATTTTCGTGCTAAAGGTTTTGTTACAAATTTGAAAGTTGTATCCAAGACATCAGTTCGACTAAAATTCATACTTTGTGTATATTTTATAATAAACGTAATTTACATACCTGTTAAAGTTAATAAACTAACTAATAAATATTTAGTTTACTTAAAACCTTCAACAGTTCATGACCTCAAATACTTTATAAAATTCTGTAAATTTTAAGAACCTCACTTTTTAGTAATACTACAATAAATATGTGTGTCAAGCTCCTTGTTATATTATCCTAAATTATGTGATGCACAATAAAGTATAACTACGTTATCAAGAAAAAGTTTAATAAATTATTACCGTTTTGTATGTCAATACACTGTCAAAACATTTTATTTTGATTTATGGAATGTGTCATTGTTGTCAGATATCCCGCTGCCTGCATTCTTAGGTATACCACACTTAATACAATCTTTATCTATAAAATTAAAATAATACAACGTAGCATTTTATCCAGTTGTGACGTCATCCTAAAGATATCGCGAATGGACTATATTTTGGAACTGTTGAAATTGCTAAATTTAGAAACTACTGATAATGTGTAATTCAAATCCAGGACCATCATGAAGCACCACATTCATGAAGCACTGAATTGTTAAATCTAATTTTTAATTCCATACAACAAATGTAGTGTGAAAGTTTTATTGCATTGGCTGTTATATGAAAACACAAGTGTGGTGTACCTGGTGTAATAGTTTTGCTAAATTTTAACAGTAAGAGATGTATGAAGCTAGTAAAATAAGTAACCTCCTCAACAATTGCTCAAGCACACTTTAAATTTGAAAATACATTACACTTGGCTATTGATAAGATGTAAGTAAACAACTTTAGCAAGAGAATATTGTCAAAGATTATAAAAGTGTAATCCGAAAATGATCAATTATATCACGAACGAAAAGTGTGAGTTTGTAGCCAACGTTTTAAAGATGAAAGTTGTTACGTGCCGAAATCGGTCGTAAACATTCATATAGTTTTAATATGCAGGAATTTCGCGCCATAAATTTAAAAGACTTGGTGCGCGTATTTCCGTCACTTCAGAAGTGGTTGCGCGAATTTCGCGCCGACGCGTGTGGACGAGAGAAGAGTGGGAAATTTCCGGGAGACGCCGGGACTTGCCTTTGAAACGCCAAGAAGTGTGGTTGGTCTGGTATCGTATCGTATCTTTGTATTATGTAGATTCCCTTTGCCTTTTTTTGATTATCGTTCCTCAACCCGTTCCTTATCGTTACCCCTACATAGGAAGAAGACCAGCGAATTTGGACGCAACCTGGCCTAACAGCAGCCCACAACCCGAGAACCATCATGAAATAATCCTGAAGGAAGCCACGATCGACCATCATGAAGTAATTCCGAAGAAAGCTTCACCTATTCACGTAAGTACCCCCTAGGGGCTGTGTAAAATTGGTATACTTGGTAAATTACGTGCCATAATTTGCATATTGTGTGACGTCATTGACATTGGCGCACTAATTTCCACATCATGTAATATCGTTACCAACTGTCTTTTGTGTCGCTTGTGCGGCGTTTACGGAAATGTAATAAAGTAACCAAAGAAATTAACAAAGTACCTATTAAAAGTTTGACATTTAGCAAAATAAATTCTATTTGGTTTTTTGTTTATTTATTATACTGAAAGTTAGAGATATGTATTAATACACAATAAACGAAATGCCAATAATTAATTAATTAACAAACACCAATATGTCTATCGTGTAAAAAATTTCTGTCCTTAAATTCCGTAAGGTTCTATAAATTTGTGTTGATTAGTTGCCACTGCAGTCTGAGTCCCAGTTGCTGTTGTCGCTAACTTCATTTACATCAATGACCAGCGGTGCTACATCCCTTATATTAAACTGAATTTCGCGATCCCATATTCTTTAATGATTGTTTCTGTGTGTTGTACAGAATCTGCCCAAACTTGAGGCGTTAAGGTCGCTAATGCCTCATGCCACATTACCATACAGCTTTCTATAGATCAGCCATCCCTACCAACGTGACGATTAAAATAATTTTTAGCAATACCAAAAATGCAGAACTACTTCATGCATTTACATTATCTCTTGTACTTTTTACACTTTTCAGATTGTTATATTGCTAAGAACGGCTTATAGAACCATTTTGAAAAATCCATGTTTAATCCAAATAAACGAATTGATACAAGTTTTCCTGTTTGACTTGTATATAAGTTTTCAGAAATCGTACTCTTCTATTGACAACATCGGGCAACTCCATAAGTCCCCGTCTTGGATTATCTTGTTTCCACTTAAAACCCATATTATGTAGAACTGTATTCAACGATCTTTCGCTACCCTTAAAAAGCCCAGTGTGTGTTATCTTTTGCCACAGGATTTTTTATAGAAATATACTTGCCTAAAATTATTTAATATTATATAAACAACTTCAAAATTAATAAAATTTACTCACGATTTTCATGCATTTTGTAAATTCATTACGAATTCCACATTTAGTAAATTCGTCAACTTCAGTAATTGGTTTTTGTGAACTCGTTTCTTGGAAGTTTTATTGTTTTAACTGCCTGTGACACAGCAGTTACAGTGGACAGATTGATATTTAAAACAGCTACTATACGCTAAAATAAAGTTAACGAGCTAATTAAAATAAATATTAAATTACCTCGCGAACTGCTGTCAAAGGAATAAATAGACTACCGTTATATCGTTCTTGTTCAAAAACGCTATCAAATTAGCTACAAGTAGATTACCTCTACTTCCTAAACATGAACCGGACATGGTTTATTCAACCAAACAAAAATAACGCTAGTTTGTTTTGAAAAGAACAATTTTAAATGCAAGCAAGGATAACACATAATGCAGGACAAAACCTACGCAAGAGGTTAATGACATGAAATAATAACTTCAACAAAAATCTAACATAACCAATACAAGTAATATAAGTTGTCAACAAATGTTTCAAATGAAGGCGGTAACATTTCAAAATTTAAAAACCTAGAAGGAAACTTCTTTTGGAGTTAGAATAAGACAAGAATATCATTTGTAGCTGATATGGCGTTACGTCATTTGTGACGAAAGTCGGTTTAGAAATTGTGAGAACTATATATTTTTTTAGGAAGTGTATTTTTCTACCACTTCTTGTATCTGTCGTTGGAGGAGTACAACTTGGTTCTTTTCGACTCGTATTGACTGTGTTTGAGAGTTTGATCTCAATATATGCTGGTTTTATTTTGTCGATCGAAACAGTTGTTTTCTTACCCTGTTTGTCGATAATGGCCATTATGTCGACCAAGTTGATTACTTGTATGATCCATCGTATGTACTTTGTATAGCATTTTAGTTGCCTCCACAGTGTAGACAATTGTGGCTTGAGTTTATCAACTTTTTAAATACGAATGTTTGTATATTGTTATGTTTGGTGCATTGTACTGGTTGTAGTCGTTGAATGTGGTAAAGTAGCTGATTTGCAAGTGCCTAAGGATGTGTTTGTTCTGTTGATTTGCTTGAACATGCGAGGAACTCTCCAGGAAGTCGTAGCGTTTTGCCAAATGGAAGCTCTACAGCTGTAGCATTTAATTCTTCCTTCCAAGCATTTCTCATTCTGTGTAAGATTAAAGGTAATGCTTCTGCCCATTTTTTGGTCTTGCGTTAGCTCATTGCAGTTTTCAGTTGTCGATGTAATCGTTCCACCATGCATTGGACTGCGGACAATATACTGTTATACAGATTTTCGTAAATCCGATCAAGGTTTCTAATTGTTTGAATAGTAGTAATTCAAACTCACGGCCTTGATCTGTTGTGACTGTGAGTGGTACGCGTAAGAATACTACATATTGTTCTATAAATACTCTGTATACCATTTCAGCGTCAATGTTTTGAAGAGGTATTACCTCTTACCTTCTTGTAAAGCAGTCGATGCATATAAATATGTAGCTGTGTCTCTCTGATAGGGACAAAGGTCCGTCAATGCCTATCCGGATATCTTCCAATCTTAAAGATTTTGGTTTGAAATTTTGCGGTATTGTGATCACATTTCTTGTGACTTTGGCTCTTTGGCATTGGATACAACTTCATGTCCAAGTGTGACAGTTTAATGTAGTACCAGAGCAAACGAATTTTTAGGTTACCAGCATTGTAGTTGTCTTTATTTGTAAGTGTGATAAGTTATGAATGTTTGCGAAAACTTCTTTTCTTAATTTTTTGTTACGAATGGGCGATCTATCGTGATTGAAATGGCACAGAAGATTATTTGGTGAGAGTTTGAAATTTGTATTGTAGCGGGCTACAGTTAACGTGTTCACCAATTTAGAACAAGTAATAACAAAAGTTTTTATTACTCACTTTGCACAAGTCAAATTAACATGTCTTATTTATAGATGTTTTTCAGTCAAATTAACAATGAAGTACTATCACACTAATGCTATTTACAAGCACTAATAACTTCTTAAACTAAATCCTTAACCATAAGTCTTCTTAACAACACTAATACTACTATAATTTATTTATTACTCCTTTTGTCTATTTATGTACAAGCTGGCGGTACAATATACACGTCCATATAACACAAATTTATACTTACTATAAGACTTTCAAAACGTAATGACCAACTAACTATACACGATATGATTTATATACGACATTTGGATATAGGCTAACCGATGTACACTTATCACCGATCTTATATATACCCTAAAATTAACTAAATGATTCATAGTCTGGTGTTTATTCAAATGTTCGAGACTTCGGTAGAATACACTGCGGTTATGCAACTTGCGTGTTTGACGGGTTGCCTAATAGTTCGTAATACTGCCCCCTATTTAAAACCGTTACATCCCGTAACTGTAAAAACATTTTGACGCCAAATTAGTGACTGATGATGGTATCGGCAGCTATCACCTCTGGTGCATTCACCACGTCGTTAGAAATAACAGTCAACACTCTTTGCTTGTTGGTAGGCAACCGGTTGATAGCAACAAACAAGGGCCCGGATGTTGGTTTCCTAGAAAATTACTTCTAGCATATTTCGAACTATTCTCCAGTGTAAGTGATTCAGTCCACAGTCTAGCTTGGGCACCGCTAGTCTCATTACTCCATTTTCTATCATCTGAGCCTTACGACTCAGCAAAGCTTTCCATAGATTTCCATAGCTAGGTCTCTGCCATAAAGAATTTTTGGTGACCAGATAGTAAACATAACAATTTCCATCCTGTAGAACCAAGGGTTTTCCTATAGTTAGTTGCTGTTGTACTAATTTATCCACATATCCAAACCTTTTCTTGAAAACAACAGCTATTCCTCTTGACATTTGCAGATCTTGAGTTATGCAATGTGCAAGGGAATACCCTCCTAGTGCTCTAAACAGATCTTGCTGTTTTTTAACATCAACAACAAATCTTGCCTTAGCGGGACCACCATATGCCGCTATGAAACTCTCAAGATCTACCTTTGGCTCACGATTAATAACTCTTTGAACACCATTTTCATTACTTGAGTCTTCATGGTTGTTGCCAGCGTAAGATGTTAATCGGTCAAAGTGTACCGTTTCGGTTTACTACGGGGAGATCTTCTGATCCGGTACACAACAAAATTAATTCTTTTTAACACTTTGTACGGGCCTTCCCATCGTCTTTGTAATTTTAGCGACAATTTACGCTTTCTTTGTGGATTGTACAACCACACTAATCTCCAGGTGGGTAACCCCTTCTTGTGCTCTCGTGTCATATTGTGATTTCATTCGATCGCTTGCTGCCTGTATATCCTTTTGGACGTTTTCGTGAATGCTATTTGATCTTTCACGAAGCTTACTAACGTAATATTCACCTGCGATCTTTTCTCCAGGTTTAATCTATACTGAAGATCACATGGTAGCCGCACTTCACGTCTTAACATCATGCAAGCGGTAGAGTATCCTTTGCTGCCATGTACCGAAGATCGGTACGCCAGTAAGAACAATTGTAAATGTTGGTCCCAGTCTCGTTGATATTCAGAGACAACTTTGGCTAGGTACTTTCCTAACGTCCTGTTTATTCTTTCAACCATTTCATGCGATTGCGGATGAAGTGGCGTGGTTGTAGTCTTCCTGATTCCAAGATGCTTGCAGACGTTTTGAAACAATGCTTATTCGAAGTTCCGACCTTGATCGGAGTGTAATTCCAACGGAACTCCAAAGCGATAAAACAACTCCCTCACTAGTACATCTGCAACCGTCTCAGCTTCTTGGTTAGGTACAGCATACCGCTCCGACCATTTGGTAAAATAATCCATTGCAATCAAGATGTATTTATTTCCTTTCTGTGACTCAGGAAAACGGACCAGCTATATCAATGATCACCCTTTTAAAAGAATAACCCACCCATTGGGGCTTTCTGTTTTGTGACCGGGCCATTTCCAGAGGCACACAACTCACATTTCAGCACCATTCCTTCACATCTTCTTTGCAGTTCACCCAATAGAATCTTTCTCTTTCGAGAGTTCTTTTCACGCCAAAGTGCCCTCTGTAAATATCATCATGGAAGTAATGCAACAGTTCCGGCGCTCTGCTTCTCGGCACGATCACTTGAAGTAGTCTCTCAGTGCCACCTTCACACTACAGGCGTCGTTTCAAGTTTCTACTTTCAATCACCTAGGAGTCCCACTGTCCCCAGTATGTCTACAGGTTCTTAATTGAAATACTAATTTCTTCCCAAGCTGGTCGTTGTCCTCTACTCTTCCACTCAATAATACGTCCCAATTCGGCGTCATTCTGCTGATTGTCTCGTGTTCTTTCGGGTTGCCAAGTATCATCGGTTACCGTCATCTATGGATGAAACTTATTTTCTCTTCCATCTTGAAGCAATGATTGCAGTCTACCGGACATGGTCTCCTTGATAGAGCGTCTGCATTCCGATGGCTGGCTCCTACACGATGTTCTGTGTTAAAGTCAATTTCCTGCAGTCGTTCTATCCACCTTGCAACCTGCCCTTAAGGATTTCGAAACTGCAGTAACCATTTTAGTGCAGCACGGTCTATTCTTAACGGGAATTTACGGCCGTATACGTACTTATAAAAGTGCTCTACGCATTTGACGACGGCCAACAGCTCCCTTCGTGTCACGAAATAGTTCCTTTCTCGCCGCGACAAAATCTTGCTGAAATACCCAATAACTTTTTCTTGACCGTCCTGCACCCGAGAAAGAACGCTTCCCATAGCTGTGTTACTGGCATCGGTATCCAACACAAATTTACCCACCATCCGTAGATAACTCAGAATTGGTACTGTAACTAGTAGCCGTTTCAGTTGTTCAAATACGCTGTGGCAGTCGTCATTCCAATTATATTCTTGTTCATATTCGGTTAATTTCGTCAACGGTTTGGCAATGTTCGCAAACCCTAGTATGAAACGTCAGTAATATGTACTCAATCTCAGAAAACTGCGTTGTTGGTGTATATCTGTTGGTGTAGGCCATTTTTGCACCGTTATTAATTTTGTCGCAATTGGCTCTTCCGGTCTCCGAAACGACATGTTCTAGGTATTTCACCTCTTTTCTAAATAGGTGACATTTTTAGGGCTCAAGGTAAGGTTTGCTTAGCGTAATCTTTGGAATATGTCTTCAAGGTTCTTAAGATGTTCTTCGAAAGATCTGCCAAACACTATCACATCGTCGAGGTAGACCAGACAAGTTTTCCAGGACAGTCCACGCAGTATCGATTCCATCAAACGTTCAAAAGTAGCAGGAGCATCGCATAATCGAAAGGCCATGACCTTGAACTACCATATTCCAGTTCCAATTGTAAACGCAATTTTCTCTTAATCGTTTGGCTCCAAACCTACCTGCCAGTATCCGCTTTTCAAGTCCAAAGGTTGAAAACCATTTATATCTGTATAGAGTATCCAAGGTGTCATCAATTCTGGGGAAAGAATAGCTGTCTTTCTTTGTGACATTGCTTAGTCGCCGATAGTCTACACAAACTTTGTCGAGCCATCCTTTTTCTTGACAAGCACTACCGAGAATGCCCTCGGACTATTCGAGGGCTCAATCACTCCTTGTTTCCCCATGTCTGTGATAATTTGCTTGGCTTCATTACGTTTTGCCAAAGGAAGCCGCCTGAGATGTTGTCGTATCGGTTGCGCACCTCCAGCACTAATCTTGTGTTACACAACTTTCGTCCTTCCTTTCTCACTATCATCCAGTGCAAACACACCTTGATATCGTCCAACCAGTTCTTTTACCTTGCCCAGTTGGTCGCCATTTAATCTTTGACACGAAGGTATCAACATACCCAGCAATTTCAGTAAGCAACCGTTGGCTGGTTTATCTTTTGTATCGTCCACACAACGTTTAATATGGTATACTGGAATGCAGCTTCCCACAATCATGTTTTTCGTGAGGGTCAAGGTATGCGGATTAATGTTTAGCACCCTTACTGGTATCATATTCGAAACTCTACCAGTGTTCTTCCAATCAGTAATCCCTCCTGACTCATTCCCGACTTAGTTGCTTCCATCATGCATACTTGTCCTTCCCGGAGCGTACTATCCGGGCATTCCATCACGATTATTTCCGTCTTCTTGGGTATTTTCATATCACAAATCATTCGAACTTGCACCGTTTGGTTACTCTTCCCCTGAAATGGAATCTCAGCATCATCTATCCGAAGCACATTTTCTTTCGTATCTTTGGTCTACAAGAAAGTACAGGCGAGCGGTGATAAAGGAAAAGGCAAATGTGTGTATCAGCACGGATCACATAGAGCACTGTCATAGAATTGGTGCGATTACTAACAAGCCTCGTGCTGTGATTATTAAATTTATTAGCTACAAATACAAATACCTGGTAATTAGCAATCGTAAGTATTTTAAAAACACGGGTATAATTATTAAAGAGGATTTGTGCTAAAGTCGATTAGAGATTTTTAAGATGGCATGTGCAAAATTTGGTCACACATGTGTATGGATGCTTGATGGAGTAATAAAACGTTACGGCAATCTCTCCGTGAGTAGAAATTTTCTCACCAATTGCCGTTCGAAGACGTATCGATGCAGATAGCACTTTTCCACGACCAACCAAATCTGGTCTCACAATAGCCCTTGTCGCTCCTGTATCCACGAGTAATCAGACAACCCTACCATTAATTCTACCATCGATATAAATGCTGTCCAGACGTGCCATCGACGATGCAGTACGGATGAAAACCTTTGAAGCACTACATTGTGCTGTCGACGTTTGTCCCTTTACGACGGCTTGCTTTAGTTTTCCCTGCCGCTCAACCGGTTGTCTTTTTGGTTGAGTACAGCTTCTCTGTATATGGCCAGCTTCACCGCAGCTCCAGCATCGCAGATTCCATCTCCCCGGTCGTTGTCTTTCCAGCCTTTTTGCCACACGGTTGATTATTTCTACTATGCTGTTCTGCGATTGACCAGGTTCTTCTAAGGCAGACCGAACTTTGTGACTCACCCTGTGTGATGTCTGTATAGCTGCTTCAAATTCAAGCGCATGAGCCAGTGGGGTCTTCTAACATTTTTGGCCGTTCTAATCTTAGTGCTTTCTGTATTTCGCCATCTTTAACGTCATCCACAAATGTTTGTACAGCCAGTTGTTTAAGGAAGCTGTCTGGTGCCGTTGGGTATGCCAATCTAACTAATCTGGAAATGTCAGCTTCTTGCAGGCTTTCATAATTTGTGCATGGTAAACCTGTTGAAAGTGAGCGTCTCCATATCTCATCTCAAGCTTCGATGTTAAGAGGCCGTAATCATTCTCTTGGTGATCGGGGAATCGTTTGCAGTATGTTAAGAGCTTCCCCCCGTACGGCCACTATTCAGGAGATAGCCTTCTCTTTGTTGCACCAACCGTTGGCTATTGCAGCAGCTTCAAATTGTTTCAAATATGTCGGCCAAAGTGTTCTTACCATCGAGTGTGGGTGATTTCACTCGAAATTTTGACTCGCTTCCTTCCATGCTTCTTATTTCTGAGGTCTTCTGATTTACAACTTGGTTTGCTAATTTAAATGACCGCGTTGTTATTAAAATCATTTGTTCTTGCACCCTCATCACATCTTCTTCCATTTTTACCAATTTACTGTCCAACTTTTGCTCAACTGTTTTTACCTGTTCGGGGAAATCTTCTTTCAATGCAATGGAGCTTTCCATTAATCTTTGTTCTAACGTGGCTGTATTTTCGCTTAACTTTTCCATTTTCTCAGCATTTTCACTTAACTTTTCTTCCATTTTTGCAGTATTTTCACTAAGTGTTGTAACGTGCATTTTTATGGCTTAACATTTTACACTACCCAATTCGTAAATACATTGCTGTAACTACTATTTCTATATTTTATATTTATTAACTCGTTGGCGAATGCGTTGTATTATAATATGTGGATATACAAGTCTAGATAAGAGACGATAAGAGGTTGTAATAGCAACGAGTTGATATAAACAGATGAGTAGTTTTAGTTTGTTCTTGGTTCCTATATATTAATTACGTTAAAAATACTGTTTCTGTTTGCTTTGACAATAGTGAGCCTTAATGCGGTATCAATTTTCGAATTGTTCCTGAACAAGCACGGCACGATCTTAGTGGTTTTTCTTATGAAATAAGAGTTGTATATTAACTGTAGAGCGGGTAGTGCTAATTTCGATTGAAGCAGTATGGTTTATAGGCGAACGTGTTTGGTCGACGCACGTGTGTTTTAAGGACATTTGACGGACGGTTTTATTGTTTACACGTGCCTTACTAATTGTTTTTAGTTGATGTTCTGTTGGAAATAAAAGTGGTAGAACTTGTTAAACTCGACCTGCACGCGTGTTCTACGGAACATTTGACGGACTTACTTTAGTGATACACGTGCTTTACTCATTGTGTTTTTTTTGTTTGGTGCTTTGTCTTCTGATATTTAAACTGTGTGTGTGATCTAGTTTCACGGTTCCTTTTTTTTTTATTTTATCAGAGTAGTGCATACTTTGGATTATCCAAATACAGTTGATACTGTAGTTTCTGAATTTGCTAACCCCAAAGAATCTAAAATAGAACATTGCTTGCGCAAATTTCGTTATTGGCAAAATATAACAGATTACCGGTTTACAAAGGTATTGGTTGAAGTTTCTCCCTGCTTTTTGGATGTTTATGAAAATAATATACATTTGGTCCCAGTTGAAATTAAACTAGTGCTACAAAATATTTCGAAATTATTGTCTCAGGAAATAGAATTAACAAGAAATTTATCAATGCTACATAGTTCCGTCGTGTGATAAGGTCTGCTGCTAACCCCAGTGAAATACGTAGGTGTGATTAGGGTTACGTGTGATAAGTTCCATCAACGCCCTCACAGTCAAGGGTGAAGTGCTTCGTTAGTGCCGGACATCGTGAATGCCACACATCAATTGCAAGGAAGCGTTACTGAAGGACCTTTTTGTAAGTTGAACTATTTCCTACTTGTTATTACTTTAAATATCTATCCGTTTGTTTTGCCATATCTTTGTTGTTCTGATACCTTTTACAATCGAATTGCCTGCTATTAAAAAAAAAAGAAAAAAAAAAGAAAAAAAATCAATACTACTGGATTACTCGTATCAATTGTGTCTTATCTATTTATCTTTTGTTAACATTTTGTCTGATTTATGTTTAATTGGTGTGTGAGGAAACGTTTCTGCTACTCCCCAATATTACCTCACTTTGTACTAAAATTTTTTGTATTGCTTTTACCGTTGTTATATTATATAGATTATCCAAACAGTTTTTTTTTACATTCTACAAAGTACTAAACAATCTATGCTCGATCAGCATGCTATGCTTTTTTCTTTATTTCAGGTTTGCAGGACTAATTTTTCTTTATTGCAGGTATTGTTACTAATTCCTTACAGCCGCGCACATTATATGTTGGTCTGCTTTCTACACCCCCCCCCCCCTAATCTCCGATTGAGCCGGTCACTTCTTTGATTTTTCTTTGTGTTACGCACGGCTACGAGCCAACGTAACAGTGTCACTTCTAGTTTAGCTGATCTTTCTTTCATACCGGATTTAAAATCCTTAAGGAAATTCATTAAAGTTTCTGCGTCCATTTTACTTTGGCTTCTTGTAACAGGCATATACAAACTACTCAAATGTCTTTAAACTTGTTTTTTTTTTAATTAATCACTACACACCCAACACAGCCTGACACCTGTGTAGCGGGCTACTATTAACGCGTTTACCAATTTAGAGCAAGTGTAACAGTTTGTTTTTCTTCTTCTAAAATAACGCATAAAAATTTTGTGTTGTTATAAAATTTTTAAATTTACTTTTATAATTCAATATAAATCGTACTTCTACAATTAATACAAAATTAAAACAAAGTATCATAATTTCGAAACACCCCAATTATTGTTCTTCTTTATTTTAATTATATAGTAAATAAAGCACATAGTTATAAATGTCCAGTTTGTATTGTAAAGCCATGCTAAAACTCGAACAAGCTGTCCTGAATTTCTACAAAGTATCTTCAAGGTGATATCGAATAGCGTGCTTTTGCGCACCTGCTTATTGAGGTTGTTGTCGAAGAGTCGAATCAGTCGGCTTTTGATCATTCTAACGTCAATATGGATAAATTCATATCCAAGGCTGACTTGCGAGTCGCAATTTAGTTTCGAACAATCCATCAATCTGAATGCTTAGAAGCTCATCATGGTTTGTAATTTCTATTTCTAAATAATTCAAACTAATTTTATTTGGTTTTCCTCAGCGCAACACGAAAGAACTAATGAACTAGAAAAATAAAACAACACTTAAGAAATGAAGCTGTAATGGTCGTGCGAGACTGTTCAATTTTTACTGCGTATAAGAAATATATACGTTCCTCATGTTTCAACATGGAAATTTTGTTTTAATTCGGAAGCAACACTTTAGAACTGATTAATGGTTGTAAGAAGAAGTTAATTTAATCGCGTATAAAACGATTACGCATTGGAAACTTACAATATGGTTCTAGTTTACGAGGTGTTGTTATAACAATGTAGACAACTGCTTTTTCATGTGTTTGTTCAATGTTGGAAGTCCACATGTGGGTCGAGCTTGTTTGTTAACTGGTCTGTAAGCAGCCATGCCTTGAATTCTAGGTAGGTAAGTGATATTCCTTTTTCAGACAGTCATCTGTTCGACGCTCACGTCATGTTTAAACCGTAACCTTGGTAGTTTGAACCCATGGAAACCAACATCTTTATGATAATCTTTAATTATGAACTTAAATTTTCAAATGTGGTTTTGGATTAAAATTATGCTTTATAAAATTGTTTATCTAACAAAATCTATATGAATTTACATTATGAATAATATAGTCATATATTCGATTACACATGACAACTTTTTAACAAAGATTAGGTTTGCTAATTTAAAAAATCTTATTACAAAACTAACTTTGTATACATGTGAGTCATTTAGTCAGTACTGAAAAGATGACAAAAAAGGCTCATAATTATGTTAATGATATTCATAGTGCCTATTTGCTTTAAAGACTTTTTATTTAAATTGACAAAGATTAACAAAATAAGTCTATAAAATCAATCGAACATTCAGAAAACTTATAATAATTATCTGTCAGAATAAATCAGAAATATTTTTCAGTTAATATGTGTTGATACTTAACATCCTTAATTTCTTTATAAACTTTAACAAGATTAATTACACTCAAAGAAGCACTTAAGCAATAGTATTTATTTTGTTCATACTTATCACTGGATTCTATGAATTATATATAAACCAGAAGTGCATAAATTTAATAAGTAGAATGTCCATGCACTATTACGCAAAAGAAAAAATCATAGATGTACAAAACCTGTCTGATTTATTGATTTTACTTTGAGGCGCAAATTGCTGTCTTTAATATTATTTTATGTATTTTATTTTATTGAAGGATAGACGTAATACCATTTAAAAATACAAAATTTTGTATTCCTATAACAGAATATACTCGTTGAGGTTCCTGTATTTTTCTTAGCGGTATTTCTTGCTTTTTACACACTATCTAAGTACAGTGGCGCCCTATTCATCCGTATTTATTTAACGACCCCCTGATAGAGTTCAGAGCTAGTGCGGAAGTCTTCAAAAGTCAGTAGTGTTAATACGGATAAAACAACATCTTCTGCACAGCTTTTGTAAGAAAAAATAAACATCTTTTTAGAAAGTTGCACTATCGCCCAAGGCGTGTAGCTAGATTGAGTTACACAAGTAGTAACGAAAGTCTTTATTACTCACTGTTCGCAAGTCTAATTAACAGTATATGCCTTATTTATAGATGTTTTCAGTCCAATTAACAATGAAGCACTATCACACTAATGTTATTTACAAGCACTAATATCTTCTTAAACCAAATCCTTAACCATAAGTCTCCTTAACAACACTAAACATTACTATAATTTATTTGTTACACTTTTGTCTATTTATGTACAAGCTGGCGGTACAATATGCACGTTCACATAACACAAATTTATATTTGCTAAACGACTTTCAAAACGTAATGACCAACTAACTATACACGACATGATTTATATACAACATTTGGATATAAACCATTCCTTGAGGAACTCACTTCCCCTATTGCAAATATGCAACACTTTTGTATAATAAAAGCAAATAATTTTTAATGCATAACGTGAACAAGAACCTAAGTTTGCTATTATGTGGTTCTTCTCCTACGGAGGAGTAATCGATTTGGGGTATTGGGTTTTAAAGATCATTCCTTGGGGAACTTACAACCCCTATAACAAATGTGTAACACTTTTGTATAACATGAGAAAGTTATTTTTAATGCATAGCGTTATTTAATAAAAGAACAAGAAACTGAGTTTGCCATTATGTATTCCTTTTCCTACGAGGGAGCAATCAATTTGGGGCAGAATGGATTTAGGGTGGTGGGTTTTAAGAACTGTTGCGTGCGGAACCTACTGCCTCTATCGCGAATGTGCAACACTTTTGTATAAAATGAGAAAACAATTTTTTAATGCAGAACGTTATTTAATACAAGAACGAGAAGCTGAGTTTGCCATTATGTGGTTCTTTTCTTTCGAGGGAAGCAATCGATTTGGGGTATTGGGTTTTAAAAACCATTCCTTGGGAAACTTACTTCCATTATCGCAAATATGCAATACTTTTGTATAACATGAGAAAATAATTTTTAATGCATAACGTTATTTAATATAAGAACAAGAAACTGAGTTCGTCATCATGTGGTTCTTTTCCTACGGGTGAGAATTCAATTTGGGGTAATGGGTTTTGATTCTGTACCTGCAAAGTCAGTACCGGCACTTCATTAAAATGTTATTTAATTCTTGTTCATTATAAATCTTTTTAGTTTGTAGGACATATTTGTAATGCAAAGTCATGTAATAAACGTCAAAATAAAATATCACAACAAAATTAACATGTAAATAAACTTAAACAACCACGTAAAAAGTATATGAATTCCCATATGTTTGTATGAGACTAAATGCCAAGGAATGGAAGCTGCAGGTGTTTACATGAAATTAACTCATGTACCAAGCATATTCAACAGAGCATGCAGCCGCTTGTCACAGTCCAGTACCTGACACCAGCCGGTGAAAAAATAACACAACTACAAATAATTTGCTAGATCTTCCATCTCCTGCAGCGAAAGGGTTAAAAGTACCACTTATTAAATTAGTTTCAATAAAATTGTGGTACAGCAGCAGCGATAGACTGTATAAATAGATTTTATTACCTTAGGGCATAATTCATCAACAGCTGTTAATTAGCAAAGATGAAATTCAAACAAAAATGCACAGCATTCAAAATTGTTAATTTCGTTTAACGCTGTTCTCTCAAATGGCACCTTTAATGAAGAGCAACTAGAATTATTATTACATATCGATTTAAGATGTTAACCAGAAATAAATTTGTGTAACAATTTTGTGAGTTATTAACCTAGATAGTTTTCTCAAAGAGCAAGGTGAAGGAAAAATGGTGGCGATTTAACACTTCTAGATTTGACATTGAAATTAAGTGATTACATTTTAAATTACAAACAAAAAAAGGTCAATAAGTGTTATATTTCGGAATTAATGCATACAAAACAAAATTTATTATATTAACAGAATTTAGACAAAACAATTTGATGACGTTTGAAATAAAAAAGACCAACAATTTTATTATTTTGGAAAAATTAAAGATATTGTCTAGTATCTGTATTTCCTTTTAAAAACGATTTGAACATGAAATGTTTCAGACATATTTTATATGAAAACGAATGCATTAGAAAATAAAAGCATAATTCTAAAAACTGATTTTATTTTACACACGAGAAAGCTTGGCTAAGATTTTTGATATACACGAATCAAGGAAAGTATCTCAAATCAAATGAATCCACATACTATTGCGAATCTGCTTTTTTAATAGTGTCAGCTACTTACTAACTCCCACTCTGAAATTCATTATCTGTATGCATACCAAATTATAAATGCTTTTTGGAACCGTAAACGTACACCTCCCATAAACGATTAAATAAAAAATAAAATCTGTAATGTTATCTTTGGATGCTCCTTAAGTAATTAATATTATTATTAAGATGTTATGTTGGTTTAAACCATTAATGCCAAAAGTGGTATTTATGTAAGATTTTACAAACATGTTTTCTTTTATAAGGTTCTTATGACATTTTCATAAAATAATAAGTAGCAACAACACCGCGCCTTACTTTTTCACATTTTTTATTATTGTTTTACTTTGGATAATCTTCAATTAAACTTGTTTAATACAAATTCTCTTAACTATGTTAAATACAATAAAGCGTATTTATGATTTCTTTTTACTTGGAAAGTTAATTCAAATTTGTGTCTAAGTACAACAATAATTTTAGATTTTCTAATATCTTATCTGGTAGAGTTTAAGACAATTTTAAAATTATGAACGTGTCTAAAGTACAGACAGTTTATAGAATACATAAATAGACAAAAGTGTAATAAATAAATTGTAGTGTTAGTGTTGTTAATAGACCAATGGTTAAGAATTTAGTTTAAGAAGATATTAGTGCTTGTAAATAGCATTAGCGTGATAGTGCTTTCTTTATTGTTAATTGGACTAAAAACATCTATAAATAAGGCATATACTGTTAGTTAGACTTGAGAACAGTGAGTAATAAAGACTTTTGTTATTACTTGTTTTAAATTGGTGAAACGCGGTAGTAGTAGCCCGCTACTATATATTCCACACTATTTCTTCATGCCTTAGTATGTAACCTATATTCTTATCTCTCCCATTTTTATTGTTGGTGATTTTATCTAAGTAGTAAAACATTTCAACTACTAATCTAAATTGAAACCTCAACACTATATAGGCAGGGCCAGTGTATGTACAATACCACTATGTAAACCATTTATTGCTGTAACTTATCCTTTGCCCACTTTTGCACATATATCCTTTTGATTATTCTCTCTTATTGAAAATCCTACGGGTCTTTCAAAAGTTTAATACACTAATAATAAACGTTGTTACTGAATTTAATACAATCTAAAATGCAAATCAAACTAATTAAATTTTTGCATGGACATAAAAATTTAGCATTACAAATACTCGTTTCATTTAGTACCTTTACCTTTGTTGACTGCGCTTATTAAAACCGAGATCTGTCAAATGCAAAAATTGTGCCCGGCTCTACTCATCTACAACAATATATTTTAAAATTTTGTGCAAAATAAATAGGAAATTGTTCTTTTTATAAATGCGGTAGTTTTCTGCAGATTTTTGTCTAGTATTTAAGAAAAACCGTTCCGAGTCTTTTTTATATTTTTCTGATAATTTTAGGCAGGTTCCCAAAAAGTTTATGATAGCGTTTCTACAAATTTTCATTGTCATGCATTTTGATCAGAGATTGTTGATGTCGACCCAATTAATTAATATTCTCGTACTTGCGATCAGGTTTAATATATGGTTCAAGTTATAATAAATACATTATTATTGATAACTATTCATTGTAAATACAAAACATAAGAGGTACTATCCCTAAAAAAAAAGCATAGAACATATACTATGTGTGATTAGAGAAAATCCAAAACAGGTTGTCTACGGTAAAGAGGAATCATCAACACCAGGACTATGAATTAGTAAGAGTCCAGTGGCAATCTTTAATACAGTCTAACCAGCAAAACCAAACGTAATGGAAAATGCGATGTATAACGTATACATACAATTTTAACCAAGAGCGAAATCTAGACTAAACCAGCTGAAAATAAAGTTTATATTAGTTACACATTAAAATTAACTTCTCTTACTAATTTGCCAAAGAAAACACTGAAAGAAATTGCTGGTATTAATTTGTTCACAGTAGTGTCATTATTTATAGATGCAGGTACTTCGGATTTTAGCACAAACGGTGTTTTCGAGTTGCTCAAGGAAAGATCTGCAAATTCATTTATCGATCTTATTTCAACATTATTACTTGAAGTTGTTACTTGACTATTCGATCTTAAACTGTCAATCTTTTTTGTTATTGATGGTTGCTCAATTCTTGTAAATTTCTTTGGAACATTTTTAAATGTATCTGGGACTATTCCAGTTAATAATTAACCTTTGTTTTGGTAAATGTCTTTTTCATTACTGAAGTTCTGATAATTACTTTTGTTTTTACTACACTTTTGGTAATACATGATACTGTTTGTACAGATAAGTCAATAGCATCATTTAATCCTTGATTGAGATCCATTTCGTTGACATTTGTATGATTCAATATTGTACTATTAGCATGTGTAAAATTACGGTCTTCTATACTGGTTCTTGGCATTGATATTTTTTTCACCACAGGTTCCCTTGCTTCTAAAAAATCAAGTGCACTATCAATGGACAATTTGCATTTTTTTATTTTGAAAATCAACATTTATATTAAGGTTTGAAATTTTATTATTTTCACCTTTATCCACAATATCACCTACTTATTTATTATAAATATAGAAGCCTAATTTGATACATATTCTAACATTACAGTATTACATTTATTATTTAATTTTGCATCGATATCAGAAGGAGAGGTTTCTTCTATTATCACTTGGTACTGTATTTTGAAATTCTCAACTTTTTGATCTACTTGGAACAACAATGTCATTTTTCTTCATATCAGCTCGCTTTTTTGGAATATTAGATGAACTTGTGTATGCTTTCAAGTACATAATATTTTCAGCCATTTCAATTGCAACGTCATATTCATCGCCAGTTATAAATGCACATATGTATTTCTTTTTTCGTATGCATTTTGTTTCTAGTACCACAGATTTTTCAACTTCAGCTGCAAACTTCTCGTACTCAGATTTCCTTTTACGATCACGTTTCTTAGGAAAAGCCATAAAGATATTCTTATTGGAATTAAGTTCTGTTTCAAGTTTGGTATTAATGCTTGGTATCAAACTAGTAGATCTACTTTCAATAGGTGATGGTGGTTGCAATGGATTCAGTAAGTTATCAGCAGAAATCTGTGCACTCTGCTTGCTTTGAATGCTACTCAGTAGAGATAATTTGCTAATGTTCTTGTTTCTTACAACAGATTGTGATATTTGTTTAAGATGTGTTTCTGAGAAAAATACTCGCTTAATACTGAGCACATGAATTTTGCTTGATGTGGTCTTAGTAGCTGTATTGATTTGCTTGGTTTTATTTAAGCCTGTAGATAACACCTCGACTCCCTCAATCAACTTACAAGTTACATTACTTTTGTTGTGAACAAAAATTTCTAAAGGTTCATTTTCTATACGTTTGCCATGTTTTACATCTTCTTATTACCAGTTTCCATATTGCACGTTAAAGGAGAGTTTTTGGACTGCTGAACAGTTTCTTCATCCATTTTTTCAAAAGTATCTTGTACAGGCCTTGTAGGCTCTGCGTTCAGACCTATATCAGACGACTGCAATGTAAAGGAAGTAGTAATATCCGTCCTGACTTTAGGAGGCCTACCTCTCTTTTTTGATTTAAGAGATGACTGCTTTATTTTATCAATTTTCTTTTTGCAAGTATTATCAGTAACCTTTCCTAATTCTTCAACTAAATCTGTGTCATATGACTGAACTTCATAGCACTATCAATGCTTTCTGAGTTTCCACTTTTTAGCATGGCAGGTGTTTGCTTCGGACTGCTTTTATTGTATGTATCTCCAGCACGTTTTATTAATTCCTTAAATCAATTCGTTTAGGATGATTGGAATGTTTCAGAAGTAATAACTGTCACTTGGTTGTTTTTTGGTTTTCGATCTCTCTTTTCTAACGCAAACGGTGGTAGAATTTGGTGTTCTATCGTATGCATAAATTTTGTTGCAGGCATACTCAGTCGACTGCTTGCTGCATATCCAATTACAGATACTTCCGCATTATTGTTAACTACTTGCATGTTAGTTTTACCGATTTTTTCATTTGTTGTAGTGAATTTGTGGTTGTCTATAAGTTCGGTATTATAGTTAGTTAACAATCGTTCACCACTGCTACCTGCTGTAGAATTTGTGGCACTTATAACAGTTTCTGGTTATTTCAAATATTTTTCTAATATTTGTTCACTTGATTTGCTTATATTTACATTATCATTGGCATCAGACTCGACTGTATTTAATGATTTTGAAAAAATCTTGTAATATCTTGACTGTTCTAAATTTAATGATGTATCGTTTATGGCATTGTCACTAGTAGTGAGGTAGGGCCGGTCCTAATTCAAAACGTGTTCAGACGTATTTTCCATATGTAAAATACACGTGCATCGTTTTGAATTAGGATCGACCCTATATAATTTCAATGTAAAATAGTTGTGAAAACATTTCAATGTAAAATAGTTGTGAAAACATGAATTCTTATATACTTTCAATGTAAAATACTTGTGGGCACGTTTTGAATTAGGATCGGCTTTATATTACTTTCAATGAAACATATTTCAAAACACACGTATGTTGAAAAATGTAAGTGCAGAGAAAAAATGTGTGTAGCTGTTTTGAATTCGGTTTTCTAGCGAGAAGTTACACGTACACCGTTTTGAATTAGGATCGGCGTTATATACTTTTAATGTAAAATGTGAAAACATGAATTCTTATATACTTTCAAATGTAAAATACTTGTGGGCACGTTTTGAATTAGGATAGGCTTTATATTACTTTCAATGGAACATACATACTTCAAAACACACGTATGGTGAAAAATGTAAGTGCAGAGAAAATGTGTGTAGATGTTTTGAATTTGGTTTTCTAGCGAGAAGTTATAAAGTATGACAGATGCAAAATATCGCATTCAAGTCAATTGTGTTTAATTAAAGTGGATTCTGATTTATGTTTAGAGGCTGCAAATACACATGGGCCGGTTTCAATTCAAAATTTGTTCACTCTTGTGATAGGTTGATAAGTGGGTTGGCAAAGTACGCACATGGTGGTAATCTGCTATATAAGGAGATTGCTCCTAATATTAATTTAATTAGTCAAAGAAAAGCAATATGGATTTTAATACTCTTAATAAAACCACATATCGCACACCTTATGTAAATTCAAAAGATCTTGTAGTGAATAAGAGGTTTGAAGTTTTAAAAGTGGAAACAATCAAGACAAAATATGGAGAAATAGTATTAGTGGAAACAGAAGAGTTCAAGAGTATATTGCCATTGAGATATTTTGAATACCTTCAAGCACATGGAGTGAAACAATTAAATGAAAGTATTGGCTCGAACAAACACGTATACATGACTAGTAAGGGATCGATCGATCTAACATAGAATTTTCAGAATAATATGTCACTAATCTAAGAAATTAGTTTATTATTATAATAATATACATCTTGTTCTTTACTGTTTAAATTATTATAACACATCTAAGTCGATTGTATAAAAAATGATGTATTAAATTAAAGTGGGTTCTGATTTATGTGCGTTTTACTTTGAGTTTACTACCTTGTTTAGAGAAAGTCTTGTTTCAAAAGAGAAACTTTTATAAAATACTTTTTTATTTTACAAATTGTTGAATATTTTGATCTAACTATTTATAAATGAAAAAGTATTTATTAACTCCCGTTCTTGAATTATCTGCTGCTCCCTCGCTGCTAGTTCCTCTCTTTTTTGCTTTATTATTTCTAGCTCCAAATCTATACGACGCAGTAGCTTCTCTCCACGCTTTTTAAATGCGTTAAGCAACTCCACTGTGTCATTTTCGTACAATTTGTCATCTTCACAGCAAACAGCCATATTAGATTCTGTACATAACTTTTTCATAGCCAACATGTTTTTGCCTGATCTGTGAGCATAACATAAAAGATTATTGTAGGTTCACCTTTTCTTTTGTATACTACCTGATGTTTCTGAGAGAATCAGAGTGTGTCAACGATCCGATGATAGCCTCAGAATTTCCAGAATGGTTTTTTGATCTAATGTAACTTATAAATTAGTAGTGTTTTAAAAACACATGTATAAATGTGAAAAAGCACTTACCGTGATATATCTATTATGTCACTATCAAAAATAGCAGCAGTGTCGAGTTAAGGCGAAGAAAGAACCAAAAACGTCTTTAATCAAGTCTTCGTCAGAATGTAATATAATTTGCTCTAGAACTTTTACGTTAGTACTATTACAATTTTTGATTGATGATAAGTTACTCATTTTTAAAAGTTGCTAGTAATAGTAACTAATAATTATACAAGAGATCTAATTGAATACTGTTGGTAAAATCTACGTGAAGTATTTATATTAAATAATAAACTGATCTGTTAGAAAAAAATTAAAAATTTGCATCGTTTTCTGAAAAAATTCAGCTCTGTAATCTATTCTAATGAACAAAACAGTATGTAAGCGAGTATAATTATACCTCAGCAGAAATAATGAATTAGATTAATTTCGTTTTAGATTACCGCTGACATAATTTATATGCATACATAGGTAATTGTGTGTTTACGCGATTTATGCCGGATAAGAAATTGCAATGAAGGCGCATAATAAAAAAACCTAAATTAGATTAATTTCGTTTTAGATTACCGCTGACATAATTTATATGCATATATAGGTAATTGTGTGTTTACGCAATTTATGCCAAATAAGAAATTTTTTAAAGGTACTGCTCAACAGAAATAATGAATTACATTCATTGTCTGAAAAAGAAATTGCAATGAAGGCGCATAATAAAACCTAAATTAGATTAATTTCGTTTTATATTACTGCTAGCATAATTTATTTTCTATAAAAAATTAACAAAAATTGACTTTATATGCATATATAGGTATATAGTAATTTGTGTGTGTGTATGTTTACGCGAATCATGCTGAATAAGAAAAATTCTTTAATTCTATCAACGTACTGGAAAATGTTTTTCTTAATATCGGGTTTTTAAAAAAACCATGAGTGCGTGTAAATTATTATATTTTTCTTTAGATTAATTTCGTTTAAAATAATGCAATGCAAATGATCCTTAACTATTAATATATATATAGAATAAGTTTTAGATTACCGCTGACACAATTTATATGCATATATAGGTAATTTGTGTGTTTATACGATTTATGTTGAATAAGAAATTCTTTAAAGGCACTGTTATATGATAAAACTGCAGAATGTTTTTTTAATACTGGATTTTTTAAAAACCATGAGTGCGTGTAAATTATTAAACAAAGACGGTTTAATCTGAGACATTTTTTCAAATTTGCTTTGTTTTTATTAAAAGATTTCATATGTAACCATAAAAAATAGCGCTGTAATGATAGTGTATTTTCTGTACACACATCATAAATCAAAGGTCGTATAAAACATTTTTATTACTATACTGCAAACAAGAAATTTTTTGTCGTAAACGCAGCTGAATGAAAAATGATGTTGTATGCTAATTCTTTTTACAGTTGTTTTGCTTACGTCAGATGATATTTTTGTATAAATAGTAAATAGAGCTATACGTATAAAATAGTGTATTTGATTTGTATATAATCATGAATTCTGAAACCGTGTCCGAGATTAGTAGCGCTATTTTGAGATTAACTGTAAAATGCGTGAATCTAATCAAATCAGCGAATGAAATAACGAAACACATTTTAATTATCAAAGCAAATATTAGTATATTGAAGCTTGCTATTAGAAATAAGGTATACGAAGACAATCGACAAGAAAATCCTAGTAGGCTGGAATCTAATTTGGCACATCTTAAAAGCTACCTTGTACGATTGAGGCACTTGAAACGCTCTTTGGAATATCGTGGTAAAGGTGTTGATGCAACGCTTTCTAGAGGTCATACTCGAAAAAAATTTGATTTGGCATGATGTACAATCATGTTTTGGAAGTCGAATAATTACGGGACTTATTACCAATTTAAGTTATAGAGATCCTCTAGTGTTCTTAGACAAGGCGTTCGCTAGTTTTAAACGCAAGATTGTTGCTTGCTTAAAAAAGTCAATGTTGAAAGTTAATGTAATATTTGCCGCTAACTTTGTTAAGCCTACAACTGGCAAAATAGATTTGAAAACGATTCCTACTGCAAATCGTCACATCGATATAAATACCAATCTCAAGCTGTGGTATAAGGAGAACGTATTGAACAAGATTTCGAAGCGATTAGAAGAATTTTGCGAGAAGGATTCTGGTTGGGCAATCCAAGAAGTTTTACACTTGAAGGTAAATATAAACAATCATGATCCACTTAAAGGAGGGTGTTCAACGTTTATACCGGTTCCGGACTTTATAAAAAAAAAAGCTGTGGTAAATGTAATAAATAACGACCAACATTGCATTCTTTGGAACTTGGTTTCCGCTTTATATCCTGCTAAACAAAATAGTCAGAGAATATCTAGCTATCCACATTTTGATTCAGTATTACGCTACAATTCAATTCAGTTTCCAATCGCATTAAAAGACATAAAAAAAATTGAGAAGCTTAACAATCTCGCAATTAACCTATATTGTATACAAAATTCTAAAATACTACCATTTTGTTTAAGTAAAAATTTTAAAAAAATTGAACCTATTAATCTGTTAGTTTTAAATAATGATTCCTTACAATATTCTCGTCCGACAAATGCTAATGAGAATCACTTTCATTTTACTTGGATTAAGGATATGTCAAAATTATTTGCAAAACAGTTGTCTTCACATCACCATAGAAAATTTTTTTGTTATAGATGTTTAAATAATTTTAGTACAGCAGCATTACTTAAGCGTCATTCGAATTATTGCGAAAAACAGAATACTTGCTCAATAAGATTACCCGAAGAATCCGAAAAGTATCCAACATTTAAATATTTCCACTATCAAGAAAAAGTATCATTTGTAGTTTATGCAGATCTCGAATGTATATTAGAACCATGCAATGAGTCTGAGGTAATACTAAACACAGTCTCTTACCAAAGGCATATACCCTTTAGTGTAGCGTACTATTTGAAATGCTCGTATGATAATAAATATTCCAAATTTCAATTGTATCGCAGAAAGGATTGTATAGAATGGTTTGTTGCTCAATTGAAACTGATTTCAGAAACGACTAATAAAATTTTCTGTAACCCAAAACCTGTGAATCCTTTAACAGAAGAACAAAAGTCAGCATTTAAATTTGCCCTTCACTGTCACATTTGCAATAAACCTTTTAGTATAGATGATATTAGAGTTCGCGATCACTGCCACTTTACAGGTGAATTTCGAGGAGCGGCTCATCAAAATTGCAACATCAATTATCATAATTTTTATATGATACCGGTAGTTTTTCATAACTTATCAGGCTACGATTCGCATTTCATTATTAAAAAAATCTCGTTAGAGTTTTCAGGTTCGTTAAACATTCTACCAATAAATAAGGAAAAATACATATCTTTTACAAAATATGTAAAAGGTATGAAAGTTAGTTTTAGATTTATCGATTCATTCAGGTTTATGGCATCTAGCATCGAAAAATTAGCTTCCTACTTAGATGATAATAAAAAATCCATCACCAGGGAAAATTGTAACACCGATAATGAGTTTCAGTTACTTACGCGTAAAGGCATATTTCCCTATGATTACATTAACTCTTGGGATAGGCTCAATGAAACCGATTTACCCTGTAAAACAGCATTCTTTAATCGTTTGCGCAATGAAGAAATCTCAGATGAAGACTACAATCATGCTAAACACATTTGGCAAACATTTAATATAAAACACTAGGGACTATTCAGACCTATATTTAAAAACAGATGTACTGCTCTTGACTGATATATTTGAAAACTTTAGAAAAACTTGTATGTTCATGTATAAGTTAGATCCGCTTCACTACTTTACGACTCCTGGTTTAGCTCTAGATGCAATGTTAAAAACGACGAACGTTAAACTCGAGTTGCTTACTGATATTGAAAAAATAATGTTTTTAGAACGGGGAATTCGTGGTGGTGTTTCTCAATGTTCAAATAGATATGCTAAAGCAAATAACAAATATATGAATGCAGATTATGATCCAAATTTCGATTCTAAATATTTAATGTATTTTGATGTTAATTATTTATATGGGGCTGCAATGTCTGAATATCTTCCATATGGAGAATTTGAATTTTTAAATGGTACCAGTCCAGATATAGTACATTTAGACATACTTAATATTCCCAATGATTCTGATGTAGGATATATTTTTGAATGCGATTTACACTATCCAGTATCTTTACATGAAATTCACAGTGACTTACCTTTGGCGCCTGAACATATGATACCACCAGTACCTTCTAATAAATCAAACTTAAAGAAATTACTTACAACTTTATATCCAAAACTCAACTATATTATTCACTACAAGAATTTAAAATGTATTTAAGCTACGGTTTAGAACTGAAAAGATTCATAAGGTTCTTCGGTTTAAACAAGCTCCTTGGTTAAAAGAATACATTGATTTGAATACGAAATTAAGACAACAGTCAAAAACAGTTTTGATATATGCTTTTATAAAAATATGATAAATTCGGTTTATGGAAAGATGACGGAAAACGTACGGAAAAGGAAAGATGTGAAATTAGTGACCAAATGGGAAGGACGGTTTGGAGCTCGTAGTTACATAGCGAAGCCTAATTTTCATAGTTGCACTGTGTTAGACAAAGATCTAGTCTTAATAGAAATGAATAAATTAGAGGTTTACTTAAACAAACCCATTTATGTAGGTTTCTCTATTCTAGATATTTCAAAACCTATTTATATGAATTTCACTATAGTTATATAAAATCGCAATTTGCTAACAAAGCAAAGCTGCTGTACACAGATACGGATAGTTTGATATACGAGTTTAGCGTTGAAAATATTTACTCTTATATCAAACAAGATATTCATAGATTTGATACTTCTGATTACGACCCTCATAACAAATATAATATTCCATTATCAAATAAAAAGGTTCCTGGTATTATGAAAGATGAAAACAATGGTAATATCATGCTAGAGTTTGTAGGGCTTAGATCTAAAATGTACACTTACAGAGTTCAGGATAGGATAATAAAAAAGTCAAAGGGATCCTCCTTAGCAAGTATTAAGGAAAATTCTTTTGACGATTATAAGAATGTTTTGTTTTATAAACAGACTGTACAGAAACAGCAATGTTTAATTAGATCAGTCAAACATGATGTCTTTACTATTAAACAAAACAAAATTGTTCTTAATCCAAGTGATGATAAAAGAATTCTTAGTACCTCAACCACTGATACTAAACCTTGGGGGTATAACTATACACTCAGAAATGACTTGTAAAGCTTCAACCACTGGCTCAAATAAAGAATGCAATTTATTTTATCTCGATTAACATATAATATTTTTTAGTTATAAACCTTCAGTGTTATGTTTATACCTGCACAAGTACGCATTTTTCGTTTTTTGGATGTATCTAAAAAATAGGATACCTTTCAATCTGCCCGAGTTTGAACCATATTAGTATAATTGTATTGAAGAGAAAAATAGTAGTAGTAACCGTTCTGTTGAAAAAAATCCAGTTTGTTAATAACATACCAGTTAGTTTATTTGAGAAATGTATAACAAAACTTTTATTTATAATTGTCAATGTTTATGGCTGTTTACTAAATCACTTAATAATTCAAACATGTAAAAGATATTGTAAAAACATGTAAAAATATTAATAAATAGACTGTGATTGCTAAATGATTTATTGTTTTTTCATAATTTGTAAAGGTACAGTAATGATAATAATAAAGTAATTATAATATTCTTATGCTGTTTGAGAGTGGATTGTATTTGACTATCTTATCATGAAGTATAAGGCAATGACAAGATGTATTTGGCAAAACGTTTCTGCTAGTTTCAAATTCTAATCTAATATCGACAGTAACAGATTTTAACGCCTCGTTTTGTCTAGAACAATCTATGACTACTAATGGTGCAATACTTCGTAAATCTTCAGGATTAAAAAGTAGTTCATTTTCCTTTTCGTAGTATGATTGCTGAAACTGAGCATACATCTCATATAACAACGCAGTCTGTTTATTCTCGAACTTCAAATTTAAGTTATCGTACGGGAACATTTCTGAATTTAAATATAGTTTCATGTTGGTTAAATAGCAATGATCAAAGCGACTGTAGTTGCTCATGTATCTATTTTTTCGGTTGGTTTGGAAACCAACAATCACAAATCTTGGTTTTTCTAATTGTGTTGTTGTTTTAATGTTCCATGTATGACGTTGCGTTTCTTGTAGAAGTTGATATTCATGCAACTCCCATCCTCTAAACGGAATATGTAAATCCTGATTTTGTGCAACGCATTCTATTAAATTAATTCGTTGAGTATCATCAACGGCTACATGCGGCATTTTCCATAAAACTTTGTTTAAAACAACTTTTATTTCTTCATCGGGTGTAGGATTAATTATAGCATTAGTATCAAAACTAGAACGTAGTAAAACTAACTCATGACGGAGGTTTAAAATAATTTTTTTAAAATCTTTGCATAATTCGAGAACCATTG
The DNA here is from genome assembly GCA_036346225.1 of Platerodrilus igneus. NCBI lineage: Eukaryota > Metazoa > Arthropoda > Insecta > Coleoptera > Lycidae > Platerodrilus > Platerodrilus igneus. The sequence continues at coordinate 1,372,658 of JARFIW010000954.1, forward strand.
AAAGGTTTATTGCAACATTAAAATTCCCATTGGCATCAACTATTTGCGAATCATCCATAGGAAACCACCCAGCGTTTTGTAAATGTTTACTTTGATTGCTATTATATGAAACATATCCCTTCATTATAGACGTTAATCCAGGATTCCGAACACGATCTACAATGATACCACCAATCTCATATCTAATTTCATCAAAAAGCAGCAAAATTCCATTATTTACAAACTTTGCTGTCTGAGACGGCGTTCCATCTGTTCTAATTAATTTGCCTTCTATGTACAGCATGCTCTTCGATGGTAAGGGTATACATCTTGTTGTCGTATAGGGATTCGAATTTCATCGTTATTGTTTAAAGATGTGTTAGCATAAGGTTGATGAGTATGTTTTTCAATATTAACAATTGCACGCACGTTCAGTATTTCACTATTCATTCTACTTTTTAATTAAATAAATGCAGTCCTAACGATTGTAGAAACTGCCGGTTTTGTGTTGTTAGCGGTCTTGAAACAATCAATCGAGTGTCGATTGCTTTGAAATTTCCAGCATTTATAGCAATTCTTGACATGTTGCGTGCGTTATACTTAATACCCATGGCTATTGCAGATTTTTTTAAATGCAACCTTACAGTTAGCAGTTCTCCTCTGAAATTAACTAAATTTCCATCTTGATCTAACACTTTAACTATTATTTCATTTATTATACGTGACCTGATTGGTAGATATATAATCGTAGGTGGGCACTCGACAATTTTAAATCCTGCAGGTACTTGAGAAAAAAATTCGTGTATTACATGGGCTGGTTTACTATTTAAATAGGATCCACTTGCAATATTACAATCGATTAAAACTGCATTCACTTTACAAATGTTGATCGCGTAGTCTGCTTGATGCGTGACATATGCTAGCAATTTTCGCGGATTGAAACCAAGTAGAGAACCAATTGAATCCTTTTTGGTAAAATCCACATCTAGACTACATTTAATACTACATTTAAGTGTATTATTGTCAGCTGTAATTTCTATATACACTGGCGTCTTTCTAGCGCTTCGTGATTGTTCCATACGACCACACCATCTTTTATCACCTAAAGCTTTTTGAAGATATTTATTAATTTCCTAATCTCATAAGCACCTTCAGGTATTTCTATGAATTCTCCGTTAGATCCATAATAAAATTTATTATTTATTCCTTTTTCTATGTTTGGAATTGTGTTATAAGACTCAAAATTTGTTAATCCTAATACGTACTCCGAATCATTATCCAAGTTTATAGGCGGATTAAAATTGCTTGTTAAAACTGAAGTGTTTCCCGTTAGAGTAAAAGTGTACAACATGACAACTTCGTACGCAGTTCTATGCACTACTTAGAAATTGTAAGCATAAATGACCGCAAAACACAGTACCGTACAATTGTTCTTGTTTAATGTTATAAAGAATTTTACATTTACCCCCGCTATTCAAATAACTTATCAACTCTGTTGGCGGTTGCAGGTTTCCGTAGCTGTCATAGTAAATAGTGCTACTACCGTACTTTTTATAAGAGGTCCAATGCGTGCCTAAACCTTCTATTCCATCTAAATTAATTATACCACATTCTTTTAAATTAACTTTCTTGGGAAGATTGTTTCTCATGAACACTCCACGGAAATATGGTACTTCTAATTGCTTAACAAACTCTATTAATTCTACATTGCTTAGTGCTCGATTAGGTAAAATCAAAATGCGTTCCTTTGAGGTTTTGCAGGGGCTAAAGAAAGACCAAAACCTTTTTTATAAGGTTTGATGTACATGCCGTTTCCGACTGCTATGTCCTCCATTGCCTTGTTATGACGTTGTTTTTTCGCTAGTTGTTCCTTAGCTATTTTAGTATCTGAAACTGCTTTTGCAACAGCAGCTGCACCTCCAGTAAGAGTACCAAGAGCGCTTAGGCCTGCAAAAATTGGTATTAGTGGTAGAAAACCTCCTGTTTTAGGAATTGATATAATACGAGCTGATTTAATATGCTTCTTTTGTTTTGCTGTATTGGCTGCCTTAATTGCTATGTTGATTGCATCCATAATATTAGATCCTTTAGCCTTTTTTAAAGCTGTACGTGCTTGTTTGATAATACTTTTAATACCTAGCGTACTTCTTATTTTACGTTTCTTTATCAGTTTTCTTATTTTATTGATATTTTTTTGATCTCAGTGATGCACAGGCACCCATACCAAGTTTTACTTTAGCTTTCATTGCGGTAGCTACTCCAAATGCTGCTACTTTTTCACCTAAAGATGAGTCACCAGAATTTAGTCTTTCTGTAGCTAACTGAGCTAACTTCAAATCTGCTTGATGGCGTTTAGATAGATCCTTTTCTTTGGAGTATGCAATATCGTGCTCCTTACAAGCCTCGTCTAACTTGTTTATTCCCTTGTCTCCCCGAGCTAACCGTTCGATTAGTTTTGTACCCGGACCGCAAAATTTGTAACCCGGAATATGCGCTTCAAATGGTAAATTGTTAATTACAGTATTTAATAGTCCGTTCCCAGTAGTTTTAGAATTATTATATGTAATCATTAGCGGACAACTGTCCTCTCAAGCTGTGCAGTAAATAAATAAAATATTGTGAATTAATGATTCTTTATATACTCGCCGTTTCTTATATATATATATATATATATATATATATATATATATATATATTTATTTATTGAACATAGCAACCAACAGAATATAAGTTCCAATAACAGGCTGCTTAACATAAAGGGATCGGACGAATATTAGTTCAAACACATTAGTAACATGTTAGATTACAGCACATAAATCACTAAATAAAAAACAAAGAAACTTAAGAATAATATACAAACTACAAATTGCAAATTTCAAATAAACCATATGTTTTTAAAATAACTAACACAAAGTATTCCAATTCATTACAATTACAAAGTACATTATGTAGTATTAGGAACAAGGTTAATCTAGTACTTAAACAAGTGATTTAAATTAGGCTGGTCTTGCTCATACGATAACAGCAAGCAAACTTCATTTTTGAACTTTGCTTTTGAAACAGTCAAAAACCAATCAACTGCATAATTTGTGTTATTTAAGGCTTTACAAATTTTATAATGAGGGGAATTGATCATATTATCAGTGTGTATTTTGGTGTGTACACTAATTCAAAAGACCTACTACACAACCTCGGAACTACAAAATAAAATTTACTAATAAAGTTCAGATTAGAATCAAACTCCGAATGAAAAATTGAAAAAGCAAACATTAATATTTTTAAAAATCTTCTGCGTTCTAAAGATAAGTATTTAAATCTACTCACTAATTCAGAATATCTCATAAACTGTGGATAAATTCCAGTTTCATGAAACATCAAATATTTTAGAAATCTTTTTTGAACATTTTCAATTTTCGTTATGCAATTATTGTATTTAGTGGACCAAATAATAGACGCAAACTCTAATTTTGACCGCACATATGCATTGTAGAGGGCTTCATAAGTTGAACGCTGTCTAAAAGATTTGGCATTCCTCATAACAAATCCCAACATTTTGTAAGATTCATTTACCATCGCATGTAAGTGAAAAGTAAATGTAAGTTTACTATCTAAAATAATCCCCAAATCTTTTATTTGGGAAACTTTGTAGAGTATGCTGGTCAATTGAATAATTAAAGTTAGTAATTTTGATTTTTTTACTGAATGTAATTGCTCTACATTTAGTATAATTCAAATATAATTCATTTTTATTACTCCAAGAAACTAAATTTTGTAGATCATCGTTCAATTCAGTACAATCTTTAACTGAAAAATATTTCTCCAAATTTTAAGATCATCTGCAAACAACAGTGCACTACTTTTGTTAAAACATTGGGCAAGTCATTTATAAAGATTAAAAATAACAGTGGTCCAAGATTAGCACCCTGTGGAACACCGAGTGTACAGAATACGGATCCGATGATTCATTTAAAAACAACATATTGTCTCCGCCCTTGAAGATAAGAAAGAAATAATTTGCAAAGATTTATAGACATCCCAAAACTATACAACTTGGCTAAAAGTAATGTATGAGAGACTTTGTCAAAAGCTTTTTCAAAATCAAGATAGATAGCATCTGTTTGAATATTATTATCGAGCGCTTGTGCTAGCTCTTGAACGAATATATATAAATTAGTTTCTATTGATTTTTGCGGCATAAAACCATGCTGTAGCACTGAGATGTACGGTTGAACATGTAAAAGATTTTGTTGTATAGTATAATTTCAAAAGTTTTGACACTGAATTAGATATTGATATCGGCCTGTAATTTACAACATCGTTTTCTTGCCTTTCTTAAAGATAGGGCAAACTTTAGTAACTTTCCTCTTTGATGGGTATGACTGTGTTTTAATAATACAATTAAAAATCATCAACAACGGATAACTCAAGATTTTCCAATAGGCTTTTATAATATAAGATGGAATTTGGTCTGGACCTGCAGCCCTTTTGGGCTTTAACCGCTTTACAGCCTCCTGTATATCATTCAATGTTATTTCATTTATAGCTAAAATGTCAGCCGTAAAATTCTCTTTAGGATCGAAAGTCACAGATGTATAGTTAGGTGAATTGACACTGTATACCGATTTAAAATATTTAGCAAATGCATCCACCACTTCCTTTGGCGTATTTAAATCGGAATATATATATATATATATATATATATATATCCAGGGTAGAATATAGACCAGGGTAGAAAATTAAATAATCACATCAAATAATTTTAATCACCGTGTATAATGAATATTATTAGATAATACGCGTTATTAAAACCGTGAAGCATAAAAATTTATTAGTTTCATTAAACATAAGAGATTTAAATCATGTACAAGACGCTTTATATCAAAGAAGCAGTATTAAAAAGCTCTGCGTGTAATGTAATTATTCCTAAACAAATGGAAATTACGTGCAAAATTTATATTAATTAACCCTATTTTAAGTAACCGGTATTAAACAAAGTGTACACATAATAATTAATATTTAACTTGTATTCGCTAAAAATGAAAGGATAGAAGTCAATTTTAATTGGAGTTAATTAAACCATTATTAATAATAAGCATAAAAGTCTGTGAAAATCCAAGATTATAATACCAGCAAATAAAGCTCTGAGAATTAATATTATGTTTGAACACCTGCGTAGTTTAAATATCACGTACGGCGAAAATTTTGTAGATAACAAATGGTTTCAGAGAATCTTGGAGAAACCGTCGCATAATAGTTACGAGAAATGCTAAAGGTGGGTTATTTCACACTCCACATGGACTGAAATAATCGATAATAAAGAATATCAATTTGCACCACTAAGAACAGGTTAGATAGAGACAGATAATATGCGCAAGACCGAGACACATATAGTAAAAGGCGTGAGTAGAGCAACGTCATGGGGTTGCGATTGGTTGAAAGTAAAATGCAAAATTTGAGAGGTAAAAATAACATTTCTTTATAAAAGTCAATTAGTTATTTCCAGACTTTGCGTGCCGTGTTGAAATTTCTGAGATTTAACTGGGGTGAGTACTAAATTCGTAAAAACCGACGCACAGGCTACGGACTGGGAACATAGAATGACGAAATTCTAGAAACGGGCCGTTTTGAGGACTCGACCGACAGACAGGCTAACTTCTATATATACCCAGGTGAATATAAACAAGCTCTGACATCCGCGACTTGATTCAATACGTTAAACAGTGCATTTTAGTTTGATAGAATAATTTAAAGTTTGCTCGTATATTTTGGTGATTTAAAACAGTTTGTTATTTACGTGCTAACATGAATGTACTTGAGTGCACTTAGATACAAGGTAATAAAATTTAGTATCACGGTACCAATTAGTAAAATTTACAACGACAAATGAATACACCAAAAGTAGGCAGTTTTGGCGTATATTGGTGAAAGAAGTATGAATTTCTTTGCTATTTTCGGGGTGTTAATGATTAAATGGTTCATAAATGTGTCTGGATCCACAAAACAAGGGTCAGATATACACAGATGAGTTCCGGAAAAGCCCAGAAACAACTTTAAATAAATGGTGATGGAGAAAATTTGAAAAGCGTTGAGAATCAGAAGCTGTAAATATAACCCAGTTGGAATGGTGTGATTAACAAAAGGGACGATGTACATTGAAGCTACGAGTGCAGTAACCTTCAGGTAATTTATACTATTTTGTTTGAACTTTGATATTTTTGTGTGTGTTGAATTACTTTATAATTGATTTACTTTAAATGGACATTAGTGAAATTGTACTAACCATAAAATTTTAATGTTAAGGTGAAATTTGCTTGTTTAAGTAGAAAGGGTATTTAGTATTGATGTTCTGGATTATGATAAAAATATGGGTATGTCTTTGAGCTCAATTAGACGAACCTGGTTAATTAACGTAAAGGGGTGGTAGATGCTCCCTTTGTACTCTGCATATATTGTTATAGTAATTAGTAGGCATCCTACAAGGACTTTAATTCTGGATGCACATTAAAATGATAATAAATTTAATTTTGAAATTTTCCGATATTAAAATTTATGCTGAATATTAATTTTGAAATTTTAATGTATTGTGAATATTGATGTAAATAGAGTGACGTTGATGTTTGTGGTAGGAATGTGTTTGTTTTTTATGTATGAGGATGAAAGCTATCTAGGGGAGCAGCCGAGGCGATTAACAGAAGAAAGTCAATGGACCAACACAGTTAAGGTAATGAATAGCTTTTTGTAGGATTCACAGCATTCTTGACATCCAATTCGTAGGGGCTCGATTCGAAAAGCGGAGTACCCGGATTTTGGTGGTTACACAGCATTCTTTGACGCCCAATTCGTGAGGCTCGATTCAAATACAGGGAAACACAGCATTCACTGGCGCCCAAGTCGTGAGGCTCGATTCAAATACAGGGAAACACAGCATTCTTTGGCGACCCAAAAGTGAGGCTCGAGTTCCAAATAAAATTTTTGTTATTTTATTCCAGGAAACTGGCGATCTGAGAGAGAGAGAGTTGCTGTTTGTGTATAAATTTAAGAGTATTTTAGAGTGTGTGCGAGTGATTTGAACGTATGCAGAGAAGAGAGTGGTTAAGGAGTCAAGGAGTGGAAATTGGAAGTGACGATAGTGCATTGTGTGAAAAAAATTCGAAAATGGAAGAAGCTGGAGGCAGTAGAGATCAGTCGAGGACGGAATCAGGGGATCAAGGAAACGAGATGATAATGAGAATGCTAGAGAGGATGAACGATGAATCTAATAGAGCTAGGGAAGAATCGAACAGGAAGTTAGAAGAGATTAGAGAAATGAGTGAGGAATCGAATCGTAAGTTTGAGCAAATTAGTCAGAAAATAGATAAGACGAATCAAGAAGTTTCAGAATTTAAAATAGTCTTACCGTAAAGATGGGGAAGTTGAAAATAGGGTTGAAAAAATGAGCGTGATATTACAGGTCTTCGACAGGAAATGGGACATTTAAGGTCCGAAGTACGCATTTTTGTGAAGAAGAGATTAATGTAAAATGACTGAAGTAACGGACTCATGTAGGGATCAGTTAGGCAGGGTAGAACGCGAAGTTAGTAGTATCAAATACAACATGTCAAATTTAACGGGGGATGGTCCCAGATTTTATACAGGTGGAGTATCATTGGACCAACACATGAAGTTTTATGGCGATAACAGGGTAAATCCACAAATTTTTATTAATAGTGTAAGAAATCTAGTGGGAAATTTATTTGACGAACAGACTAAACTAAATACGATAAAGGCTTTATTAAAGGACAATGCGGAAGCGTGGTACAATTTAGTAGGACAGGACATAGACACCTACATGGACTTTGAGGACAGGTTTTTAAAGCACTACTGGAGTGACCACAGACAAGACCAGGTACGAGACGACTTAATCACAGGAAATTTAAGGGAGAATTTTCAGGAAGTAGAGCAATATGCTATACGCAAGTATAGCATAGCAAAGCAACTGAACCCACCACTGACGGACCGACAAATTATTAAGTATTTATCACGACACTTCGAGGTAGACATAAGACAACACGTAGCACTACAGAACATAGTGGACAGAGAAATGTTTTTAGAATACCTGCAGAGGTACGACGACGTAAGTAGTGGACGACCTCGGATAACAGGAAAGACAGATCAATACAGTTAGGTTTGACAATAGACGGGACAACTATGCTAGAAGGGGGAATAGTTACGGATACCAGCGACAGAATTGGGAACAGCGACGACCATACGTTCGAAGTAACAGTTTAGGAAGGGGACCTGCACCGAGACCGGGACCTACCAGAATGAATAGTTCACCAGACATGAGCGGGACTGCTAATACAGACACGGAACGAGTGGAAACGCCTAGGACGTACGCTGAGGTGACGGCTAGACCAGGACCGAGTAGGGAAAACAGACCTGGACAGGATTTTTAGAACGCGACAGACCACTAGATTTCAGTGTAAATGTATATGAACATCCACGTGAATTTTTCAAAATTGAGAAGGAAGTAGAGCCAGAAACTGAGGAAAAATTATGTTTGCCAATTATTAATATAGAAATTTTTGAGAATAATGTAGAAGTATTACTTGATACAGGGGCAGAGGCGAGTTTAATATCGGAGGAATTCGTCAGCAAAATTAGGGATAAGGTTTGTGATAGAATTATGCCTATAAAGCGTAGCCATTTGGTAGCTCCAAATAAAAAGAAGTTTGCTGTAGTAAATAGTGTTGTGGTGCTTAGGATAGATATAGGAGGTTTAAGCTGTGAACAGGAGTTTGTAATTGTACCTGGACTGAAGTTTCAGAGCATTTTAGGTGTTGACTGTATGATGAAGTTAGGGGTTTTGATAGATATGGAGAGGAAGGTAGTAAGGATTAAGGATAAGGTAGTGCCATGGAAGGGCAGTTATGAAGTCACAGAAGATGACACGGGGTTTAGTATTAATGTAGTAGAGTTAGAGGATGATGAAGTTAAACAGATCAACACGATAAGATGTCCAGAGGATAGGAGAGTAGAGGTTCAAGCTTTATTACAAAAACATGCAGAATTAGTGGGGGTAGAAGCAAGCACAGTGTTAGGCTATGAGCACATATTGGAAGTGGATAATTCAGAACCGTTCAACGCAAAGGTTTATCCAATTCCAGCAGCATATCGGGAGCAGGTGAAGGCGGAATTAAGTAAAGATGGCAAGTTTGTTTTTAATAAAGTAGATTTAAGGGATTCATTCTGGCGGATTTCATTACATAAGAATTCTAGAAGGTACATAGGATTTTCCATAGAGGGAAAAATCGATAATTGTAAAGTAGTATCGTTTGGTTTGTCGGCAGAAAGAAAAAAAATAGTAAATGAGAAACAGACATGTGTAGGGACTGAAGAAGAAGCAGTATTTAAGAGTAAGGATAATAGGGATGATAAGTTTATTGTATGTGAGATAACAGGGATGATAAGTATAGATATAGAAGGGGGAGAAATAGGGATGAAGAGTATTAGGATGGTGAGAAGAAAGATTTGGAGGGTGAAGAAGAGAGTTAGATTTAAATATATAGGGATAGCATAGGTGTATATAAAAGAGTAGAAGTAAGTGTTGATAGAAAATAAAACTAGGTATAGGATAAATATGGGAGATAATTAGAAATAGGTTTAGGATGAGAATAAAGAGTAAATGTAGGAAGAAAATAAGATAGGTTAAGTATAGATATTTCATATAAGATTAGTGGCGAGTTAGGAATAGAATAAGAATAGGATAGGTATATAGAATTAGTTAGGGGGAAGTGAAGTATAATGAAGATTAGTTAAAAGTTAGGAATAGGATAGGTATATAGGATGTATATAGGATTAGATGGATAAGTAGGATGAAGTTAGGGATAATTTCAGTTTATAAAATTAGGTGAGAGTTAGGAATAGGATAGGGATATAGGATAGGTGTAAATATTTTTTTTGGATTGGAGACAAAATAGGTAAGTTAGATAGATAAGGGTAGAGAGAGATAGGCAATTTTTTTTGTAATTTTTTTTGTCTAAATGCTTTATATTTGCATTCAAATAAGTGGGATTATTTGTATTCAAATAGGGGAAAAATACTCATATTTAGACCAGGGTAGAAAATTAAATAATCACATCAAATAATTTTAATCACCGTGTATAATGAATATTATTAGATAATACGCGTTATTAAAACCGTGAAGCATAAAAATTTATTAGTTTCATTAAACATAAGAGATTTAAATCATGTACAAGACGCTTTATATCAAAGAAGCAGTATTAAAAAGCTCTGCGTGTAATGTAATTATTCCTAAACAAATGGAAATTACGTGCAAAATTTATATTAATTAACCCTATTTTAAGTAACCGGTATTAAACAAAGTGTACACATAATAATTAATATTTAACTTGTATTCGCTAAAAATGAAAGGATAGAAGTCAATTTTAATTGGAGTTAATTAAACCATTATTAATAATAAGCATAAAAGTCTGTGAAAATCCAAGATTATAATACCAGCAAATAAAGCTCTGAGAATTAATATTATGTTTGAACACCTGCGTAGTTTAAATATCACGTACGGCAAAAATTTTGTAGATAACAAATGGTTTCAGAGAATCTTGGAGAAACCGTCGCATAATAGTTACGAGAAATGCTAAAGGTGGTTTATTTCACACTCCACATGGACTGAAATAATCGATAATAAAGAATATCAATTTGCACCACTAAGAACAGGTTAGATAGAGACAGATAATATGCGCAAGACCGAGACACATATAGTAAAAGGCGTGAGTAGAGCAACGTCATGGGGTTGCGATTGGTTGAAAGTAAAATGCAAAATTTGAGAGGTAAAAATAACATTTCTTTATAAAAGTCAATTAGTTATTTCCAGACTTTGCGTGCCGTGTTGAAATTTCTGAGATTTAACTGGGGTGAGTACTAAATTCGTAAAAACCGACGCACAGGCTACGGACTGGGAACATAGAATGACGAAATTCTAAAAACGGGCCGTTTTGAGGACTCGACCGACAGACAGGCTAACTTCTATATATACCCAGGTGAATATAAACAAGCTCTGACATCCGCGACTTGATTCAATACGTTAAACAGTGCATTTTAGTTTGATAGAATAATTTAAAGTATGCTCGTATATTTTGGTGATTTAAAACAGTTTGTTATTTACGTGCTAACATGAATGTACTTGAGTGCACTTAGATACAAGGTAATAAAATTTAGTATCACTGTACCAATTAGTAAAATTTACAACGACAAATGAATACACCAAAAGTAGGCAGTTTTGGCGTATATTGGTGAAAGAAGTATGAATTTCTTTGCTATTTTTCCGGGGTGTTAATGATTAAATGGTTCATAAATGTGTCTGGATCCACAAAACAAGGGTCAGATATACACAGATGAGTTCCGGAAAAGCCCAGAAACAACTTTAAATAAATGGTGATGGAGAAAATTTGAAAAGCGTTGAGAATCAGAAGCTGTAAATATAACCCAGTTGGAATGGTGTGATTAACAAAAAGGACGATGTACATTGAAGCTACGAGTGCAGTAACCTTCAGGTAATTTATACTATTTTGTTTGAACTTTGATATTTTTGTGTGTTGAATTACTTTATAATTGATTTACTTTAAATGGACATTAGTGAAATTGTACTAACCATAAAATTTTAATGTTAAGGTGAAATTTGCTTGTTTAAGTAGAAAGGGGTATTTAGTATTGATGTTCTGGATTATGATAAAAATATGGGTATGTCTTTGAGCTCAATTAGACGAACCTGGTTAATTAACGTAAAGGGGTGGTAGATGCTCCCTTTGTACTCTGCATATATTGTTATAGTAATTAGTAGGCATCCTACAAGGACTTTAATTCTGGATGCACATTAAAATGATAATAAATTTAATTTTGAAATTTTCCGATATTAAAATTTATGCTGAATATTAATTTTGAAATTTTAATGTATTGTGAATATTGATGTAAATAGAGTGACGTTGATGTTTGTGGTAGGAATGTGTTTGTTTTTTATGTATGAGGATGAAAGCTATCTAGGGGAGCAGCCGAGGCGATTAACAGAAGAAAGTCAATGGACCAACACAGTTAAGGTAATGAATAGCTTTTTGTAGGATTCACAGCATTCTTGACATCCAATTCGTAGGGGCTCGATTCGAAAAGCGGAGTACCCGGATTTTGGTGGTTTCACAGCATTCTTTGACGCCCAATTCGTGAGGCTCGATTCAAATACAGGGAAACACAGCAATATATATATAATTCCACTTTTTTTTAAAAATCGAATTTAGTACTTGCAAACATGCGTGTTGTGAAACAATCAACACCTTTAACCATAAACAATAATGACATTGGCGTGCAATCCTTAGCTAAAAAGAAAAAACATAGCGTTCTTCTGCCTTCATCTATTCGATGTCTAGTTGTTGGTCCATCAAATTGCGGTAAAACCAACGTTATGATTGGGTTGATAGAACATCCTAATGGTTTAAAGTTTGAAAACGTATATGTTTATTCTAAATCACTTTATCAACCAAAGTATCAATACCTTGAAAGTCTACTGCGACCAATAAAAGGGATCAAATATTATACATTTTCCAGTTCTGATAATATTATATCACCATCTGATGCTCGAAATAATTCTATATTTGTTTTTGATGATGTAGCTTGCGATAAACAAGGTATCATTAGGAATACTTTAGTATGGGGCGTCATAAACAAGTAGACAGTTTTACCTTTGTCAAAGTTATACTCGTATACCTAAGCACTTACTACGTGATAATGCTAATCTTTTAGTTTTATTTAAACAAGATGATTTAAACTTAAAACACATATATGACGATCACGTCAATACTGACATGAAGTATGATAAATTCCGTGAAATATGTGCTGCTTGTTGGCAAGACAAATACGGTTTCTTAGTTGTAGACAAAGATAGTGATCCAGGTCAAGGAAGGTACCGAATAAGTTTTGATCACTTCATACATATTTAAACCTTGAGAGACGCAAGTATCGTTAGTATCAAAGAATTTTTTTTATTACAATAAACTTTTTACGCAATGAACAAGGAGGCGATAAAACTTAAAAGAATTTTAATTAAGAAAAGAAACATTGTAAAAAACAAATTGCGCCAGTTAAAAGATAATGAAGTCGTCCAAGTGGAATCAATCTTACACATAACATCGCGATTAGAAACTATTGCTAATAAACTGGATGGGGAAAGTGTGGTAAAGAAAGAAAAATTTAAAGAAGAAGAAGAAGAACTGCCTCATAGCAGTGTAAAAAAATTAAACCTAAATTGCTAGAAAGGAACGTTGACTATATTGATTCGCCGGTTATTGCTCAGCATATACCGAATATAAAAAATGATGCCATAGAGGAAGATGATGATGATGTTGAGAATGAATACGAAGCAGAAGTTAATCGAAATGTGCAAGAAACCTAGGAATATATACAAAGCTTTGCCGATTCACCTGGTATGACACATTATCTCGAACAGCTACATCCGCTACCTCGAGAATATATTTACAATATGTTTAAAGATGTTAAGAACGAATTTGATCATAAATATGGTATTAGGTTTAACCCTGATTCAAATGGTCTTATGATAGGCAATTCGAATTTCGCGTTGGATGATGAAAATGTTCTAATAAATGATTTGAAATATAAAGGTACTCCTGGATTATACGAACTACTGTTTAAAAAATATCCTGTCGAGTACAGTCCGCAAGATCTAAAGTCGTACCTTGATATTGTGAAAAGAACAAATGCTAATAGAAGATATTATTCTGAAACAGAACAAATTCAAAGTAATACTTCATATAAGTACAAAAATATAATATCTACATTAAACATACTTCCCCAAACACCCCGTAGACCTAGAACATTACCCTATAGAAAGCGTCTTGGAAACGGTATGACAATGGAAGTATCAAATAACGCTATAGATTATTTATATTGGAATGATCCCAATGAACTTGTTGATAGATTACGACTTTTAGTTTCATCTCAGACTGCTGGACACACAGGTCACGGCAACGAAATAAATTCGATCATTGAAGAATTGCGTGAGGCGAAAGTGATTAGATGATATGACAATTGACAAATTTGGAAGGCACTTAAATAACCGTAAAATAGATATAAGTGAACAGGAATATGAAAACAAAAGTGAAGGTTTTGAAACCTATATTGAGTATAAGTTACATATGCTACATTACACGGCAGTAGCAACGTTTTACTCTAGTACATTCCTCGACGGTGACAAGACATTCCTTATTTTCAACATTAAACATAATTATGAATTTCCTTATGAGGAAGCAGTCATTGAGAATATTACAGGATACCCGGAAGACATTGAAATTCTTATAAACGAAAAAAGGTATGTAATTGCACAGTTCCAAGGATTTTTGCTTAAACGTATGTATGTAATCAAATTTCGTGACAGCGGTGCTATTATAAACAATACCACAATGTTTCTTGATTTTATATTAAAAGTTCCTTTCAAAGCAAGTGGAGCCCACGACATTCAAACATAGAAGTATTTATTAATTGTATTTAATAAATCCTGATTAGAAAAAAGTATTATGATAGTTGCTCAATCAAAAGTGAAAGAGGATATAGTAAATGAACTTCATAAACCAGCAAGAATAAATTTCAAGAGACGCAAAGTGATAGTAAAAGGTTTAAATGACCTTCTTCAGACCGATTTGATTGAAATGCTACCATATTCGCAAACAAACAAAGGATTTAAATACATTTTAGTAGTTATTGATTGTTTCTCCAAATACGTATGGGCTGTACCACTTAAAAGTAAAACGGGTATTGATGTTACTGCTGCAATGAAAACAATTTTAAATAAATTTAAAAATCCACCAAGAAATTTGCAGTCTGATTTTGGTAAAGAATATTATAACAAACACTTTCAATCCTTAATGCAGACATATGGCATAAACCATTATAGTGTTTTTTCTACAAAGAAAGCATGCATTGTGGAACGTGTAATTAGAACTTTAAAGGGAAAAATGTGGCGCTTGTTTAACCTGAACGGTTCCTACAATTGGATAATAAATTTAAGCGATATTGTGAAACAATACAACAATACAGTTCACAATACTATCGGAGTCAAACCTGTAAAAGTTGATAAATCAAATGAAAAAACTATTCTTAAATCATCATTTACCCACATCAAACTTACAACCAAAATACCAAAATATTCAATTAAAGACAGTATGAGGATTAGTAAACACAGGGAAGCATTTACGAAAGGTTACACACCAAACTGGTCAAATGAAATTTTTAAGATTGAAAAGGTAAACGTAACCAATCTGACAACATATATATTAGAAGATCAAGACGAGAAAGAAATCAAAGGTGCATTTTATGAAACGGAGTTGCAAAAGGTTAAACATCCAGGAATTTACCTGGTACAAAAAGTCCTAACAAAGAGTGGAAATAAAGTATTTGTAAAATGGTTAGGCTTCTCTAACGTACACAATAGCTGGATCGATAAAAATAATGTTTGCTAGAAGTTGTTATAATAATAGTTAATAAGGCTTGTAACATGCCTTTTTGCGTATACTTTAGCATGTTACATCTGTGCTTGGCGCTATTAGCATATAAATGTTTATACCTACATTTAAATATAAAATTACTCTCTTTATTATATAATATATTTTCTATAAGAATTTATCTCGCACAATCCTGGATTATTAGTTTTAATCCACAAGTTATTAATTTGTTAAATAAGTACAAATAAATATATCTATATGAAATTTTCCTATTGGTTATTTCTGAAGTGTTTATTCTAAAAGCACAACTGGTGTGGTTCTAATTCTGTATTATAATTATATCTAAATGAAATTTTCCTATTGGTTATTTCTGAAGTGTTTATTCCAAAGTCACAACTGGTGTGGTTCTAATTTTGTATTATTGAGAATAATCGCTAGAGATCGTCCATCCCGAAGATGGCCGAAAATAATTTATTACAAGTGTCAAATTTTCATTTCTCTGATATCGGATTGCTTATCTGGCACTGTTGAACATTTGTGATTTAAACTTGTACCTTGCCTCATGTGTTTATCTGGTATGTAAATTTTCTAATTATAAATCCTAAATTAACATTTAAATATATTTCTAGATGTTTTGTATAATGGATGAAGAAGTTGTGTATTCCTTAATCCCATCAAGTAGTTATAAAAATGGTAAGATATTAATGGATTTAATTTTCCTTTGCACCTCGTGTTAGATTGTCACTTTTGTAACACAACTTAATTTTCTAGGGTGCCCCTGTAACATATGCTCCATTGGATTTATATCCTCCGGTCAAGTATTCTCCAGTCAAGTATTCTCCGGTCAAGTATGCTCCGGTCAAATATGCGTCACGGCGACGTGTTTTCTCTCATTCGGATTTTCTACATGGAAAAGTTGCTTGTCGCACAACCAGATGATGTAAAATAAATACTCATCACAAGAATTTTATATTTCGTTTCCTTCTACCTTACATATTACTACTCAGTTATTATCTTATTGAAAAATATCTACAAATTTAATTTTATGGAACAGAAGTCTGTTAAGGACAACATTCGAAGTTGACCACATGTTTGTTTTGTACCTACACTAGGAGTTCCTCCAAAGCAGGACGTCTCAGTCTCCTGGATATTGAAGGATTCCTGTAAATTAAGTAACTTAGTATTAGTTCAGTTACTGATACTACAGGTAGTATGAAATTAAAACTTTTACCTTACTGTTTTTCTGTTAAAATAAAGAGGCCTAACCTCTATTTAAATTTGTCTTTGTCACTACAAATATTTTGTATTGATTATTAATTACCTTTTACTTACCTTAATTGATTTCAAATAGAATTCTCTAATATATAATCTTATCTTAAACGATTTCAAATAAAATTCTCTAATACATAACCTAAAAATATGTAAACATTCGAACTTCATGAAGTTTCTTATGGTGAAAAGGTTTATTACTTGAACTTTCATTTCATGTGCATTTTGTTACATGACATTATTACAATTAGGATCACTTTTTGATTTACTGCCGCATTAAGTAAAATTTTGAGTTTCTAAACAGAGATTATTTATTTTGATTTCTCTATAGAAATTTCTCGTGTACATTTATTAAATATATGAATTATATCATGTTAAAATATATAGCGATGTCTACAATGTTAATGACACAAGCAAATATCTTATACATGCCTTTGGAATTGTAAGAACTGAGTATTAATATACATATTTAGTCGAATTTCTCTTATTGTGTTTTAACTTTTGTTTCTCTAAGTTATTTTACAGTTGTGTAAACAAGTGTCTTGATATTTAAATTTTAACATTCAGATATTCTCTAAACATCCCCCTTACCCTGATGATTTCAAGTCTCATGCAGTCTCCGAAACCATAAAGGTCGATGCAAGCTGTGCCAAAGTATTTCTTATACTTCGTCGTGCGCTTACTCTTTTTATAACATCGAGAAAAGAGTAAGGTGCAGGCTAACATTGTAAAATTATATTAAAATAAATAATACAGACAAAATCTTTCTATTGTTTTTTTTATTATTATAAAGAAATTTTGTAAGGCTAACATTGTAAAATTATATTAAAATAAATAATACAGACAAAATCTTTCTATTGTTTTTTATTATTATCAAGCCATTCTTTTAATAAAAAGGT
Source organism: Platerodrilus igneus (assembly GCA_036346225.1). Taxonomy (NCBI): domain Eukaryota; kingdom Metazoa; phylum Arthropoda; class Insecta; order Coleoptera; family Lycidae; genus Platerodrilus; species Platerodrilus igneus. Next base: position 1,390,305 of record JARFIW010000954.1, read on the forward strand.
ATTTTGTTTTGCGCATTGCAAATTATTATTGCTGTGTCTACAACAATGGATGTTATATTTTAAACGATTGCTGATTTTTAACTCCGATAGCTTAGGACAACCTAGTGCAAGCATATCAGTTACAACGTTTTGCATTATATAAGTTTCAATCAATTTCTTCTTTTCTAGACCCTTCACAAATACTTCTTCCCCGGGTCGGATAATTTGCTTCAAATAAAGCGCTATACATGATGACACCATTCCAGCCGTTGAAGATTCATCCCAAGAAAGACCATGAATATTCCTTGTCACCCAGTCGTTATGTTTTATATGATCTTGACTCAAACAACTAGACTGCATTGGCAGTTTAAAAATTTGATGCCAAACATCACCTAACAACAAGTCCAAAACCGCAATTTCTTTGCACACAAACTCGTTTTTCTTGTATTGAAATCCCTGAATATCAATTATATACATGTTTGTATGTAAATATATGCAGCAAACTTCGACTAATTAAATTAATATTAGGAGCAATCTCCTTATATAGCAGATTACCACCATCTGCGTATTTTGCCAACCCACTTTTCAACCTATCACAAGAGTGAACACATTTTGAATTGAAACCGGCCCATGTGTATTTGCAGCCTCTAAACATAAATCAGAATCCACTTTAATTAAACACAATTGACTTGAATGCAATATTTTGCATCTGTCATACTTTATAACTTCTCGCTAGAAAACCAAATTCAAAACATCTACACACATTTTCTCTGCACTTACATTTTTCAACATACGTGTGTTTTGAAGTATGTATGTTCCATTGAAAGTAATATAAAGCCGATCCTAATTCAAAACGTGCCCACAAGTATTTTACATTTGAAAGTATATAAGAATTCATGTTTTCACATTTTACATTAAAAGTATATAACACCGATCCTAATTCAAAACGGTGCACGTGTAACTTCTCGCTAGAAAACCGAATTCAAAACAGCTACACACATTTTTTCTCTGCACTTAAATTTTTCAACATACGTGTGTTTTGAAATATGTTTCATTGAAAGTAATATAAAGCCGATCCTAATTCAAAACGTGCCCACAAGTATTTTACATTGAAAGTATATAAGAATTCATGTTTTCACAACTATTTTACATTGAAATGTTTTCACAACTATTTTACATTGAAATTATATAGGGCCGATCCTAATTCAAAACGGTGCACGTGTATTTTACATATGGAAAATACGTCTGAACATGTTTTGAATTAGGACCAGCCCTACCTCACTACTATCACTATCAGTTGTAGTATTATGACCTAAAGATAAAATTTCTTCTTGATCATCTGTTTTTGAAACTGATAATTGATCACCAGATTTAATGTTAGTTTCAATTTCGGAAGTCATTCTCATTTTAGCATTTATTACATTTGGTATTATAGTTACGTTCTGTGACATTTTTGGTAACTTAAAAACCCTTTTAATTTGTTTAATAAAACCCATTTTTGTAATTTTATCAGGTGTGACGATAAATGTATTATCTTTTCTTGAAGTAGAAGGTTTCTCAAATTCATCCTCTTAAACATTACTGAAAGAGCTTTCCATAACCGATATTAATATCTTTTCCACATAACTGTAGAAAAGACACATTTCAATAATTCTAATGTAAAACTAAGCACTATGTTAAAATATGAAAAAGCTAACTGGAAAATTGGACGAAAAAAATGTAAAATTTATCATACAGTGTGAAAATATCGGAGAAACTGAATAAGGCACTATTTTAACAATGTACAAGTACAATAATCTGTACGATCATAAATCATTGTTGAAATTCTCTAAATAATTTAATTGGTGTGAAATCATGTAGAACAATGTGAATGCTTTTACTGCCAATATTATGATTCATACAACAACAACTACCATTTTACAAAACGAAAGTAGTATGCATTAGAATTGTATTATATGTATATTATATGCACTACACCAACCTTATTTTATTTCTGTAAATGGGTGATGGCCTATTGTAAAATAGTGAACAGGTTTGCATTTTTCAGCAAAATTGCATATAATAAAAAGTAAGTTGGTGGTAACCACTCTCGAAGTTATGTATTTAAATTTATTAACGCTATTTTGTAAAAAGATACAAATTTATTTAAACTACTTATTTACATTTGTTTTAAGCATGTGACATGATGCCGTAGATTTTAAGCAACAGCAACTTTAAATTGCAAAGAAAGCTGTACTTTGAAAAACTGCTCCTCAAAGTCGGTGACCTGGTCCATTCAATATTAATTTCTTCCAGGAGCATATCAAAGGTTTCTTAAGATCAGTAACTATATGTATTCGCTAATAGTTACCGTTTAAATGGGAATTACACATTACTATCATGCATTACGTTTTACATACAACATTAAAATAAAACTTTGCAGTGATCGTTCAGAATAAATCATAAAGGATTCACATGGAAAAGATTTCTTGCATGTTTTATTACTTGGCTAGGAGATCAATTGGTCTTGTGCTGATTGGTTTCTATCTTCATTTATTTTATTATATATACTTTTCTCTACTACAGCTTATGAAATAAGTTAGTCTAAAGACATTTTGAAATCAAAAAATATTGGAGGATTTGAGGGAAAAAAGGATGTGCATAAATAATAAACCTGATCCAAATAGCTGGCATGGGAATATGTTCCAAGTGGAATACTGGAAACAAATTATACAATGGAATTTTCACTTATCTCTGTATGGTTTCATAAAGTATTAACTAAATATAGACCAATAATTTCGTATAGGAATATGCCTCTAGCAATATGACATTACATGAGAACTGATAAACAAATAATATTTAAATAGAACATTACCAAAATAATACATAGATGGCTCACCTGTGGATGCGTATCATTTTCTCGAGAGAATTTACAATGAAAGACTACAATATCTTTGAGCAACAGTTTCTATTATAATTCATTATATTATATTATTATGTATACAGTCGGAACTAGAAAAGAAGGCAGTCACCTGACTAATCCCAGATTCTAAAATCGACACGAGTATTTAAAGATATTCCGATTTAATGGCGAATAAAACAACGACAAGGAACTAATGAGACACATTTTTATAATTCACATACTTAATGAGCTAAAAAGTGCAAGCTACTGCATTGTATATCGGATTTTGATTCGCAAATAAGATCAGAATACTATTTCACTAAATATGTACTTTATACATAACCTCATTTTGTTCAGTTTTCTTGTTCACATCTGTAAACATTTAGTGTATTTTTCCGCATGTTTAGTGCACTTTTTATATTTTACTGTTAGTTTGTAGAAAATCCATCCAAACGTACAACGTTAGAGATACAGACCCAACAGCTAGTATTGAATCTAATAGATTACTTTAAAAATAGAAATATTGCTAGAATAATTTATATGCTTAAACATATTTCTATAAGATATTTTTCCCAAAACTCCATAATTTATTACCACTTAATAAATACAAAATGAAATATTCGGATTAACTCACACAACGCCTAGAATTCTAACAAAAACAGTTATGCGTGTTTAGAGTTTACTGTTAAGGTGTATAATTTACAACAATAAAAATAACACTAGCAAAATCCTCCAGACGTACTAAAAAATTTAAAAAACAGCACTACGTAATTCTGGGAATAATTTACCAATCAATACGGTCGGGAGGACGGCAAAAACTATTTAATATGTACTTACAAAAGCTGAATATTGATGAGGGGTTCCTCTGGCTACAATGCTTGATTTACATTAACGCTGTCACCAACACCTTTTACATATTTAAAAACTGACAATAATTAAAACACAATACTTCCATTTAAGTTATTTAGCTAAAACATAGATTAATAACCCTTTAACAACCAGCTCGGAAATTTAAAAGATCCTCTTTAATCGCCAGCGGTACTTTTAAATCCTTAATTTTTTTAATCCATTAATTCACAATACAAATTATTTAAACTGTCTAACCGCCAATGGTACTTTAAAGGATATCTGGGCCACGTAATAAAGTAATAATATTATTGGCTACACTGTCCAAGCAGTCGCAGTAGAAAAATTTTATGAGTGAGGTTAATTGACGTTGTGTGAGCTGCTTACAAGTGCTTGTTTTCTTTTTACAACAATTAAATTAGACTAGTTTTTTAATAAATATTACAGGCAAGTGTTTTGTTTGTAATTTAGAATATAAAGTTATTATATATTATGGTTTTCCAAAGAGATATTAGTTATTATCTTATCGGTATTTTGACGTACCGCTGGTAATGAAAGCGGATTTTTTCAATTACATTGTTACAGAATGCCTTCGCGGCGGTACAGAAAACGTCTTCTTACTGATGAGGAGTTATTAGAACTAATACAAAGGAATGATGATCTTGAAGAATAAATGTTAGAATTGGACAACAGCATGATACAGATATTAAACCTGATTCTGACCAAGAAGAAGTTGAAGTGTCCAGAAATATTATCTGTGATAATTTTGAGGTGGAACCAGAACATGCTCTACAAAATATCGAAATGGCAGCATCAGTAAATAAGTCAAATCAATCCCGTAAGCTATCAGCATCTAAAAATGAAAAAAATAAAGATCCTAAGCGTAACTGGACAAAAATAGATAGAGAAGAAACTCCATTGCCTCCACACGATACGGTCTCATGGGAGGAAGCATACTTTGCTGAATGTTTGACGCTTTCAGATGTATTTGTAAAGTTGTTGGGTAATACAGTTGAAATGTTTACCTTTCAATCGAACCTATATGCAACACAGAGGAATAAAAGTATCAATATTAGCCAGGAAGAAATGTTAGCATTTATTGGAATAAATTAATTTATGGGATATCATGTATTGCCTAAAATTGAAAGCTATTAGTCTACCGCAATCGACTTGAAAGTTGGACTTGTACCTCAATGTATGTCCGGAACAGGTTTCGAACTATACTTACCTATCTTTACCTCAATGATAATAGTCTAATTCCAAATGATAATAAAGACAAAATTTACAAAGTCAGGTCATATATCGACGCACTCAATTCAATTTTCATAAACTATGTAGGAGAACAAAAGATGTGCGTAGATCAATCGATTGTAAAATTTAAAGGATGTCGTCTATAAAACAATACAACCCCAAGAAGCACATAAAGAGAGGGTATAAATTTTGGCTTTTGTCTGATATGAGCGGATTTGTAAAGAAATTTGAAATTTATCAAGGAAAGGCAGAGACAGTTATTGGAAAATTTGCAAGTTACCCATTGGGTGCTAGAGTTGTTCTAAATATGACTGAACAGGATTGGCATAAAAATAAGGTAGTATATTTTGATAATTATTTCAACAACATCGGTCTTCTCGAGCGATTAAAACTTGAAGAAGTATTAGCATGAGGAACGATAAGAAGCGATCGAAAGGGTTTACCTAAAGATATTGCAAGTACTAAAGATTTAAAACGGGACGAGTTTAATCATAGAACTTCCAATACCGGCATTACTTTCTACAAGTGGATGGACAATAAAATCGACTATATTGCCTCCAATTTTTATGGAATTAAAACTGTTCAACTCAAGAGAAAATTACGAGATGGCACCACTGTACATGTAAATGCTCCCAAAATTATTGAAGATTACAACCAATTTATGGGGGGAGTTGATCATCATGACCAATTGCGACGATGCTATGGAATCGATCGACGCTCCAAAAAATAGTGACATCGCGTTTTTTGGAAATTTTTAGAAATAACATTTGTAAATGCATATGTTGACTTCAAAAAAATTAAGAATGAACCAAAAAAACTCTTTTAGAGTTTAGGAAAGAAGTAACAATCGGATTGTGCAGCAAAGTAACAAAATTTGCACTAGGAAAAAGGCAATAATCCCAGTCATTGGGCACTCCTCCTAAAAAGAGGCGTTATAATTACAGCGTATCAAACGAAATTAGACTTGGAAATAGAGGAAATCATTGGCCCAAATTTGTAGAACAAAGAGGTAGATGTGAAATGTGTAGCGTTCAAGGTGTACAGTCGAAACCACATTCTACTTGCTCCACATGTGGTGTTTTTCTTTGCATAAATGAGAAGAAGAACAGTTTTAAGCAATACCATGATATGTAATAATTAATAATTATGTTTTTAATTACCAATGTTAATTTAATGATTTTAATAGATGTTCCTTTCATGTTCGTAATTTTTTTTAACTCATCAGTTATATAACATGTAGCAAGTGCACTTTTAACCACCAACGGTACTTATAAGTACCTGTTATCAAATTACTTCGAATTACAATTTTTAATATTTGTTGGTACCAAAGTTAATGAATTCAAACAGGTATTTCAAGAAATCAAACTCCTAACCAACATACTTCTAGGTGTGGCATTCTAGGGTATCAAAATGTTGTGGTACTCTGGAGTACCACTGGTAGATAAAGGGATAAGGAGGGAAAAATAGGTCACTCTGCCTTTCGCGCGAAAACGCGTTTTAAAACAGCGCCATGGCGACCTAGGGCAAAACTAATATCGGAATGGCGCTTTATTCAAATTTAAATGACATTTTCCAGTAGCAACAGCACTTGCGAATAAATTTATTTTAGCAATAAATCTAATAGTACTAATAATTCAAATTAACTGGTATTTTAAACAAATGCTTTACACTATTAATAATATTAAATTTAATGCTAAAACAAATTTATTTGCTTGTGTTGGTAGTATTACAAAGAAAATAATTTTATTTGATAAATTTTAACATTATTTTATGTGTTAAGTGAAATACAAAATTGTGCACATGATAATGTATCAGCGAGTGTTTAACAATTATTAGGTGGCTACCAAACCAAACGCAAATGACAATTTTTTCTGCACTCCAAATTATTGAACATAACATTTATAAAATTTGAAAAGTTAGTTCTGCTATGCCAAGTGTAATCGACGTTGGTGTTTGATTCAACAGTCATCCTGGACTACAATAATTGCTGATCACCCACTACAATTAAAATCTAGTTTCTGAAATTATTCTATTCCAAATACTTACCGCTATAGTAAAAAAATATTTAGTCCAACCAAACTGCCAAACATACCTACTAAAAAATACAAACCCCTAATTTACTCAATTGAAAGTAGTCACAAAAATCGGCATTGTTTATTTACAAATAATATACTACCAAAATTACGTAACAAATATATTGAGATTTATGAGAAAGTGCTATTAACAGCGCACTGTTATAAAGTTCTCCTAAAAACAATATTCAATAGGTGATAGTGATTCTAAAGTTTGAATATATATATATATATATATATATATATATATATATATATATATATATCTATCAAATTATCCCAATGGAAACTCGATTAACTGAATATAAAAAAAAAAGTGAACAAGTTGACGAATGCAGTGGTAATTAACAAAAATTTAACAGTAATCTAACTATTAAAACGTTTGCAATAGCACTTGAAATTTATATGAAATTATACATTAACTGGATATAAAACAGAATTGGATTCTAACTGTTGGAATTAAAACTGTCAAATTGCGTATCTAGCAGCAGTTCAACGCAGGCTAATAACAAAATGTTTGGTAATCAGTTTGTGCTGTTGTCACCCATGACTTTACTTCTGTATAAATCTTATTTTCTATTAAAAAATACATTTTTTGTTCAATCTTTATCATCCCGAACAATTGCAATATTTAACATGGTAGCAGAGCTTGGTTCTATTTAATCGAATGTTACATAGTTGCTGGAATCAAGAAAAAATTTGTTGGAAATAATACGAAGGAATATCAACAGCAGCGGAAGCATGGAAACGCGTGGCATTGAAAAGTTGAGAAGAATGGAAAATTAGCGTACTTGGCAATTCGCAGTAAAGAGCTTGCTGCGTGGATTTTAAGATTGTGGCAATTAAAGGTTTTAATTTAATTTATTGGTTTAAATCCAAAAGGAACTGAATTCAGCAGAGCTGATTTTAAATTCATCCCTTAACATACATGACCTAAGTATGAACAGAATTAAATATTTACAGTTAAATAAAACTTATACGTATATATACTACGAAGGAGCAGAAGGGACATATTATTTAGCAAATTATTTTTGATTTAATTCCGAGACCCTATCTCAGAATTAATTATTATTTCTGAGTTACTATCTCGAAATTAAATCGACCGCATTAATTCCGAAATACTATCTCAGAATTAATTATTATTTTCGAGTTAGTTACTATTTCGGGATTAAATCGACCGTATTAATTCCGAGATACTATCTCAGAATTAATCTTGAGATTGGTTAATAGTGTCAATTGCGACAAATGATTGAATCCGTAAAGCTACCACAAGATATATGTAGACACACCGTGACATTCAAATGAATGAGCCTAACCCATAGATAAATAAGAGGAGATCCTCCGTTGGATAGGGTAGAATGGGAACTAAATTACGCGCATATGTGGTAGCGCACAGAGGCGTTGCAGTATCATGGAACTATATTTATTTAGCCTTCCTATGTCTCCGCTTATGTATGAAAGAAGTATAAACAACCTAACCTCTATTCTATTTGTTTTGTTTGAGAAGCCCTTCACCATCTTGAAGCTAATTATAATGGTATTGTTGTTTATTACGAAATTCAAAGACTTGATGTTACAGGTATTCCATTTTTAAATCAGTGTTTAAAATACTAATTATATTACGGTTTTAGCATAGTTCTCTTTACAGTTTTAGTTGCTTTGTTCAGTAGCATTATTACTGGAAAATTATTAAATTATGATTGACTTAGCAGGTACCTAATTTTTTGTTTCACCGTTTAAAATTATTAATTAAATATTGTTGTAGTATTCATCAGTGTAATACGAACCTTTTAATAGAGGAACCCAATGCCTATGGGAAATTGATTTACCATTATGTTGCCAAAGGTTAAGTAAATGCATATTATACCAATATAACTGATAACAAGTACAGAAGCAAAAAATGAATAGACGTGTGTACTGTATGCTCCTAAACGCTTACAATACCTGTTCTACAAGTGGAAAATATTTTTGCAAGAATATTATTAGTTTGATCTCAGTATGCCTGGAAGTGAACGTAATCTAAGATCTGCTGCTTCAGACAGTGATGAAAAAGATTATGCTGTTGTACTACGCATTGTTGAAACTGTTTCAGCTTCACTTACATCGAAGATATTTGTAACAAAATAACTAAACGAATTTCTGATAAAATTGAGGACATGTTTAAAGCTTTCGCTAATACAATTCAAAACCCGCAGTTATAACTTTGTGTTGCACAAAAGGTTATCAGCATTCAAGAAGACAAACTTGCTACTTTCGAGGAATATGCAAGATTTAGTAGTTTGCGTATTTACGGCCTGCCAGAATCCCCAAATGAAAATCTGATACTATACTTGTAAATATATGTTTCAGGGAAAATTGGGCGTTGTTGTATCCACGTGTTCCATTCATAGAAATCGAATATTTCAAAAAGTCAAAGGTAAACGTAAACCGATTATTATACGATTTAATTCATATAACATACGAAATCTTGTTTACAAACAAAGATTCAAATAAACGGATGTGGCATAGTTATTAAAGAGGATTTAACATTGGCTCGTCAAAATTTGAAGGTACACCAAAATTTTAATTATCGTAGTACTTGGAGTAATCAGGGTAGTATTTTTCTTTAAGTTAACAATAAAATTCATAAATTAAACAATATAGCTGATTTCATTATCTTAACTAAAAATATAATTATTAATATTGTTGTTTAAATTTTTTCATCTGTTACTATTTTAATTACGAGCTTATAATAATGAATTGACATTTACTGGTTCACCTGTTAACCTTGAGCTCGTAATAACACAAACAATAATTTGAACTCGTTTAATTTAGATTACATTAATTTGATTTATTTATTTTGAATTTTTGATTTTTGTTATTGTATATATGCTATAGTGCGGTAGTGTTACAAACAATTAATTTTGGTATTTTATAACCACTACTTAAGTTCTATACTGTTATAATATAATTTTATTCATTTTCAACTAGTATTCTTATTACATTATACTGGATTTACCAACTATTATCGATGATTTAAGTGCTTACCCTGTTGCACTTAATTCCTTTGACTGTGTTGAAGATGATCAGGCTTTTGTTTGTAATAGAATTGGAGTCTTGAAAAGTTTTAGCGTTTACCATTTAAATATAAGAAGTGTTTTGAAAAATATAGACTTCCTTTTATTCCATCTTAGTGAATGTAATACGTACGATGTTATTATTTTATTGGAAACTCTGATAATTAATAATATAAATTCTGTTACTATTCGCAACTGCTTGGTTTTTTTTTATAGTGAAGGCAGGTACAGTCAAAATGATGGCAAAATAGTTTGTTACTAATAACTGCATTATTGAATCTCAAAATCTATTTATTCCAAAAATACATTTATTCATTCAGTAATTCAAAAGAGTAACTTAAAATTGGCATTACTGCTGTTTATAGATTACCTCCTACAAACACAATGAATTTCATACAAGACTTAAACAGAATTTTTTCCAATATCTCTACCACGTGTGAGATTTTTGTAGGAGATATTAGCATTGACTTGTGTGGTAAAAGAGATAGTGCCTTTAGCAAGTACTTAGACGTACTAGCAGCAAATGGGTTTTTATCTTTAATTAATACCACGGCAAGAATTACAAACCTCAGTAGCACCTTCCTTGATAATATCTTTTTTAAATTAACTAAAAGTAACTTAAAACTAAATTTATATTCTAATATCATTCATAATAGTATAACCGATCATTACTCTATGTCATTACACATTGTACCAAAACCATCTGAATTTGAACATGCTAATAATATTTTCAAACCTCAGTATTCACACAAAGTTTATACTCAAATATAAATCGATGCCTTTCAAATATTGATTGATATGACTATTTCAATAATATTACAGACACTAATTAGGCGACAATTAAGCTTAACACTTTCGAAAGATTAGTTGAGATTAATACTGTTAATTACCATCAGTTTCTAAAAAATCAAACCATGCGTTACAAACGGTCTTCTCAAATCAATTTGAATATGCGATAAATTAAACATGCTATATCAAAAAATCCCAATACTTAAAACATTAAAACTTACAAACAATATACAAATCAGCTAACTTCATTAATACATATTACTAAGGATACTTATTACCAAAATTAACTTAATTATACGTGTGGTGACATTAGAAAGACATGACGTATTATTAAAGACGCTAAAGGTGATATATCTCCCAAACAAAATATATCGGTATTGAATACTGAAAACTGATGGTGTAGTAACTAATACAGAAATGATAGCTTCCTTGTTTAATAAGGATTTTAATTCTGTTGGAAAGAACTTCAATAAATTAAAAGATACTTGCAAGAATGCTAATTCTAATAAAAATTGAGTCTATTATTAATCAATTAAAACATCAGTCTTTTACAATGTCTAGTATTTTAAATTCCAATTTAGTTAAACAAACAAAAAATCAAATTCTTGTGTTTTTGAATATAAAATTTAATGTGTTTTAGTTCTGGTGTTTTTCCTACACCCTTCAAAAATTGTTTGTAATCCCACTATACAAAAATGGTGATAAAACTATTATCAACATCTTTTGTTCGATTTTTTTAACTTCCGTTTTCGGTAGAATTCTTGAAAAATGCATTAAAATCCTCCATTCATTTTTCTTCAAAAAATTTAACATTTTGACTAAGCAACAATTTGGCTTCAGAACAAATTCATCCATGGAACCTGCTTTATATGAAGTAACCAATGCGATCTACTCAAAAATGGAAAATAGTTCTAAGCAATTAGCAATTTTCCTTGATTTGTGTAAAGCATTTGATAGTTTCTCACAGCAAATTATTGCAGAAACTACATAACCTAGGGGAACTGCATATCTACTTTTAGAGGACTGCCTTAAAGATAGATGTCAACGTGTTTTTGTTTAACGGTATACTAAGTATTCTTTGACGGTAGAGTTTAGTGTTCTGCAAGGAACTGTATTAGGTCCGCTTTTATTTCTTGTAACCATTAATGATCTAGCTTTACTCGACACCGGTGGAAAATTATTTTTATTTGCAGTCGATGCAGTTATTCTTTTTGAAGGCAATAATTGGCTTGAAGTTAACAAGAAATCTGCTGTTGACATATAGCTTGTTAATGCATGGTTATTCAATAACTTGGCTAACTTTAAATTTACATAAAAGAAAATATATTACATTTTGCCCTAGCTTGGCTGGTATGCCATCTTCTTGGATCGAATTAACCATTCATAAAATAGACAGTATAAGATCTACATGTTTGTGTCTTGTTATTGAGATAGTTCATCATCATCATTCATCATTTTGTTATCAACCTTACTTAAGGTCGGTTTGACGCAGCTCTAACTTCTTTTCTATTCTTGCTAATCTAAAAAGCTCTACATACCCTTCACAACCTAAATTTCTAATAATTTGACTAATATAGTTTGGTCTAGGTCTTCCTATATCCTTCTATCTTTTTCCTATCCAGCTGGCTCTACATAGATATTAGCAACCTGATAGTTGTTAAAGAACTCCAACATGTTTACATGATTACCATTTATAAGGAAATGAAATATAACCTGGTTATCCGCTTCAAAAAGGAAGCGGTAGATAGTTAGCAAAATTAAATATTTGGGTGTAATGTTAGACCAACATTTAAGATGGCACACACATATTGCATACATTACATCTAAAATCAGATACTGATTTATAAATTCTACCAATTAAGAAGTATTTTATCTCTTAAGATGATTTACTATGCATTTGTGGAGTCTATGATTAGATACGGTATTGTATTTGGGGTGGTACTTTTTCAACTACTTTGTTGCCTTTACTAATAGCACACAAGTTTATTATCAAAGTCATGCCTAAATCATCATCATTAGGTCTTCAGTCCTAGAACTGGTTGGACGCGTACCCTCATCGTTTCCTAGTCTGAACCAACCTACACATTTCCCTGAAACTTGCACAGTCTGCATCTATCACTATTTTTCTGATCTCGGTCTACTTCTACCCCTCATTTCCTATCTCTGCTTGTAGTATATCCCGTACTATTCCCCAGAAATGCCTTAGAACGTATCCTGTCCTATTTCTCCTATTTTTTCATTTTTCACAGATATCTTTATTCCTCTACTATTTCTACAACCTATTTGTTATTAACTTTGTCTGTCCATGCTACCATCCTCATACATCTAAATTCCATCATGTCTTAGTATGTGACCTATCATCCTATCTCTTTTATTTTTTACTGTTTTCCACATAATTCTTTCTTCCCCTACCATTTCTAGTACCTCTTTGTTCTAACTTTGTCTATCCATGGTATCTTCATCATTCGTCTGTAGCACCACATTTCAAAGGCTTCTACCTTTTTCTTGTCTGCTTCTCTTACTGTCCAGGCTTCACAGCCATACAGTACTGTGCTCCACACATATGTTTTAAGCAATCTTTTCCTTGTTTCTATGTTTGTGGTCTTCGAACACAGTAGTTGCTTTTTCTTGTTAAATGTAGCACGACCTTGTGCTAATCTTTGTTTTATATCTTTTGTGCTTTTCCCATCTTGCGTTATTTGATTCCCTAGGTAGCAGAAATCCTTCACCTCTTGTAAGTTCTCGTAATTTCTTTGTATTCTTGTTTTTGATTTATTATCCCCTCTTTAGCATACTAGAACTTTAGTTTTATTTTTGTTAATATTCATACCATATCCCTCCATTAAAACTGTTTCCATTTCATTAAGAGCAGCTTCTAACTCTTCCTTGCTAGATGCTAATACCACTATATCATCTGCAAATCTAAGCATATCAATCCCTGCATATTAATTCCAAATGTCTTCCTGCATTTGACATTATTCATTGCCTCTTCTATGTACAAGTTAAAAATTAATGGGGATAAGGCACATCCCTGTCTCACCCCTTTCCTAATATTTATTTCTCTACTTTCGTGCTCTAATTCTATTACTGCTGTTTGTTCTTTGTATAAGCTATGTACTATTCATCTAACCCTATAACTCATTCCAATCTTTTGAGTATTTTGATCATTTTTTCCATTTTACATTGTCGAATGCTTTTTCCATATCTACAAACCCTATATATACGCTTTGTCCCTTCTCTATTGTTTTCTCCATTATCACCCTCAGAGCTAAAATAGTCTCCCGTGTTCCCTTGTTTCGCCTAAACCCAAATTGATCTTCTCCCAGTATTTCTTCAGCTTGCTTTTCCATTTGTCTTTGTACAATTCTAGTTAATATTTTTGAAACGTGTGCTGTCAAGCTTATTGTTCGAAAATTTTCACATCTATTCGCGCCTCTGTTTTTTTTTGTTATAGTTACTATGATGTTACGTTTGAAATCTTTGGGTATCTCGCCTGTCTCATACATATAGCTTACAAGTCGGAAGGGACGTTCTGTTACTGCTTGTCCAGCGACTTTTAGAGTTTCTGCTTGCACCTTATCTGTACCCGGTGCCTTACCATTTTTCAGACTCTTTAATGCGAATTCAAACTCATCTCTAAGTATAGGATATCCCAGGTCATCCTTTTCAATGTCTGATTTCTGTTCTAATGCTGTTAATTTCTCTCCTGAATATAAATTCTCTATATATTCCTGCCATCTAGCTACTTTCTCTACATTTTCTATAATGACGTTTCCTCCCGCATCCCTTATATTTTTGCTATATGGTTATATATCCCTAAAATTCATTCTAATTAATTTGTATGCTTCATCTATCTTTCCTATTTCCATCTTAGTTTGTACTTTGTTGCACTTTTTATCAATCCATTGTTCCTTAGCTTTCCTGCATTTGCGAATAATTTCTTATTTTATGACTTTGTATCTCTGTTTTCCAGTTTCATCTGATCTATTTTTGTATTTTCGTCTTTCTTCCATTAAATTTAGGATATACTTTGTTATCCATGGTTTCTTATTTTCTTTTTGTGAATACCCCAGAATATCTCTGACCGCCATATCTAAGCTGGATTTAATGTTATTCCATTCTGTTTCTACATCATTAGTATAAGAATTTTTCCCGATATCTTTCAGCAATTCATTTGACTTTTTTCAAATCTTTCATGGATATGTTTATCTTTTAGCTTCTCAAAGTCAAAGTGCCTTTTTCCATTCCTCTTTTCAGATTTTTAAATTTAAGTGCGGCCTTCATAAGTACGTTGTGGTAAGTGTCTGTATCTACTTCTGGGTAACTTATACAGTCTTTTACTTGATTTCTAAACCGTTGTCTAACAATAATGTAATCTATTTGATATCTTCCTATATCTCCTGGCATCTTCCATGTGTATCGTCTTCTAGCATGATGAAATAAAGTATTTGTGATGGTTAAGTTGTTCTTGTCTCAAAATTCTACCAGCCTGTTTCCCCTGTCATTTCGTATACCTATACCAAATAAACCTACTATCGCTCCTTCCCTACCCTCACCTACCACTGCATTAAAATCCCCCGTAATTACTAGATTTTCATGTCCTTTTACGTATTTTAGTATGTCTTCGATATCTTTGTAGATCGCCTCCACTGTATTTATTTTATTTACTGGTTTAGATTCAAATCTAACCATGAGTACTCTTTCGTTCTCTTGTAGGTAGTTTTCTACACGTTGTCCTATCTTTTTTCGCTATCCCCACCCCAGAATTTCCTTCCTCTGATCTTGTATGAATTTCCCTGAAGTCTCCACTCCAAAAATCCCCCGCCTCTGGCCAGCGGACTTTGCTAATTCATACTATGTCTAGTGCTAACCTATCCATTTCGAGTTTCAGGTTCTCTAGCTTACCTACTTGTTTCATACTTCTGACATTCCATGCTCCGACTTGCAGAATGTTCACGGATCTTTTTGTATACTTTCGGATCACATCCCCCGCAGTAGTCCCCTCCCGGAGATCCGAATGGGGAACTATTTTATCTCCGGAATCTTTTACCCCAGAGGATGCCATCATGTTTATTAACAATTTTTGTACGCAGTGTACTTGAGAGGTAATGTGGTGGTTTCCTGTTGCCTTCCACATCGCAGTAGTGTGTCTTAGAATGTCATACCGACCCCTATGGTCTCTGTTACTCTAAGTACCGAAAAAGCTGCTGCCTTCTTTTGGGAACCCGTCTTAGTCTGGTTCCTCACTAAAGACCCCACTAATTTGATTAAACCTATAGTTCGGCTCTTTAGCTCATTGAAACACGCAAGCCATTCTACCTGTTCTAGTATATTAGAACGTCGTCAAAGTGCAGGTCCGTTCAGAATCATGCCGAAAAAGGATATATATTTTCCGTCAGATATCCTATTTTCAGAGACTAATTTACTACCACTTAGAATACTTTAATGTACTTTACTGGTTCTGTACAAAAATCTCTACCATAAAAAATGTATATGCATTCTTATTACACTAGATTAATAGATAAAAAACCAATCAGAACTTACTCGACCGCTTATGACATTAACTCAACATTATGTTTCTTATTTAGGTCCAAGGCATTTCAATAAAACTATAAACAGCATTTAGATTATATGAAAAACGAGTTACAAAATATTTACTTGATAATATGAAAAAATATAATTTTACATTTACTAATGCTTTTCAAGACCCAATTTTAGGTTGAACTTGACCATTTTTTTCTCAATTTCTAGATAAATATTTTTTTATTTTTTTGCAATTTTTTATAAATGTACTGTATTTATAACTTAGTTTACTATTCATAGTTTTCTGTTGAACTATTTATGTATTCAGTCTCACAAACTTAGCTTAGGTGCTGAATCTGTCATATATATATATATATATATATATATATATATATATATATATATATATATAATTGTGTTGAAATTAGCAGGTTTTAGGTCGGCTGGTAATAAAGAAAACTCTTTTTTATGACCTAAATTTTTGCATATATTTTTATGCTTGATCACAGGCAATAACTAAAACGTACAAACTATTAACAAACTACTAAAGTGAATAAAATAACTACTTACAGTGAGGGTATTTACGTTAGCTTATTCTGAAGAATATAATATATATAAAAATATATGCGAAAATTTAGGCCATAAAAAAGAGTTTTCTTTATTACCAGCCGACCTAAAACCTGCTAATTTCAACACAATCGTATAAAAAAAGAAGGTCGTTACAATAAATATATATATATATATATATATATATATATATATATATATATATATATTACTCAAATTTAGACCAGGGTAGAAAATTAATTAACGACATCAAATAATTTTAATCACCGTGTATAAGGACGCTTTCTATAAAAAGAAGCAGAATTAAAATGCTCAACGTGTATAATTTAATTGTTCCAAGAAACAAATAGAAATTACGTGCAAAATTTATATTAATTAATTCAATTTTTAAGTAATGGGTATTAAACAAAGTGTACAAATGATAAATTAATATTTAGTGCGTTTTCGCTAAAAATTAAAGGGTAGAAGTCAATGCCATTCATTATTATTTTAATTGGAGCTAATTGAACGATTATTAAGGTATAATAGGCATAAAAGCTTTTAAAAAACCCAATAATATCAAATATGAGACACGTTGCTAGCATACAAATATATCTAGAAAGTTAGAATACGTGGAATATTCAAATCATAGAAGTGTTATTTAAAATGTTACGATTGAACACACCTGCATATTTTTATAAGTCAATTTCAGTTTAATTTGTTTAGATAAACATGTAGATTCTACGTATATTGGAAACGGTCGGATGCTTTAGCACAAAATACAAAACAGCGTTTATTGAAAAGTCACGTCGCGAGTTCAAGTGGATAGTAAAGAATATCGATTTGTACCACTCAGACCAAGGTAGAAAAGGAAAGAGAAAATGCGTCAAGCAGAGACACTAATAATTAAAGGCGTGATTTGTGTAGCGTCACGAGGGTCACGATTGGTTGAACAGAAGAGGCAAACATGAGAGGTGTAAAAATAACATTTCTATACAAAATTAATTAGTTATTCTCGGACATGTTTGCGAGCCGTGTGAAAATTCTTAGATTTTCAACTGGCGCGTGTGCAAATTTTGTGGAACCGCGTGCCGGACTGTCGAAAAGGGAACAGAGTATGCGAAATTCTGGAAATTGTCCGTTGTGGGACAAAACCGACGCACGGGCGGGCTATTATATAAACCCGGACTTTAAACAGTTTCGCTCTCTTAGATTTTCGATTTTGATTCAATATTTTAAACAGTTTGCTCTTATATTTTGGTGATTATTGAATACTTTAAAACAGTTTGCTCTTTACGTGCTACGATACAAGTTATTATGCATTAGTGCACTTAGAAAAGAAGATGCAAGGTAATAAAGTCTAGTTATATTTGCGAGTATTACTGTACCAATTATTCAAATTTATAACGATAAATGAATAAACAAAAGTAGGCAGTTTTGGCGTATAGCGTGAAAGAAGTATGAATTTCTTTGCTATTTTTCGGGGGTGTTAAAAATTAAATGTTATTCGTAATCGTGATTGGAGCTACAAAACAAGATTTTGATATACTTAGATGAGTTCCAGAGAAGCCCTGAAACAATTTTAGATGAATGGTGGTGGAGAAAATTTTAAAAGCGTTCAGAATCAGAAGCCGTAAACATAACCCAGTTGGAATGGTGTGATTAACAAAGGACGATGTACATTGGAGCCACGAGTGCATTAACCTTCAGGTAACTTATGCTTTGTTGTTCGATTTTTGATGTTTTGGTGTGTGTTGAATAACTTTATAATTTGTTTGCTAAAAAATGAACAGTAGTGAATTTGTACAAACAAACTTTTAATTTTAAGGTAAAATTTGCTTGTTTAAGTAGAAAGGAGTATTAAGCAGTTTATGTTCTTGATTATGATGAAAATTTGGGACTGTCTTTGAGCTCAATTAGACTAACTTGGTTAATTAACGTAAAGGGGTGGGAGATGCTCCCTTTGTACTCAGACTCAGGACTGCAAATATTGTTAAATTAATTAGTAGGCATCCTACAAGGACTTTAATTCTGGATGCAAATTAAAATGATGACAAATTTAATACTGAAATTTATGCTACAATTTAATTTTGAAATTTTAATGTATTATGAATATTGATGTAAATAGAGTTAACGTTGATGTTTGTGGTAGGAATGCGTTTGTTTTTTTATGAATGAGGATGAAAGTTTTAACTAGGTGAGCAGCCGAGGCGGAAAGAGTATAAAGGCGACTATCTGAAGAGATTCAACAGGGCGAGAATCACAGCAAATCTTGGTGCCCAGTTTGAGAGGCTCGAATATTTTTTTTTACTCTGGTGAGGCTTAATGGTGAGGTTTCACAGCAATATATATATATATATATATATATATATATATATATATCTGTACTAACAAAAGTATTTTATACAATACAAAAAAGATCGAGACTTCTAAATTAGGTCTTATAGATATTGACTAATGCATGTTTATAATAGATTTAATTAATTAACAAACGGAATTTCTTTATATTCCAATTATTTGTGTTTAATTATTTATTTAATTAAATTTGATATGCGTATATCTGTACTATATTTATGATACATTAAGGTTATTTATTGATTTGTTATTTTGTACTGTTGCTAAGTGTGATGTATAATAAAGAATATTTACATCAATAATTCATTATTAATTTTTTGTTTGGTCCCATCAATAAATTTATCTAAAAACTTATTTTCAAAACTCAACAATATGTATGAAACAGGTTGAATTAAAATTCATTTATTTACCATATATGCTTAAATGAATTTTAATTCTACCTGTTTCATACATATTGAGTTTTGAAAATAAGTTTTTAGGTAAATCTTAGTGTCAGTATTTTGAATTTCCCGCTATTAGCTCTTGTTTTCAGCGGTTGTCCCTAGAGGCGCCACCGGTTTTAGCCGCCATTGTTGTCCCCACTTTTTTACATTGGTTTGATGACTCTCTTACTGTATGTTCTCTATGGCCTAACCCTAATTGTGAATTGTGTATTATATTTTGAGTATTGTTAATTTGACAAATGTACTGATTAGCTGAATTAATATTATATCTTGTTTAGAAAAGGAAGATGTTCGTAATTCGTCGTATCATTTTTTAGTGTATGTTGAAAGTTATTTTGTTGTTCTGTTATTGCATGGTATATGTACATATACGTAAATGTACATAATAGTTTTGAATCCCCTAGTAATTGAAAACGTAGTAGCATACATATTTTACCAGCTGTATTAGTAACTAGTTTTGCACTTAAAAGTCTCGGTATGTATTTTGAACTGTTTAGTCGACATATTTCTTAAAGTACATTTTCAATTTCAAATGTCATGCTAATTTATACGTTCAATATTTTTCAGGAATGGATACAATAGAAAAGCTAGTGATGAAGTACTTCAATCTTGGTGTCCAGCAAAAGGAAATTATAACCTTCATCGAAAAAGTTCATAACATTCGACTGCATCCGAAAAAGCTAGAACGCATTTTGAAGAAACTAAGTTTATACAGACGCAAAAACTTTTCACCTAATGTCATTAATTTCATACAACAGCAGATGGTTAAATCTGGTCAGATGCATGGGTATCGATAAATACATTTAAAATGCATTTAGCATGGCATTGTAGTAACTCACACCACTTATTTTTATTTTTTTTTTTAATTTTTAAATCTAACATTCTAGTCGTCTGTCATCTGACATTTTAGACAGACCTGTTTCCCCCCATTGTAACCTGTGCTTGATTACTATCATTTTTGTACGGATTGTGTTTGGGTGTTTTTCTTTGTTTGTATAATTGAGTAAGTGTCGATGTTTGTGTGTGCTTATGTGTGTGCGCTAGTGTGTTTTATTGTGTTGGTTAATTGTTGTGTTTATTGTTGATGTTGTTTCTACGTTATACCTTCGCTCTTGACCAGGACCATCGGCAGCCGGAAATCCCAGTCTTGAGGAAAGGCGTCCCGCAGAATTTGTACCCTTTATCCGGACCATCGGCAGCCGGAAATCCGGATTATTCAGGGGCACACTTTGTGTTTGTATGTGTTGTGTTGGTGTGTATGGGTTTGCTTTTTGTGTTTGTAGTTGTGGTGGTGTTGGTGTTGTTTCTGCTTCGTGCTCTCGCCTCTGTCCAGGACCATCGGCAGCCGGAAATCCCAGGCTTCGAGAAAAAGCATTACGCAGAATTTGTACTTTTCGATCTGGACCATCGGCAGCCGGAAATCCAGATTAATGAAGGGCACATTTGTTTTGCGTGTGTTGTGTGTGTGTGTGTGTGTGTGTGTGTGTGTATGTATGTGTGTGTTTGTGTTTACGCTCGTGTTTGTGTGGTTGTGTGTGTTCATTTTCCAAAAGATTAATTTCTTTTATGCATGTTTGAATGGTACAGGTTACAGTCGGGTGGAAATAAATACTTCAATTTGACATTTTGTTGCCTCAATTACTGTTACTTTTTGATTTCATACAGTGGTGTTTGCGTAAAAAGTTCCTATTCTACTACTTATCCTAAAACTTAGCCTAACTTAATTACTAATGTTAGTCCTTATTGCTAGAGACATAATTGGTCGGTAGGTTTTGATTGGGTCTGAGTACCTTCTTCGGTCTTCGAGAGCTATTGTTCTCGGAATTTCCAGAAGACGGACTCTGGCGTCGGGGGTGCAGCCCCCGGGATCCTAGAGCAGTTGTTCCTTGGTGTCTCAGTTTGGTATGTACGATTGCGTGCCGTTTTTAAGAGGCCTGTTCAAGGTAGCGGTTGTGTAATACTTGCGTAGTCTTTTGAGTCAGTGCGTTTTTCCCTCACCTGCACTGACTTTTAAAACTATACTTATGTTACACTAAAACTAGAAGATGGATAAAATTAAAGCGCTACATAGTACGTCCGATCAGTACCGTGGTCGTGGGACCACTGTGCGTGAAATCATAAAGGTTTTGGACCCAAAGGGAGTAGCAATTAGAAAACGAAAAAGGCTTAGACGGAGGCAATACACGAACAGCGGTTCTAATTCAGTATGGCATGTAGATTCATACGACAAGCATAACCTTATGGTTTTTGCATAAACGGTGCAATTGATCGTTTTTCAAGACGAATTATTTGGTTATCAGCAGGGTGTACTTCCAATGATTCCAAGGTTATAGCTGGATATTATGTAAATCCCATGAAACTTTTTGGAGGCTGTCCAACTGTAACCTTCGGTTTGATTTTATAAATACTCATCAACTACCCTACATATTTTCTTGCTAAAATTCGTATTCTTCATAATAGTGTTTTAAGCTAATATTCTAACAGCTGTTAGGACTTGGAAAATAGCTGATTGTAAGGCAGGTGGTCGGTGGGTTTCCAAGAAAACACGCAGCACGTGCATGTTAGTTTTAAATAGTTTAGCGTTTGCTATCTCCCTTCAATACAATAGTGGGATGGTTTCGTGTCACTTACCTGTAATTTGCGAGGACAGGAGAAGAAGGTTATTCGTCCTAGTTTTAAGTTTAGTTCACGTTGGGTATTTGATGGGTTGAGAGTATGTAGCTGTGGAAAGTTTTTAGGCGCGAAGTGCAATAAACATTCATGTGCATAATTAATTGGTTCATCATCATCATTTTGTTTTCGACCTTACTTAAGGTCGGTTTGACGCAGCTCTAACTTCTTTTCTAATCTGTGCTAATCTAAAAAGCTCTACATACCCTTCACAACCTAAATTTCTAATATTTTGACTAATATAGTTTGGTCTAGGTCTTCCTATATCCTTCTATGTTTTTCCTATCCAGCTGACTCTACATAGATATTAACAACCTGATGGTTGTTAAAGAACTCTAACATGTTTACATGATTAACATTTATAAGGAAATGAAATATAACCTGGTTATCCGCTTCAAAAAGAAAAGTGTTAAATTATATGTTATGGTAAGGCCTAAGCAACGAATCGCTGCCAACATGCCAGACCGCACCTAATTGTGAGTTATGTCATAGTGACGTTTCTTAAATTATATGTTATGGTAAGGCTTAAGCAACGTTACTCCGTAGTATCTCATCTAAAATATTTAAAAACTCTCCTAACTCTTTTCTAGACTCTGCTATAATGGCTATATCATCTGCAAAACGTAACATGTCTATTTTCTGTCCCTGTACAGTAATACCTATCTCTTTTCTCTCTCTAGCTAAGTTTAAAGCTTCCTCAATATAAACATTAAAAATCAAGGGAGACAGTAGACAACCCTGTCTAACACCATTTCTAATCTTAGCTTCCTTTTCTATTTCATCAAATCTAATTACTACGCTTTGGTTTTTATATAGACGGTAAATAATTTTTCTATCCCTATGAGAGATTCCTATTTTTTGCAAAACCCTGAACATAACAATCCAATTAACCCTATCAAATGCTTTTTCTAAATCTACAAACGCAAAATGAGTCTTTTTATTTTTTTGTAACCTTTTTTCGATAATTACCTTAATCATTAGTATCGATTCGCTAGTCCCTCTGTCTTTACGAAAACCATATTGGTCTTCACCTAAATAATTCTCAGTCACAGCTTCTACTCTATTTTTAATTATTATTGTTAGTATTTTGGAAGCATGAGAAGTTAAACTAACTGTTCTAAAATTCTCACACCTATCAGCTCCTGACTTTTTTGGGATTGGGATAATAATATTTTTTTCGAAATCTATTGGAACCTCACCTGTGTCATATATTACATTTACTAGTTCATATAATCTGTCTAAAGTTTTCTGACTTGCATATTTTATTAATTCTGCGGGAATATCGTCTATCCCTGGCGCTTTATTTAATTTAAGATTTCGAACAGCGCTATCAAATTCCTCTCTTGATATTGACAACCCTATTTCTACATCCTCTTCTTGGTCGTTCTCTAACTCATCCATATCGTCTCCCTTATATAAATCTTCTAAATATTTTTTCCATCTATCAGCTACCTCAACTTTACTTATTAGAAGCTCATTATTCTCGTCTCTAATACCATTATATTTTTCCTATCTTCCCAAAAACTTTTAACTGCTCTGTAAGCCCTGTCTGTCTTACCTACTCTCAAATCATCTTGTATTCCCTTACAATTCTCCTCCATCCATTTATTTCTAGCTTTTCTACATTCATGTACTATCTTATTTCTAACTGTATTATATTTTTGCTTACTTTCACTATCCACTTCTCTGAAAGGTTTAAGCTTTCTTCTATTCTCTATTAAATCTAATATCTCCTTTGTTACCCACGGTTTTCTCGCTTCTATTTTTTTCTTACCTATAGTCTGTGTTGCTGTAGCATGTACAGTCAGTTTTATTTCTTTCCATCTATTTTCTACGTTCCCTCCTACAGCTATCTTTTTGCTCTTATTATCTAATACTTGTTTATATTCTTCTTTTACCCTACTATCATTAAGCTTACCTAGATCCCATCCCTCTCTTTTAACCTTCCTCAATTTTTTGAATTTTAGTTTACATTTCATTTTAACTAAGTTATGATCGCTATCTATGTCAGCCCCTGGATAACTACGACAGTTTTTAACTTGGTTTCTAAACCTTTGTTCAACTAAAATATAATCTATTTGGTATCTAGCCCTATCACCTGGGGCTTTCCAGGTATATCTTCTCCTAACATGTTGTTCGAATAGGGTGTTTACAGTTACTAATCTATGTTCCTGGCAAAACTCAACTAATCTTTCTCCTCTATCATTTCGTCTGCCATACGCAAATTTTCCTACCATTTTTCCCTCACTACCTTCTCCCACTGATGCATTAAAATCGCCCATAACTATTAAATTCTCATTTCCTTTTACTTTTCTCACTATACTATTTATATCCTCGTATACCTTTTCTACTTCCTCATCCTCGTACTGAGTTGTTGGCATGTAAACCTGTACTAAAACAGTGTCTGTAGGTTTTGTACTCAATCTAACCATAATTATTCTATCACTAAATTGTAAGTACTCTTTAACTTTATGCCCTAATCTTTTACCTAACACTATTCCTACGCCTGCCTGTCCATTAGTTGAAGAAGTTGTAATTATTCTATAATTATCTTTCCAAAAGTCATTACTATCTGGCCATCTCACCTCACTAATACGTAAAATGTCTAGCTTTCCCTTTCTCATTTCGACTAATAAATTCGTTAACTTATCTACTCTAAGTAATGATCTTACATTCCAAGTCCCTATCACTAAATCGAACTGTTGTTTTATATTCTTACGATGACGAGCCCCAAGTACCCCCTCCCGGAGATCCGAATGAGGGAGTATTTTACCTCCGGGCAAGAATTTTACCTGTGAGCTCTCCATCATATGTATTTCGTGTTTTAGGTCACGCACACCTGGGAAATATTTGGTTCAGTTGTGTCAAAAGTCAAGGCGGCTCCGTGGCGTAGTGGTATGTGTGTGACTACTACGCCCAAGGTCCCGGGTTCGAATCCCGACACGGTCCGCTTGAAAAATGTTAGGCGAGCATTTTTCACAAAAATACACCCTCGTTCGGATGAGAGGTAAAATGGAGGTCCCGTGTGTGAGTGTTGTCACGCACGTTAAAGATTCCTACCTTGCTTGGAACAGCAAGGGTTCGGCAAAATTCAAAATTTTCCAGGTAAAAAAACTCGCTTCCTGGCCAATGTAGTACCTTCGGGTGGAGCATTGGAAAATCACATGTAATGTGTCAAAAGTCAAATGGTTTCTTTGGACGACGTAGTTGCTCTCGATTTTTTTAAGGAGTATTTTAAGCACGTTGAATAAAGTGGTTGTAAAGCCTGCACGTTACTAATTGTCATTAAGCAACGGAATATTTAAATTGCGTCAGAGGCGTTTTGCATTGAGATTGCTTTTGTGAAGAAATAAAACCCTGGCCCAATGGACTCGCGTAGTTAGTTTTACATTAATATAGGAAACTGTTATCGTTGTAAGATTAATAATAAGTTTAGTGCTTACCAGAGAACTTAATGTCATGTCGAGTGATAATTATTAACCCGAAAATGTAGGGAACTGGACCAGCGAACCATATCGCATTTTATTCTTTGTTGGCTACCCCAAAGGTATTCGAACCAGTTAAATCCGGTAAATTCCAATATTTGCCGCCCATTATATCAACAATCACCTCACGTGATTTTTGGTGCTTATTCAAAATTCATCTGCTTTCTAAGCCGTTGGTTGATGTACCGTCCTGGAGGGATTCAGAGCAAGTATATATAATTTAAAGACTCAATCCAGATAGTTCAGAATATTAAGTGATACCTCTATTACAGATACAAGTTAGTGTTAAACTTGCATTATTATTATTGACCATTTTTAACCAGCCAGGAGGTGTACAACAACTTGGCTAAAAACTTGAAATAGTGTCATTTCCATATTTTGTCATACGGGTTTCTTGTCCGAGAAGAATAGGTTTTCCCTTATTTTGACGTTCTCCTATAAAAGACAGGGAATCCATGCCACTTTAGGCAGAACTCTACTAAAATAAGGGTAGTGCTGAGAATTCATCGGCTTAGTCAAGATAACTATTATTACTCTCCACTCCCCTCCCCATTTTACCCACGTCTGTCACGACTGCAGCCAGCCGAGCCGCAGTTCAGTTCGTTCCTTTGAGCTTACCGCGTTTGTTCATGCCTCCCCCTCCCCTACCATCGTAACGTTAATTTTGGCATGTAACAACCACAATTCGAAGTGATATGATTACTGAAAATAGAACAGTAGAAAAAATACAAACCGTTTTAAGAAACTTATTTGGCATAAATGAAATCCATAAGCCATCATATATTTACGGGAAGAGTACTACTAATCAAAGAATAGAATCTTGGTGGTCTATTTTACGAAAACAGAATGCACAGTATTGGATTAATACATTTGAGATTCTAAAGGATAAAGGGCACTTCAATGGAACATTTTTAGATAAATCACTTGTTCAGTTCAGCTTTCTTGATCTAATTCAGACTTTTAAAAATTGAACTTCCTAAATACAAAATTTGTTTATAAATTCTCAGCATTTAATTGACTTATTTATACCTACTGGGTAATGTAAATACTTCTTGTATGTTTGTTGTGGCTGCTTATATATTTTCTTTTCTTTGGGAATGAAACCACGTAGATTTTTAATTGCATATTTATTGACATTTCAATCCATGGCCTAAAATCTTTGTCAAAATAATAAGTTTCATCTCTACTAGGTAATGCTTGAAAAGTGACTAGGTATGGTGTGGTAGAAAGAAAATCTTAATTCACTTGGCGAATATCAGTGGTTTATAAACTGAAACGGCATTTTGCTGTATTCGTTGATCCATTTACCTACAGTACAAAATTGATTTGCCATTGTTAAATATGTTGCTATAGTAACTGCGAAACTGGTATTCAAGCTCTCACTACGGTTTATGATCTGTATTTGATCATTCGACCCCCCCTGCCGATCAATGTGTGAAAGTGACATACAATTTTTGTTCTGTTTCAGAATGAGCTAGATGAAATTGTTTTCGAATGGAATACACATAAAATACAGGGTACTAAAAACTGCATAAGACCGGTAGGTCGACCAATCCTGATGTTTGAAGCTCCAGACCTTTACGGTGGACGTAATTGTTTGATTAATATTTAACCGAACATAATAAGTTGTCTGTCTGAAGAATGCACATTTTGCAATCGTTGTGATGAAAATATCGCAAACATGTGTTAAAACATCATGGCAGAAAACAACTACAATCGTGCAAATACCAATGATCCGTATGAAGCCGTTAAACTTTACCTTAACATTCGGACTGAGGTGTAGGTACACTATCTTACAATCTTTACATTAAATTATAGCATTATTAACGTTCATTTATCATACTATTCTCGTTGTACTTAAACTTAGGTAGTTAAACATTACTCTGAAGTTAGTCTTTCAGTAAAAGAATGTCAAAAATATTGATGTTGTTTGAGATATATCATTATTGTACAATAATAAGGATGTATTGTTTCTGTACTTTTATATTTTAAAAAATCTCTTTCACTAAGGCAACACTCTACAAGCAGATGTATGCCTTTATAAAACTGCATGAAAGGGTTGAGACAAAACATTTTGGTTATATTAGAGAAAACTTATGAATGTCAAACAGGTTTGATATTCCCACAATAAGGGAGATATGAATTTTTAATTTCAATTAATATACCAAACTTGTGCTAAGAAAGTTGATGTTATCAAAAATGCTTTTAGCCAAAAGTTGCAGATAAAGAGAAAACCGATACAAATAAGTATTTACTTGTCTCCAACTGTATTAAAAGAACTCTATTTCGATACTATTTTCTGACATTAAAGTTGAAGTTTTTGTTACAGAGGTATTTATGTGTGTTGTAACCTGCAAATTTTCATTAAATGCTTGAATAAAATCTGTCAACCAGTACAAAATTTTTAATATTTGGTGATTTTGTATGATGGTTTTCTTGGTTGCAGCCAAAGTAGTATGTGCTATTCGACTCAATAGTAGTTTTGTTTGATTGGCAAGATTTGCTTTTCAAACAGTGCCGTTTTAAATCCTAATAACACAATCTACTATTTATGAAATGTGACTTTTCTCAACTGTCAATTCTGATTTTTTTCCAAAAATAAAAACTGTATTATAATTGTTGTCGGTCATGCTAGTCTCCTCTTTGAAAAGTAATATCACAGATGTTGGGGCAACATATATTTGTGATTTATTTGACAGTTCTTAATTGATTAAAAGAAATACATTCAAATTGAACTATTTACCCCTTTATAATAATTTGTACATAGCACTATCTTGGTCTCAGAACTAAAAGTAAGTGTTTTAGCTAAAATGTTTGACTAAATGTACTTTCTCGTAGGAAATTTCTAGTACTTTACTTGTAAATTATATTTGAATACAATAACTAAATGGTACAATTCATTTAAGAACAAGGTTCACAATTTTTTCAAAACCAAAATCCCCAATTTTCCAATGGAATTCAATTAAAAATTTTTAATAAACAAATACTAAAAAAATTTAACTCATTGAAGGAAATTTAAAACCAAATTTAAACAGAATTAAATCCAAAATCCTTTAAATATTTATAAATTAAAATTTTAGACTAAAATAAAAAATTAGTTTTTTATTGTTAACAATATGATCGGTTTATCCTTTTCATCTAATTAAAATCAAATTAAAAGAATGAAAATTGGACTTTTAAATTCAAAATTTTTCCTAGCTATTGAAACAAATACTAGCGTTTCTAGATAATGAAAGGTATGTAATATTAATTTGGCAAGCAGTTTCAATGTGAATATATTCCCCGGAAATATTAAGCTTCCTTAAATTTGGAAAAATTGAAATGTTATATAAAAACAATGTTTAAATTTTAAATTTAATATTAAATATTAAACAAAATAAAAATTTTTTAATTTAGATGACCAAAAAAAAGATTTAAAGATTAAATTAAAACAAAAATTGTATTTTCTACAATGCTTTAAAGACTTAATTAGTTTTCCTTTCATTCATACTCAAGAAAATTTGTTTAAAAGTTTTTCCTTACCTGATATTTTCATGAATAATTAAGAAAAATTGATATTAAATTTTAATTTGAAGGAGCAAATTTTGGAAAATAAATTAAATTGATGGTAAATTGCGGGAGTTTACGTCCAGAAAAATATTCTATATGATGTTCTAAACAAGGTTTAATTAATTTTGGTTTTTAAAATTTTAGAAAGCACAGTAAAGGACCCGTTTTAAAAAATTAAAAAATAAAGTTTTTTTAAAAAATTGTGAAAATTAACTATAAATAAATTGGGGATTTACTACTGAAAGGCTATTCCAATATTCCAAAAAGTTTTTTTAAAGTTTATTTTTTTGAAAATTTTAAATAAAACATGTAAATTCCCAGTGTGGACATTGAAATCAAAAGAATATTTTTAAATATTACCAAATTCACAATTAAATTGGCTTAAATTAAAAGGAATTTTAAGCATTTTAAAATTCGTTTACGGTTTTAATTATAAATCCACTTCCCTATTTCCCCAAAAATTTAATTAACCCAAAGGGAATGATGTATTATAATGAGTGATATCAGTTTAATAAAACCAAAATTTTAATTGCCATTTAATAACCAAAGTGGTTTAGTTTTTCTTTGGTTCCATTAAAATTTGTTAAAATTCCCTTTTCTTTGGCAATTAATTAATCCCACCAATCGAATTGGCATAACAGAACCAATTTTTAATTTCTATTAAATAAGAAATTAAATTATATCAAATTCCGTTAGTAGTTGGTTTAAACGAACCTGTTTTACCGTGTGTTTTAAGACTTTGGAGGGAGTTTCGGTTGTTCCATTTGTTAGTTTCTGCCAAAGTGGTAAACTTGTTCAACCATTGCTTTTGGCGAGGAATTTTGCTTTTTATGTTTTCTTTTTCAATTTTTTGTTGTGGTTTTTTTGTACTAAATTTCTTTAATTTGATAATTTAGTTACATGGAATAAAGTTGAAATACGGACATTATCATTCAACGTATGTTCTTTGAAATCTAGAAGATCATATGAAAATTCTTCAATGTTTCCTTCTGAGGAAATTCTTTCTGAAAAGAACAGTTCCAAAGCCTCGCTCAAAATGTCTATTTTTTTGCAGTTTTGTGCATCGTGACTTCTCGGCTTCCACCTCCCTTCCTTTGTCTAACGGGAACTCGATCGAGGAGCCAGCCAATATTGATTTTTCTGTGTTCTTGAAAAGGGCGGCTTTTTTTTTAACAGCATTCTCTTGTCCTTCGTGTGATTTAATTACTTTTTCATGCACACTACCGACTCCTACATTATGTATTTGGCCTTTTTTTAGTTTTTCAATTAAACTCAATGTTCTGTTTTTGGTATTGGGAGGTACAGTTCGAGTTTGTTTTCTACAAAAGTTTATTGTTGCAATTCGGTCTCCGGTCGTGCGGATAAATTCTTTCAGTTGGTCTTCACTCATTTGTAGAATCGCTGCAATGCCAATAAAAAAAAAATTTAGGGTAACACCAGTTCTTCAAAAAACATTTTTTAAATATAGTAATGGGTTAGTAATTGTGACCATAATTAACACTGTGTTGCCTCTTGCTTTCGACTACAATAACAAAAGTATAAAGTTGTTTTTTTGGGAGCTCTGGTACCTAACTTAAACAAAGTGCCACATTGATTGTTTTAAAACTATGCACTTTATAAGAATGGCTGCTATAGAGAGAAATGTCAATACTATTATTATTAGAAGTTAGTAGCTTAATTTAGGTTCACGTAAAAATATCTATGAAACAATATGTTCCGTATAACTATTACTAGTAACTTGTGAAAAACTGCGACGCCAAAAAAAATGTTAAAATTCTAACTTTGACATCTTTAACTTGTATAGAAATTATGGTATGCACCTAAATTATTATTAATATGTTAAATTACTAATTTCGTTGCTACGATAAATCATACATGAAACTGAAATTACATCCATCACTAGCACAATAAGAAGCATTCAACGGGCATGATTACTTTTTAATAACCCTTTTCAACAATTTTTAAAACAATCTACGCAATAATTTGTCTCGGTTGCTTCAGATTGCATTACTGACAGTTATCCCCATCATAAAACATGTATCACAATTTACTTGAAGAACAGGGTTGGGAGTTTTTCATTAAGTTATATAAAAAATCGATTATTATTCATTTAAAAGTATTAACCTAAGACATCAGTGACATAAAATTTACCTTTTCATTTTTCATTCTGTCCAATTTTTCTTCATCCAACCCTCTCTGTATTAAAAACTCTTCTAATGCCTTCTCCATTGCTGGAAGAGAGGTTGTTTGTAAACAATTTTTGTTGTATACCTGGAAGAAAGACTTTTGGGCACCGTTGGTGCTCTAATATACGTTACCTACGTTCACCACGTTAAAGTACCGTTCATTTATATTTCCAATGCTCCACCCGTAGGTACTACATTGGCCAGGAGGCGAGTTTTTTGTTGCCTGGAAATTTAGAATTTTGCCGAACCCTTGCCGTTCCAGGCAAGGTAGGGATCTTTAATGTGCGTGACAACACTCACACACGGGACCTCCATTTAACCTCTCATCCGAACGAGGGCGTAATTTTTGTGAAAAATGCTCACCTGCCATTTTTCAAGCAGTCGGCCGTGTCGGGATTTGAACCCGGGACCTTGGGATCCGTAGTCTTACGCTTACTACATTGATCCACGGCGACACGTTAAAGTACCACTTGTTTGTATGTATTTGTAAAAAAAAAAAACAAAAAAAACGCCTAAAATACATGCAATTACTATTTTTAATAATCAGAATAACAATCAGGGTTAGGTTGAGTACTGCGTGTCTACACACTATACCTTACGGGAACTTTAGATTTATAACTAAATCACTTCTCACAATTGACACTGTCTATTAACCAATCACAGGATTAACTCTGAGATAGTATCTCGGAATTAATGCGGTGATTTAATTCCGAGATAGTAACTCGGAAATAATAATTAATTCCGAGATAGTATCTCGGAATTAATGAGGTGATTTAATTCCGAGATAGTAACTCGGAAATAATAATTAATTCCGAGATAGTATCTCGGAATTAATGCGGTGATTTAATTCCGAAATAGTAACTCGGAAATAATTAATTCCAAGATAGTATCTCGGAATTAATGAGGTGATTTAATTCCGAGATAGTAACTCGGAAATAATAATTAATTCTGAGATAGCATCTCGGAATTAATGCGGTCGATTTAATTCCGAGATAGTAACTCAGAAATAATGTAGAGAAAGGATGTATAGATTGCTTTGTTGCAGTTCCGCGGAGACGTAGAAATACTGATTTGCACTTAACGAGAGTCAACCCAGCAGTCGATATAAATAAAATAACACAATATGTAGAAGCAAAACTAAACTTATCTGACTCTGACAATGATAAATCATATTTGAGAATACAACCTTTAACGTCTCGATATCCGGAATACTATAGTTCATTTAAGATCACAGTAGATTCAGAGCAATTTTCAACTCTTATGAATCCCGAATTCTGGCCAAATGGAATTGCAATTAGAAAATTTTTTAATAAAACAAATACTGCAAATGAGACTCTTATTACTCAGTCTGAACAGGATTTTCAAAACCATGTTCTCCAAACAGAGCCAGTGTAAATCCAAAATCCCAATTTAAATGGAACATATACTACCAAAATATGAGAGGGATAAAAACTAAGCTTATTGATCTAAAATTAGCCCTATTAGCATGTAACTATGATTGTGTAGCAGTATCAGAAACCTGGTTAAATTCGTCTATTCTTACATCTGAATTTTGTCAAAATTATAACGTATACAGATATGACCGAGATAAATTGGTATCTGGTAAATCTCAAGGAGGAGGGGTTTTCCTAGCTATTGGTAAACAGTACATAGCTAGTCAAGTTTCTATTTTTGATAACAACATAGAAGGAGTATGTGTAAGACTCAATTTCGGCATCAGCAGTGTGCACATAGTCGTGGTATATATTCCACCAGGAAATAAATTACAGCTTCTTAAGAAAATCTTAGAAACAATTGAAAATGCTCTATATGGGAAACAATGTATCATATTGGGAGACTTTAATATCCCTAAGTATTATGACTATCAGTCATTTAATTGCATAGTAATTTCAGATGAGGCTAAAGAACTCAATGACTTTATAGCATATAACGATTATAAACAACATAATTGTATATTAAATTCTAACAATGTCCTATTAGACTTAGTGATTAGTAATATCATTTCAGTTTCTGCAGAACGCGAAGATAACAGTCTTGTTACTGAAGATAAGTATCATCCATCACCTAAGAATCAGTTTTACATGTTATGAAATAATAAAGGAAATAAGATCGCCACATAATGAAAATTTTAATTTGAAGAAGGCAAATTTTGAAAAATTATACTTCAACATGATGGAAATAAATTGGCAAGAGATTTACACAGTACTAGAACAGGACTATTCTATAGATGATGTACTAAACAAGTTTTATATTAAAGTTTATGATGTTTTTCGAAAATGTGTCCCCATAGCAAGACACTCCAAAGTAAAGTACCCAGTGTGGTACAATAATGAAATCATAAAGAATATTAGAGAAAAAAGTAGGTACCGAAAGTATCACAAAAGGTTAAATGATGAAGCTTGGAAATTAAAATGGGATTTGTAACGTGCATTTTTATAGCTTAACGTTTTACGCTTTTTCCCCAATTAGTAAATACATTTCTGTAACTACTATTTCTATATTTTATATTTATTAACTCCTTAGGCGAATGCATCGTATTATAATGAGTGGATATACAAGTCTAGATAATAGACGATAAGCGGTTGTAATAGAACGAGTTGAATAAACAGATGAGTAGTTGTAGTTTGTTCTTGGTTCCTATATATTAATTACGTTAAAAATACTGCTTCTTCTTTGCTTTGACAATAGTGAGAATTAATGCGGTACCAATTTTTCGAATTGTTCATGAACAAGCACGGCACGTTTTTTAGTTGTTTTTCTAGTGAAATAAAAGTTGTATTTTAACTGTAGAAAGTGGAGTGCTAATTCCGATTGAAGTAGTATGGTTTATAAGCGAACGTGTTTGGTCGACGCACGTGTGTTTTTAAAGACATTTGACGGACGGGTTTTATTGCTTACGCGTGCCTTACTCATTGTTGTTTTTGTTGAGTTTCTATTAGAACTAAAAGTGGTAGAACTTGTTCAACTCGACCTGCACGCGTGTTCTACGGAACATTTGACGGACTTACTTTAGTGATACACGTGCTTTATTCATTGTGGTTTTTGTTGGTGCTTTTGTTTTTTGATACTTAAACTGTGTGTGCGATTTAGTTTCGCGGTCCCTTTTTTTATCAGAGTAGTGCATACTTTGGATTATCCAAATACAGTTGATACTGTAGTTTCTGAATTTTCTAACCCCAAAGAATCTAAA
The DNA here is from genome assembly GCA_036346225.1 of Platerodrilus igneus. NCBI lineage: Eukaryota > Metazoa > Arthropoda > Insecta > Coleoptera > Lycidae > Platerodrilus > Platerodrilus igneus. Next base: position 1,425,126 of record JARFIW010000954.1, read on the forward strand.
ACAGATCATTGTTTGCGCAAATTTCGTTATTTGCGAAATATAACAGATTACCGGTTTACAAAGGTATTGGTTGAAGTTTCTCACTGCTTTTTGGATGTTTATGAAAATAATATACATTTGGTCCCAGTTGAAATTACACTAGTGCTACAAAATATTTCGAAATTATTGTCTCAGGAAATAGAATTAACAAGAAATTTATCAATGCTACATAGTTCCGTCGCGTGATAATGTCTGCTGCTAACACCAGTGAAATACGTAGGTGTGATTAGGGTAACGTGTGATAAGTTCCATCAACACCCTCCCAGTCAAGGGTGAAGTGCTGCGTTAGTGCCGGACATCGTGAATCCCACACTTCAATTGCAAGGAAGCGTTACTGAAGGACCTTTTGTAAGTTGAACTATTTCCTACTTATTCTTACTTTAAATATCTATCCGTTGTTTTGCCATATCTTTGTCGTTCTGATACCTTTTACCATAGACTTGCATGCTATTTAAAAAAAAAAGAGGAATCAACAATACTGGATGACTCCTATCAATTGTGCTTACCTATTTATTTTTTTTTGTGAAAATTTTGTCTGATTTATGTTTAATTGGTGTGTGAGGAAACGTTTCCGCTACTCCCCAATATTACCTCACTTTGTACTAAAAATTTTTGTATTGCTTTTACCGTTGTTAGATTATATAGATTATCCAAACCGTTTTTTTTTTACATTCTACAAAGTACTGAACAATCTATGCTCGATCAGCATGCTATGCTTTTTCTTTATTTCAGATTTGCTATTCTAATTTTTTTTATTGCAGGTATTGTTACTAACTCCTTACAGCCGCGTACCTTATCTGTTGGTCTGCTTTCGACAACCCCTCCTAATCTCCGATTGAGCCCGGTCATTTCTTTGATTTTCTTCGTGTTACGCACGGCTACGAGCCAACGTAGCATAAATTTGGCGCCCAACGTGGCTGCCACGAAAAACGTAACAGATTCTTTACGATGTTCTTTAAAAATAAAAATCAAAAAGCTTATACAACTTACATAGAAAACTTACAAAAAGAAGTAAAATCAAACCCATCTGTTTTTTGGGATTTCATTAAAGGCCTAAAACGAACACCAGGTATACCTGAGGTAGTACTAAATGTTAATGGAGAGTCATCAGAAGGATTGCAGAATGTGGTTAATGCATTTTCAGATTATTTTAAGGCTATATATAAGCCTCAGACGAATGTTGATGTCAATATTAAGCAGATAACAAAAAGTAATTTCTGCTTTAAACAAATTACTGCATATGAAATTAATGAATCTATTAAAAGGCTAAGTAATACAAGGGCAGTGGGACCGGATAAGGTTCCGACGTATATTGTAAAGGGATGTGCAAATGCTTTTCTTGAACCACTGAAATATATTTTTAATTATTGCTTAAAAAATAGTATATTTCCCACAATATGAAAAGTTAGTAAAGTTATTCCTATACATATAGCAGGAAACAAAACAGATTTAAAAAATTACAGATCCATTTGTATCAGTTCCGCTTTTTCAAAAGTTTTTGAAATAATTATTCAAACAAGACTTTTTTCTCAAATAAAAGCTTTTTATTAGTGATCAACAACATGGCTTTTATCCACAAAGGTCAACTACAACCAATCTTATTAATTTTACCCAATTTGTGCATAATTTTTTTAGATGTGGAAAACAGGTTGATGTTATTTATATAGACTTGGAAAAAGCTTTTGATACTGTCTATCACACTGAAATAATCCAAGCTTTACATAAATCAGACGTGGATGAGTCATTGATATTATTATTAATATCATATCTAAAGGAAAGAAAATTATATGTTGAAATTAAGGGATGCAAATCAGATACCTATATTGCAACATCTGGAGTTCCGCAAGGGTCTAATCTTGGCTCATTACTTTGTCTAATTGTAATAAATCCCATAATAAGTAACCTTATAAGTTCTGAAAGATTAATGTATGCTGATGATTTTAAAATTTTTAAGGCCATTCACAGCATGCAAGATTGTGTGTCATTACAAAATGACTTAAATAATGTAGTACGCTGGTGTGACCCACACCACTTTACATTTAATATAAACAAGTGTGTGGTGGTGTCATTTACAACAGGTAGATATATTACAACATATGACTATAAAATACAAGATATATACATACATAAATGATGTAAATTACTATTTAATCAACATATTTCAGCTATAACAAGCGAAGCCTATAAGATACTAGGATTTGTTGTAAGAAATACAAAATATTTCAAAGACTCTTCAGCAATTACATCATTATATAATTCACTTGTTGTACCTAAACATGAGTATGCATCAGTAATTTGGAATCCACAGTATGGAGTAGGCATCATTGCTATTGAGAAAATACAAAGAAAATTTTTGAAGTATTTGCACTATAAAAAGCACGGACTATACCCACCAAGAGGATATTGTAACGCGCTACTACTACCGCGTTTTTTAATTTAAAACAAGTAATAACAAACGTCTTTATTACTCACAGTTCACAAGTCTAATTTACAGTATATGCCTTATTTATAAATGTTTTCCGTCCACTTAACAATGAAGCACTATTACACTAATGAATTTACAAGCACTAATATCTTCTTAAACTATCTTCTTCACCATAGGTTCATTAACAACACTAACACAACTATTTGTTTATACACTTCTATTTATTTATGTATACTGCAAGCTGCATGAACATTAACCACAGCATATCATTTATGTATATATTCTTAAAACTCAACTACGTTTACTTTACAACGATATAATTTATATTAGACATTCAAGAATAGACTAACTCTTACATTCATAAGCGGCCTTATATATACCCTGCATTAAGATATGACTCATTATCTAGAACTTTGTAGAAGGATTCTCGAATGCTGAAGAATACGCTGTGCCCCGGGCGTTTGTATGTTTGACGGGTTGCCTAATAGTGGATCGCAACACTGCCCCCTCTTTAAAACCGTTACGTCTCGTAACTGTAAATCCATCTTGACGCCAATTCGATGACTGGTGACGGTATCGGCAGCTATCTCCTCTGGTGCATCCACCGCGTCGTTGGAAGTAACAGTCAACACTCTTTTCATGGTCTTGGTAGGCAACCGGTTGATAACAACAAACAAGAACCTGGACGTAGGTTCCTGAAAACTACTTCTAGCATATTTCGGACTATCCTCCAATCCAAGCGATCCAGTCCACAGCCCAGCTTGGGCACCGCTAGTCTCGTTACTCCATTTTCCATCATCTGCGCCTTAAGATTTAGCAAAGCCTCCCATAGATGTCCATAACTAGGTCTCTGCCATGAAGAATTTTGGTGACCAGATAGTAAACATAACGATTTTTATCTTGAAGAACCAAAGATTTTCCTACAGTTGGCTGCTGTTGTACTAATTCATCCACACATCCAAACTTTTCTTGAAAACAACAGCTATTCCCTTGACATTGCCAAATCTTGAGCTACGCAATGTGCAAGGGAATACTCTTCTGGTGCTCTAAACAGATCTTGCTGTTTTCAACAACAACGCCAAATCTCGCTTTAGCGGAACCACCATACGCCGCCATAAAGCTCTCAAAATCTGCATTTGGCTCATGATTAATAACTTGCCGAACACCATTATCATTATTTGAGTCTTCCTGGTTGTTGCCAGTGTAGGGTGTTAAACGGTCAAAGTGTACCACTTTCGGTTTACCACGAGGGATCTTCTGATCCGGTACACTACATCATTAATCCTTTTAACACTTCGTACGGCCCTTCCCATTGTCTTTGTAGTTTTGGCGACAATCCACGTTTTCTTTGTGGATTGTACTACCACACTAAATCTCCAGGTTGATAACCACCTTCTTGTGCTCTCGTGTCATATTGTGATTTCATTCGATCGCTTGCTGCCTGTATATTCTTTCGGACGTTTTCGTGAATACTATTTGATCTTTCACGAAGCTTACTAACGTAATCTTCACCGGCGATCTCTTCTCCAGGTTTAAATCCAAACTGAAGATCACATGGTAGCCGCAATTCACGTCCTAGCATTACGCAAGCGGGCGAGTATCCTGTGCTGTCATGTACCGAAGATCGGTACGCCAGTAGGAACAAATGTAGATATTGGTCCCAGTCCCGTTGATGTTCAGAGACAACTTTGGCCAGGTACTTTCCTAACGTTCTGTTCATTCTTTCAACCATTCCATCCGATTGAGGATGAAGTGGCGTGGTTCTAGTTTTCCTGATTCCAAGATGCTTGCAGACGTTTTGAAACAACGCTGATTCGAAGTTCCGACCTTGATCGGAGTGTAATTCAACGGAACTCCAAAGCGACAAAACAACTCCCTCACTAGTACATCTGCAACCGTCTCGGCTTCTTGGTTAGGTATAGCATATGCCTCCGGCCATTTGGTAAAATAATCCATTGCAACCAAGATGTATTTATTCCTTTCTCTGATTCAGGAAACGGACCAGCTATATCAATGGCTACCCTTTCAAAAGGATTCCCACGTTATACTGTCTCATTGGGGCTTTCCGTTTTGAGACCGGGCCATTTGCAGAGGCACACAATTCACATTTCCGGCACCACTCCTTCACATCTTCTTTGCAGTTCACCCAATAGAATCTTTCTCTCACTCTTTCGAGAGTTCTTTTCACGCCAAAGTGCCCTCCGGAAATACCATCGTGCAAGTGCTGCAACACTTCCGGCACTCTGCTTCTCGGCACTATCACTTGAAGTCTCTCAGTGCCATCTTCAAATTCCAGGCGTCGTTTCAAGATTCTATTTTCCTTCATCAAGGAGTCCCACTGTGACCAGTATGCCTTCAGGCTCCTACTTGAAATACTAATTTCTTCCCAAGCTGGTCGTTGTCCTCTATTTTTCCACTCAATAATACGTCCCAATTCGGCGTCATTCTCCTGGTCTTCTCGTATTCTTTCGAGTTGCCAAGTATCATCGGTTACCGTCATTCTATGGATGACACTTATTTTCTCTTCCATCTTGGAGCAATGATTGCAGTCCATCGGACAAGGTCTCCTTGATAGAGCGTCTGCATTCCGATGGCTAGTTCCTACACGATGTTCCGTATCAAAGTCATATTCCTGCAGCCGCTCTATCCACCTTGCCACTTGCCCTTCAGGATTTCGAAACTGCAGTAACCATTTCAGTGCGGCATGGTCTGTTCTCAACAGGAATTTACGGCCGTATAAGTACTTATAAAAGTGCTCTACGGATTTGACGACGGCCAACAGCTCCCTTCTTGTCACACAATAGTTCCTTTCTGGCCGCGACAAGACCTTGCTGAAATACCCAATAACTTTTTCTTGTCCGTCCTGCACTTGAGAAAGAACGCCTCCTATAGCTGTGTTACTGGCGTCGGTATCCAACACAAATTTCCTCCATCCGTGGATAACTCAAAATTGGTGCTGTAACTAGTAGCCGTTTCAGTTGTTCAAATGCCCTGTGGCAGTCGTCATTCCAATCATATTCTTGTCCATCTTCGGTTAATTTTGTTAACGGTTTGGCAATGTTCGCAAACCCAAGTATAAAACGTCGGTAATATGTGCACAATCCTAGAAAACTGCGTAGTTGGTGTATATCTGCTGGTGTAGGCCACTCTTGTACCGTTTTTATTTTGTCAGGGTCAGCTCTTATTCCGGTCTCCGAAACGACATGTCCTAGGTATTTCACCTCTTTTCCAAATAAGTGGCACTTCTTGGGGCTTAATGTAAGGTTTGCCCGCGTAATCTTTGGAATATCTCCTCTAGGTTCTTAAGATGTTCTTCAAAAGACCGGCCTAACACTATCACGTCGTCCAGGTACACCAGACATGTCTTCCAGGACAGTCCACGCAGTACCGACTCCATCAATCGTTCAAAAGTAGCAGGAGCATTGCATAATCCAAATGGCATGACCTTGAACTGCCATAATCCAGTTCCAATTGTAAAGGCAGTCTTTTCTTTATCGTTTGGCTCCAAGCCTACCTGCCAGTATCCGCTTTTCAAGTCCAAGGTCGAAAACCATTTAGATCCGGATAGAGTATCTAAGGTGTCATCTATTCTGGGCAATGGATAGCTGTCTTTCTTTGTCACGTTATTAAGCCGCCGGTAGTCTACACAAAACCTTGTCGACCCGTCCTTTTTCTTGACAAGCACTACCGGGGATGCCCATGGACTATTCGAGGTTCAATCACTCCCTGTTCTTCCATATCGGTGATAATTTGCTCGGCTTCCTTACGTTTTGCCAAAGGAAGCCGCCTGGGGTGTTGTCTTATCGGTTGCGCATCTCCAGTATTGATCTTGTGTTGCACAACATTCGTCCTTACTTTCTCACTATCATCCAGTGCAAACACACCTCGATATCGTCCGACCAGTTCTTTAACCTTGCCCAGTTGGTCGCCATTTAATCCTTGACACGAGGGTACCAACATATCCAGCAATTTCTGTGAGCAACCGTTGGTTGGTTTATTTTTCGTGTCGTCCACACAACGTTTAATATGACATACTGGAATGCAACTTCCCACAATCATGCCTTTCTTCAGGGTCACTGTATGGGGATTAATGTTCAGCACCCTTACTGGTACCATATTTCGAGACTTTACCAGCGTTCTTCCAATCAGAAGTCCCTCCTGACCCATTCCCGATTCAGTTGCTTCCATCATGCATACTTGTCCTTCCCGGAGCGTACCATCCGGGTGTCCCATTACTATCATTTCCGCCTTCTCGGGTATTTTACATCGCAAATCATTTGTACTTGCATCGTCTGGTTACTCCTACCTTGAAATGGAATCTCATCATCATCTATCCGAAGCACATTTTCTTTCATGTTTACATGAAACCCATATTCTCTCATGAGATCCATTCCCAAGATCACTTCTTCTGTAATTTCAGCTACCAACACTCGATGATTAATTAATTTGTCCCCAATTGTCAACATAACGGCAGTCTCTCCGTGAGTACCAATCTTCTCACCACTTGCCGTTCGGAGACACACCGATACAGGTATCACTTTTCCACGATCAACCAAATCTGGTCTCACAATAGTTCTTGTCGCTCCTGTATCCACAAGTAATCGGACAACCCTACCATTAATTCTACCATCGATATAAATGCTGTCCAGACTTTCCACCGACGATGCAGCACGGATGATAATCTCCGGGCACTACGCTGTGCTGTCGAAGTTCGCCCCTTACATGGACCAGCTTTGGCACAACCGGTTGTTTCTTTGGTTGAGTACAGCGTCTCTGCATATGGCCAACTTCACCGCAGCTCCAGCATCGTAGACGCCATCTCCGCGGTCGTTGTCTTTTCAGCCTTTCCGCTTTTCGCTTTTCAAACACACGATTGATTATTTCATCTATGCTGTTCTGAGCTTGACCAGGTTCCTCTAAGGCAGACCGAGCTTTGTGACTCACCCTATGTGATGTCTGCTTAGCTGCTTCAAATTCAAGCGCATGGGCCAGTGCATCATCTAACATTTTTGGCCGTGCTAGTCTTAGCGCTTGCTGTATTTCGCCATCCTTAACGCCATCCACAAATGTTTGGACAGCAAGTTGTTCGAGGAAGCTATCTGGTGCCGTTGGGTATGCCAATCTAACTAACCTGGCAATGTCAGCTTCGAATTCTTGCAGGCTTTCACTTGTCTTTGCGAGCGGTTCTTAACTTGTGCATGGTAAACCTGTTGAAGGTGAGCATCTCCATATCTCATCTCAAGCTTCGATGTTAAGAGGCCGTAATCATTCTGCTGGTGATCGGGAATCGTTTGTAAGATGTTAAGAGCCTCCCCGTAGGGCCACTATTAAGGAGATAGCCTTCTCTTTGTTGCACCAACCGTTGGCTATTGCAGCAGCTTCAAATTGTTTCAAATATGTGGGCCAAGGTGTTTTACCATCGAATGTAGGTGGTTTTACTTTAAATTTAGACGGAATTGACTCGCTTCTTTCCATTGTTCTTATTTCTGGAATGTTCTGATTAACAACTTGGCTTGGTAATTCAAGTGGTCGCGTTGTTAGTGAAATCATTTGTTCTTGAAGCCTCATCACATCTTCTTCCATTTTTACCAATTTATTATCCAACTTTTGCTCAACTGTTTTTACTTGTTCAGTAAAATCTTCTTTCAATGCAATGGAACTTTCCATTAATCTTTGTTCTAACGTGGCTGTACTTTCATTCAACATTTCTTCCACTTTGGCAGCATTTTCACTTAACCTTTCCATTTTCTCAGCGTTTTCAGTAAACCTTTCATCTATTTTTGCAGCATTTTCAGTAAACTTTTCATCTATTTTGCGGCATTTTCAGTAAACTTTTCATTTAGTGTCACTTCCAGTTTAGCCGACCTCTCCTCCATTTTCTCAGCATTTTCACTAAGTGTCAAGTCTAGTTTAGCCGACCTTTCCTCCATACCGGATTTAAAATCCTTGAGGAAATTCATTAAAGTGTCTGCCTCCATTTTACTTTGATTTCTTGTCGCTGGCATATACAAACTACTTAAATGTCTTTAGGCTTGTGTGTTTTCCTTTTAAATTAATCACTATATACCCCACAAATGCCTGACACCAGTGTAACGCGCTACTACTACCGCGTTTCTTTAATTTAAAACAAGTAATAACAAACGTCTTTATTACTCACAGTTCACAAGTCTAATTTACAGTATATGCCTTATTTATAAATGTTTTCCGTCCACTTAACAATGAAGCACTATTACACTAATGAATTTACAAGCACTAATATCTTCTTAAACTATCTTCTTCACCATAGGTTCATTAACAACACTAACACAACTATTTGTTTATACACTTCTATTTATTTATGTATACTGCAAGCTGCATGCACATTAGACACAGCATATCATTTATGTATATATTCTTAAAACTCAACTACGTTTACTTTACAACGATATAATTTATATTAGACATTCAAGAATAGACTAACTCTTACATTCATAAGCGGCCTTATATATACCCTGCATTAAGATATGACTCATTATCTAGAACTTTGTAGAAGGATTCTCGAATGCTGAAGAATACGCTGTGCCCCGGGCGTTTGTATGTTTGACGGGTTGCCTAATAGTGGATCGCAACAATATGATCAGCAATTATTAGAAACTACACTTGAATTTAAAAGCTTAAGAAACAGAAGGAAATACTTAGATGCTATCTACATTATTAAACTTTTATTAAGCATGATAGACAATAATAAGTTTCTTGCAATGTTATCTTTACATTGTCCATCAATAAATACAAGATGCTCATCTATGTTTTATGCAGTAAATGTTCCAACAACAAATACATATTGCAATAGTCCATTATTAAGAACCTGTGCTACAACAAACAAAATTGACAAAGACATATACTCCAGAGACTTGAAATCAATTGAAGAACACTTAAAAACAGTTGACTGGTGTTAATAAAATTAATTCTGTTATTAGTTGCTAGAACTTGTATGATAAACGTGTTTTATTGAATATTTATACCTGTAATTGGCTGTTGCTGTTGGTATGAAAAAAATAAATAAATAATAATTAATTCTGAGATAGTATCTCGGAATTAAATCAAAAATAATTTGCTAAATAATATGTCCCTTCTACGCCTTCGTAATATACACACATATATACGAATACACACACTAAGCCAATATCTGCTCATCTAATAACTTCCTTGACATTTTTTTCTTGAAACTACTTTTATTTAATTCATTAAACATCTGCATGTGCTTGTTAATTAATTGAGGTGCGTTGCAAGCAAAGCTGCATTTAAGTTTTGATGTTGCATGATGAGGAATGCTGATTGTAATATTATTCCTTAGTGATAACTGATGTTGACTGCCTCTGGTCTTTAACACTTCAATCAGGTATTTAGGTTTGTTTAAAGTTAGCAACATAAATATAAAAGTGGTTAGAAGGAGTTCTGATTGTTTGCAATATTTGAGAATACCTTCAAAATTATAATCAGGAGTTACACGTTGTCTATGCTGTCCATTAAAAGAAACTTGAAAACACACATTTTGCAGTACCTGCAACCTACCTTGTAAATAGTTGGACAGGAATCTACAGTATGCAACATTACAGTTGTGCCCGATGACTCATCTCCCACAGTCAAACTATTAGATTCGCTCTCGGACGAATACGAAAGTTTGAGGCAAGCGTGATGGGTCTGCTCAGAGGATCAGCAAACACTTTTAAATTTAATAAGTGTTCTGACATCTGAAAACAAGAGACGACAACGCCCAAAGCATAAGGAAAATCTTCTCACGTGAATACAGGCAGTAAAAACAGTCAATTAGAGAAATTAAACGAATTTACTTGAAATACCGAAACCGGCAACAGAGATAAATGAGATTTTAAGTGCTATAAATGTGGAAAGAAAAATCATTTGCGGCAGGAATGTAGAGAAAAACCAAAGCAAAGTTATGCAAGCACTTCGAAAGGAGTCGCAAATGACAAAGCGTTTATTTGTGAGACATTGTCTTGTGAGAAACAAGATATCTGGGTGGTTGATTGCGCCGCAACAGATCACATTACTAATCGTAGGGAAAAATTTTCGCCTTTTGAGCGCTTTAGTGAACAAAGCAAAATTTACATCGGAGGTAACACTATCATGGGCGCTTTGAAAAAAGGGACACTTAACTTTTAGTCGCTCGTTGATAACGCATGGATATCATGCACGACGGAAGACGTGTTGTATATGCATAGCGCACACCGGAATTTACTATGAGAAACAACTCCGACAGATAAGAGACTACCATTACATCAACAAAGACGTGTTGTGAATTTGTTCGACACGGTGTCGTCAAGCCTTGCATCGTGGAAGTGAACATAGCTTCAAGAGATTCTCTTCACCTTAGGCATGAAAGACTGGCTCATCAAGACAAAAAACACATAAGGTAAACACTAATATGACACACGCTGACTTCATCACTGATAAACAATTTTGTGGAACTTGTGTGGAAAGTAAGCAACAACGAACTATTTTTTTTGAACGTACACAACATGCCAAGGCCCCCGGCGAGGTCGTGTATGCGGATTTATGTGGTCCCATGGAATGTGAATCAATAGGAGGCGCAAAACTTATCCTATATCTCACCTGTCATTACTCTAGAATGCGTATGGTTTATTTCCTAAAAGAAAAATCAGAGGCTACCGAAAGAATAAAGAAAGTGTTCGAAACTGTTAAAACTCAACTTGAAAAACATATAAAGAGTGTATAATGCGATGGAATCCTCGGATTCAATAATAGCGGTGTACATAAGTATTTAAAGTCACAAGGAACCTACTTGCAACCATAATTCTTTAAAACAAAACGGGTGTTTGGAGCATAAAAACAGAACTGTTGTTAATTTAGCTCACACGATGCTCCTATCTAAGGATCTACCAAAGAAATTATGGGCAGAAGCGACAAACATGGATGTTCACACTTTAAATCGCAGTGAACCAAGTGAAGTTGAAGGAAAAACTATTGTGAAACCCTCCCTTAAGCGTGAACTATGTAATAGGAAAAATTAAAAATCACCGAAATGACTGATTTTGGTAATGATTATGGAAATTAATGAGCCCAAAAGTTATAGAGACGCTGTGCAGTCCCGGGAGAACAACAAATGGATAGCCGCCATGGATGACAAAATAAATTCTCTCGTAAAGAATCTTATATGGAAGCTAGCCGAACTACCAGCTACTCGGAGAGCTATTACAAACCGTTCATTTACATTTCCAATGCTCCACCCGTAGGTACTACATTTGCCAGGAGGCGAGTTTTTTGTTGCCTGGAAATTTAGAATTTTGCCGAACCCTTGCCGTTCCAGGCAAGGTAGGGATCTTTAACGTGCGTGACAACACTCACACACGGGACCTCCATTTAACCTCTCATCCGAACGAGGGCGTAATTTTTGTGAAAAATGCTCACCTGTCATTTTTCAAGCAGTCGGCCGTGTCGGGATTTGAACCCGAGACCTTGGGATCCGTAGTCTTACGCTTACTACATTGATCCACGGCGACGCTGCTATTACAAACCGCTGGACGTATAAGACTAAACAAACGCTGATGATACAGTCACACGGTACAAGGCACGCGTAATCGCTCGAGAATTTAACCAACGAGAGGGTTTTGATTATAACGAGATATTTATCCCTGTTGCTCGACTTGACACGATTTGCTCTATCATCAGTGTTACCACGAACGAACAGCTGGAATTATATTAATTTGACGTGAAAACAGCATTCTTGTATGGAAAAATTGAAGAAGAAATTTTTATGCAACAACCGGAAGGATATGAGAACGGAACTGGCCATGTTTGTAAGTTGCATAAAAGTTTGTATAGGCTGAAGTAATCCTCGAGATGCTGGAACGAAAGACTGCATGATGTGCTGATCTCATTCAATCTAAAGGAAATCTCAGCAAATCCTTACTTATTTTACAGAATTTCCAACAACGACAAGCTAATTGCTGCTTTCTATGTTGTTGAGGATTGGTAGCTGTGATGAAGATGGTCATTGTAGAGAGCTCCTTAAATTGATTTAAAAAGGAATTTGAGATCATGTTTGAGTCTGTCGAATATTTCTCGAATATCAAAATTGAAGGCTTAAAAAACAATTCAATCTCTATAAATTAAGAAAGGTATACTAATGATATCCTTTGAAGATGTAAGATGAAAGATGCAAATTCCGTATCAACTCCAATGGAGAAGTATAAAGATTTTGAACCAACTGAATCTCTTTCTACAAGTATGCTCTATCGAGAGGCAGTTGAATGCTTAATGCATTTAGCAGTCGCTACACGGTCGGACAATATGTTTGCCGTCAATTACCTTTTCAGGTACATAAAAATCCGGAAATGCAGCACTAGGTTGCAGTAAAGCGGTTTTCTAAATATGTAAAGGGAACAACTGTTGTAGGTTTGAGCTACAGCGCAAATAGTTCGTCAAACGTATTTGAATCTTTTTGCGATGCAGATCTCGTTAGTGACCCAAGAACTCACCGATCTGTTAGTGGAATAGTCATCAAATATGGTAATGCAGCTGTAGTTTGGTCTAGTAACAGTCGCAGGAGTGTCTCTTTATCCGCTACCAAAGCCGAGAACATTGCAGCATGTAAAGCAACTAAAAATATTATATGGCTAAGCAGATTATTTAGTGAAATTGCACACTTAGACGGCATACCCATCCTTCAAATTGATAACATGAGTGCAATTAAGTTAACGAAAAATCCCATCTTCCATAAGCGATCTAAGCACATCGTGTAAGGGCGCATTGTATTCGAGAGCAAGTTTCGAGGAAGGAATTAATGGATGAACATGTAGCCGGCAAAGATCAAGTTGCGAATATTTTAACAAAATCCCTCCTGCATCCTGGGTTTCAACTACCTTGTGAAAAATTATGTTTATCTGGTTATTAGTTTGCGTATTAAAGAATTTAAAAGTTTTAGGGAAAATGTTGGAAACATAACTGTCAAATTGCATATCTAGCAGCAGTTCAATGCAGGCTAATAATAATACGTTTTTGGTAATCAGTTTGAGCTGTTGTCACCTCTGACTTTACTTCTGTGTAAATCTCATTTTCTATTAAAAATTACATTTTTTGTTCAAGCTTTCTCATCCCGACCAATTACAATATTTAACAGTAACAATTATGGAATGTGCCAATTTAAATAAAATCCCCGCTATGTTGTAGCAATTTTATTTTCCACCTAATATATATATCTGTATAATCAATCCTTTTATTAAATATTAAATAATATAATACATTATAATGTTATCCAATCCACTTAATTTAATATAATCTATTGTCCAATAAAGAACTAGTATTTAGTTCATGTTAAAAGTTAAATTCTACGGAGACAATATAAAAGCTTTTGTTTGGTATCCTTCTTAAAGCCCCCTCTACTCAATAACTGCAAGGTAACTTTGTTACTGGGCAGCAACAAGCTCGGCCGGCACTTCTAACACAGCTGGGGTTCAAGCAGGTCGAAAGTTGTTCTTAGGAGCGATGTCCGTCATTGATTTTTGCTGTTGGAAGCGTGCACGATGGAAGATTGCACGTGTATGCTATCTTCATAAATTGTTTTGGATGGTCCATTTTGTGTTGAAACCAGTCGTGAAGAACGATGAAGTTTTGTTAAAAGACCATTAGGAACATGTAACTTTGGGAATAATTTATTTTAAAATATATTGCAACGTAAATTATAAATATGCAACTTTTCTGAATAGTATTCATGCGAAAATTAAATGAAAACAATTCTATTCTTGTATAAAATGGAATCACATATATAATTTATTCAAGTTAATTACAAACAACATTTGCTTTCTTATGGTGTGAATTACGCCTGGAACATCTGTAAATTGAAACGCAGATAATGGAAGCCAAGAGACGTGTTTTTCAGTATGCAGCGCAGCTGTTTGTTTGGAATGGAATTTTCCGTTGTTAATACATACGTCAGCTTTCAAGCAAGTATTTAGGTGCAATTTGGAGTTCTGGTATGTACAAAATTATATTCGTATGTTGTTTGAACTGTCGACGTAGAAACGAGATAAATTTTACTCTAACCGATTTGTGTTAACTTTGAACAGGTCAAGGACAGACCTCAATTATATTTTTCGTAGTTATACGATATGAATCTGTAATTTGTTCTTACAATTTCTTTTATTAACTCAATGAAACATCAGAAGATGTCACTACTAATTAGATAAAGTAAATTCTTAAAACTTTGAACCTTTAGAAATTAAATTTCTACATTTGATATTTTATGAACAATTATCTGTAATTATTTACTGTGAAATTAAGGTAAATTTACCATAATTAACTCTTTGTATAAATAAGCAATTTTATGCTTTGTCAATCTGTTATATAAACTTCATTAAATAGTAATTGGTACGGATATATTCAGTACCATTGTAATTAACTCTTCCTAATTTAAATTAACTTATAAAGGAAGACATATTTTTTGTAAAAATTACTTTATTGGATACCAAAAGAATAGATTCTTAGTTTCGGACTAAAGACTATCTTTTATTTAAGAGGAATGAAAGTCGATTCTGATTGTATTCAATTATTTTTGAGTTTGAATGCACAAACAGTGCTTTTCTTTGTTTAATCTGTTCACAGGTGCAGTGCAGGATTGCTAAGGTCAAGGTCGAGCCATAAGGTAAGATACTTCAAAGATTAGGAGGTCTTTAAAAATTATATAGCGGTTATAGAAAAAAAGGTTTCCGCATTAGCCTTGTACAAGGGACTTGTATTAGGTCTCCCCAGTATAAAAAAATACGGTGGCGCCTTATTTTTATTATTAGTGGTTGCAATTACACCCCGACCCACAGCTCATTCTCTACCCAGAGCATATAGTTCGACTAGCCGCTTTGCCTTTGAGATTTCCTCAACTTAGAGCCACCTTCCATCTTAATTTGCCGTGGGCTCCATTTCTAATTATCGGAATTTCTCGTTAAACTAAATCGGAATTTAAAAGGCTTCAAATGGCGCCCAACGTGGGGCCTCGATTGCTGTACCAATTGTATAAGCACATAAAGTATAGGCTTCGATTGACTTTGGTTGTTTGCACTTGTGGTTTGTAATTCATTTACCTTCAGGTTGGTTTAGTCTATTGATGTTGTTGTTTAATTGAGTTTAATTTGTAATTAGTTAGTTAGTCTATCCCATGATGGCTGAGACGTATCAAGTAGTTTATTTGCATAAAGATGAGTTGGATTATGAATTGAGAATTCGTGGAGTTGCTAGCAGCAGACCGATGCAGGATAAGAGGAAAATGTTAAGCCGATTATTAGCCAAAGAAACAACATTACCTGATTTTATTTGTCAATTAGCTCTAACGGAAATTGATAGTATATCAACATTAATAAAGTTGTGTAAGAAATTAGAAGAAGCTTTCTTATATGGTAAAATTGTTCGATAGGAATATTATTGTTCTTTTAGTCGCAGCTTGTAGTATTTCAGTGAATAATAATTCACAGTGTAGTTGATAATAGTGATTTGTATTTAGGTTTTTCTTCCATTTGTATTAGCTACAATAGTTGTTTGATAAATTTTTATAGTAGAGATGATAGATGTTTATAATTTGGTACACTGGTTTTTACTGTCGGTAAACCGTTTCAAGATTGCTCTTGTGCATAGGCACGTTTTGTTTTGATATAATTTATTTTGATAGCAATTTTGATTTATTTATATCCGCATTGCAACGCAGTATGTTAATTGGTTGTAAGTCTAAGTGAAACTTGTCGTCGTGGTTGGTCGGATTAGCAGTATGTCAGTCTAGACGAGACTTAGGAAAAGTCGGTCGCTCAGCATTACATTAGTCTAAACGAGACTCGAGGTAAGTTGTCACTCTAGCAATTTTGGCATCACTATTTTTGAGATTGGTGATGAGGTTATAATTTTTTGTTTATAAGTCTAGGTGAGACTCACAGAGGAGTTTTTTCACCCTAGCAAGTTTATGCGTTGTGAAGTACTTTTGTCTATTTTGACAGTTTGATTATGAGTAGTGTAAGAGTGTACTAGAACATTGATTTATTGTTATCCTAGATGGAAGGTTGAGAGTAATCTAAATTATAAATTTATTATGTTTAAAATTGTCATTGTCTGCGAATTTAAAAGAAAAGGTGTTCTTAAAGTTTGAAGTTCATTGGTTTAATGTTTGAAGTCATGTTGATAATTTAGTTGAGATCAAGTTAGATAATGTGGATCCCTGGTATGTGTCTCTTCGAGAAAAAATTTTAGCTTTACCTGATGATTACCCACAATGGAAGGTAGAAGATAATTATGTATTTAAATTTCTTTCATCAAGTTTACCACTCTCGTCGAATGTAAGGGAATGGAAATATTTAGTCCCTAGATCACAGGAGGAAGAGGTTATTCGGATAAATCATGACCCTTCAGTGGCCGGTCATTTTGGTTTTTTTAAAACATTGGCACGCATACAAGAGAATTTTATTGGCCAAAATGCGTATTGATGTGTTGAAATTTTGTAAAATTGTTTAACGTGTGGTGCACAGAAGGCATCGAATAGAGGACCCCTTGGTTTAATGGGAAAGGAAAAAGAAGTGAAGTTCCCCTTTCAGATTATCGCTATAGACCTCATAGGCCCATTTCCACGGTCCAAGGTTGGACACAGGTGGTTGTTGGTTATTGGTGATTGGTTCTCGAAATTTACGTTATTGTTTCCGTTACGTAGTGCAAAAGCGCATATAATAGAACATGTATTGGAGGAAAAAGTTTTTTTAGTTTATGGCGTTCCCAAATTTATTATTTGTGACAATGGCTCACAATTTAGTGGTAGAAATTTCAAGGCAGTATGTAAAAGATATGACGTTCAAAAAATTTGGTTTAATGCAGTTTACTCTCCCCAATGTAATTTTGTAGAGAGGATAAATAGAACGGTAGGAACAGCTATACGTTCGTATATTAAAGAACATGATACTTGGGACATAGAGTTACCCCAAATTCAGTATGCGATTAATTCTGCAAAACATCATGCCACTGGTTATTCGCCAAATTTCTTAGTTTTTGGTAGACATGTTCCTGTGTCTGGAAAATTTTATGGTCTTGATGTGGAACCCTCAGTTGATATTGATTTTATTTCTAGTGATAGACCTTCGTATGTGTCAGATCATCAAGGACTATTTGATATTTTTATAGACGTACAGAAAAGGTTACATTTAGCTTACATGCAGTCTAGTAATTCGTATAATTTAAGGAGACGTAACATTTCTTTCGAAGTAGGTGACAAGGTTTGGAGGTCAAATAAAGTTCTTTCGAAAGCAAGTGATAAATTTACAGCTAAGCTAGCGCCAAAATATGTTTTGAACATTGTTAAAAGAAGGTTTCAATTTAATTTATGAATTGATTAATGAAAATGGTTCAAGGGCAGGCAGATGGCATGTTAAGGACTTAAAACCTTATTCAGAGTTCAGTGGTGATATTGAAAAGAGAACGTTTCTGAACATTAATTAGTGTTGTTGATATATTTAATGGTTGATAGTAGGAATTATTTCTGTCTTATCTTTTAGTAAAGGATTTAAATATTGTATTGGAATACTGTTTGGTAGTCTAAAATTTTAGATGTTGGATAAGAAGCATAAAAGAGTTTTGTAGTGCAGTAAGGTTGATACTAGACTGTGCTGATATTGTTAGTTGCAAGTTATTCATTTGAGTCAAGATAAAAAGTTACATGTTTCCGTTTGTCAAATGATTCCATTTGTCGTATGATTCTCTAGTTCAAGGTTATAAAGGAATATATAGGTATTCTTATGATTAAAGTGTTTGATAAATAAAGTTGTATATATTTGGTTATTATTTTCTTTCGGATTTAAGATTAAGGTGTTTGATAATTAGAATGGGAATCAAGTAGTTTGAGTCCATATTAAATATTGGTTGGAGGTCAATATTGTTAGTAACTATGATAGTTATGTTTAATTATGAATATTGCGTGAGATAGCAATGTTCTATGTTTGATTATGGATATTGCGTGAGATAGCAATGTTCTATGTTTGATTATGGATATTGCGTGAGATAGCAATGTTCTATGTTTAATATGAATATTGTGTGAGATAGCAATGTTCTATTTTGTTCATTCATGCGTGAGTGAGATTTGTGAGAAGTAAGACGTGGTGGCGTTTTACTTGTCTCTTCTGGGAAAGAGATATTTCTACATTTTGGTTGCATATACATGCGGTAGATTGTTGAACGTTAGTGATTTCAAGACTTGTTTGCTGTTTTGAAGTTATGTTTGGATTGGATCTCAAAAATAGTGAGAGTCCTTTTCTTCTTTTGTAAATATGTAAATTAAGGTTAATAAAGTAAAAATATGTTTGTCATGATAATTTGATATTTTCATTAAGGAATCATAATACGGCAGTATTATATGTTTTGTTGTTTAAGTTTCGAGTATAAATGAGTGATATAATAACCCCGAATATGATTAAACGATAATGACACCCTACCGATTAAAACTTCCCGAATTTGTCCCCTTGTGGCGTATAGTACGCGTAGTTACTCGTCACTCATTTTCAATTATGTTGTACCTTAAGTGGTAATTTTTGTTTTATTTTGTAAAATTTAATAATAATAAGTTGTGAATATGTAACAATAAATTCAAAAAAAAAATTCTTCGTATTTATTCCAGAATTTTTTCTCTTAGAAAGAGGCAGTGTAGCAATTTTATTTTCCACCTAATATATATATCTGTATAATCAATCCTTTTATTAAATATTAAATAATATAATACATTATAATGTTATCCAATCCACTTAATTTAATATAATCTATTGTCCAATAAAGAACTAGTATTTAGTTCATGTTAAAAGTTAAATTCTACGGAGACAATATAAAAGCTTTTGTTTGGTATCCTTCTTAAAGCCCCCTCTACTCAATAACTGCAAGGTAACTTTGTTACTGGGCAGCAACAAGCTCGGCCGGCACTTCTAACACAGCTGGGGTTCAAGCAGGTCGAAAGTTGTTCTTAGGAGCGATGTCCGTCATTGATTTTTGCTGTTGGAAGCGTGCACGATGGAAGATTGCACGTGTATGCTATCTTCATAAATTGTTTTGGATGGTCCATTTTTGTGTTGAAACCAGTCGTGAAGAACGATGAAGTTTTTGTTAAAAAGACCATTAGGAACATGTAACTTTGGGAATAATTTATTTTAAAATATATTGCAACGTAAATTATAAATATGCAACTTTTCTGAATAGTATTCATGCGAAAATTAAATGAAAACAATTCTATTCTTGTATAATATGGAATCACATATATAATTTATTCAAGTTAATTACAAACAACATTTGCTTTCTTATGGTGTGAATTACGCCTGGAACATCTGTAAATTGAAACGCAGATAATGGAAGCCAAGTGACGTGTTTTTCAGTATGCAGCGCAGCTGTTTGTTTGGAATGGAATTTTCCGTTGTTAATACATACGTCAGCTTTCAAGCAAGTATTTAGGTGCAATTTGGAGTTCTGGTATGTACAAAATTATATTCGTATGTTGTTTGAACTGTCGACGTAGAAACGAGATAAATTTTACTCTAACCGATTTGTGTTAACTTTGAACAGGTCAAGGACAGACCTCAATTATATTTTTCGTAGTTATACGATATGAATCTGTAATTTGTTCCTACAATTTCTTTTATTAACTCAATGAAACATCAGAAGATGTCACTACTAATTAGATAAAGTAAATTCTTAAAACTTTGAACCTTTAGAAATTAAATTTCTACATTTGATATTTTATGAACAATTATCTGTAATTATTTACTGTGAAATTAAGGTAAATTTACCATAATTAACTCTTTCTATAAATAAGCAATTTTATGCTTTGTCAATCTGTTATATAAACTTCATTAAATAGTAATTGGTACGGATATATTCAGTACCATTGTAATTAACTCTTCCTAATTTAAATTAACTTATAAAGGAAGACATATTTTTGTAAAAATTACTTTATTGGATACCAAAAGAATAGATTCTTATTTTCGGACTAAAGACTATCTTTTATTTAAGAGGAATGAAAGTCGATTCTGATTGTATTCAATTATTTTTGAGTTTGAATGCACAAACAGTGCTTTTCTTTGTTTAATCTGTTCACAGGTGCAGTGCAGGATTGCTAAGGTCAAGGTCGAGCCATAAGGTAAGATACTTCAAAGATTAGGAGGTCTTTAAAAATTATATAGCGGTTATAGAAAAAAGGTTTCCGCATTAGCCTTGTACAAGGGACTTGTATTAGGTCTCCCCAGTATAAAAAAATACGGTGGCGCCTTATTTTTATTATTAGTGGTTGCAATTACACCCCGACCCACAGCTCATTCTCTACCCAGAGCATATAGTTCGACTAGCCGCTTTGCCTTTGAGATTTCCTCAACTTAGAGCCACCTTCCATCTTAATTTGCCGTGGGCTCCATTTCTAATTATCGGAATTTCTCGTTAAACTAAATCGGAATTTAAAAGGCTTCAATGTAATAGAAAAGCAAAGTGACACTATATATTTTGAGTCCATGGACCAGACAAAAAGAGTTAGTGCGACTTGTAGCATACTGCAACTTAAATCAGTGTATTGGAAAGCTGATTTCCCTGATGACTCGACCATATCATTGAACAGCGTTTCGCAGAGCATCGAAGTTTTCCTGGCATCAAAGTACATAATACATGGTCTCTTTGAAGGTGGCGAGTCTAGAATAGATGATTCATGCTATAATCAGAATATCGTCGATCACACTTATAGCGATACTTTTGAAGTGCTAAACCAGCCCATCACTTGTAATGAAGTTTACTTGATTTTTTATGGCCCGTGGATGCAGGAACTAAAAAAGTTAAAAATTAATATTTTTGATGTAAATAAGCAAGGTCTGATCGAGTTTCTATTGGGTGCTTATGTTGCAACCACCTTATATACTGGTAACCAGTATTGATTAAAATGTAAATTATTGGCGATTGAAACGTATCTAGGTTGGACGATAATGGGCTCTGGATTGAACCAAGAGCACAAGACTGATCAATCAACCTAATCTACTTTGTCTCTTTAATCTAAGTTTAATCATGGATTGAAGATCCTGTTGCAAAATTATGCAAGGAGGAAATGGTGATGGGGACTAAACAATTGTGTTGCAGACTGTTGCCGTTGATGCTGAAGTTAGATATCACCTAAGATTGCTGTGGATAGATAGCCCATCCTCCATTGCCAACTAATAATATTATTGCTAAGAAGATACTGTATGTTACTGTTAG
The DNA here is from genome assembly GCA_036346225.1 of Platerodrilus igneus. NCBI lineage: Eukaryota > Metazoa > Arthropoda > Insecta > Coleoptera > Lycidae > Platerodrilus > Platerodrilus igneus. The sequence goes on from JARFIW010000954.1 coordinate 1,446,832, forward strand.
TAAACTAAGAAGGGATGGTCTCTTTGCACAATACGACGCAATATTCAAGGAATGGGAATCCTTAAAAATTATAAAGAAACTTGATCACAACTAAACTAGTGGAGGACACTCCTTACTACATCCGCGGATGTTGAAGAAGGGTTCTACCACGGCGGTGTGACTGGTTTTTGACACATTTGCGCAAGCAATTGGTAAGCCTTTGTTGAATCGGTGTCTTGAAAGGGGGCTAAACTTGATCAAGCTTATTCTTGTCGTATTGCTGTGATTTCGAGAACGTAAAATGCGAGTGATGTCGCATATAAAAAAGATCTTCCTGCAGATCGATGCGCATGAAATTGATTGTAATTTCTTAAAGTTTTGTTGGAAAAATTAATTAGGTGAGGATTTTGTATATCAGCATAATCGAGTTATGTTTGGTGTTAACTGTAGTCCTTTTCTGCTTGTTGCTACCATTGAATGACATGTTTCGAAATGTTTAGAAAATTCCTTTCTTCCAGGTGCTGAATATTCACTTAAATTTGTAGAAAAGTTGCCTTAAAGTTTTTATGCCAACAACTGTGTAGTTAGTCCCAACTTAAAAAAATTTATTCATGAATCTGTTTTGGTTATGGCAGAAGGAAAGTTTGAATTAACAGGGTTGGAGTTTTCCAGAGTTGCAGCAAGTGATGACCGCGATTTATCTGTTTTGGGGCTTAAAGTCTCCGCTACAATCAACTCTAGACCACTCTTCTGTCCGAAGACCCACATAATATATTAACCTTAAAACCGGCTACGTTTTTGTGAGACCAAACAAAAGCTGGAGTTCCTGATTATGAGTGGACAGAAATTCTATATTACAGGAAAAATGTTATCGTCATAGCCTTTAGAGGGAATTGCATAGACGCTTTCTATTAGAATACCTGGTACAGTTGAGGTTCTTCTCCAAGGAAAAATGTAACAGCTATCTACTGGTGAACGTGGACAAGATGGTCCTAATTGGCAATGACAATTCCAAACAGATGGAATGGTCATTGGAATTTGAAGAATTAATGGCAGGTAAAGATGGGTGTACTAGGCTAGTTCGCATTCAGACGATACAAGGCACCATCTTAAGACCTGTTCAAAGGCTATATCTTCTAGAATTCATTAGTACCGATAATCTACCTGTTGTAAGGAATCTGATTGACATTAGTGTACAGACGAAGAAGTGGAGAACAATGCAGTAGATGTGGGAGTATCTAAAAGCAGAGTAGTAGTACCTCTCGTGTTCTGCACACACGGGAGTGGATTTTCAAAACCTCAAATTAAATACCAAGGTTAACATAAACTTTATGCACTTATCTTAATTAATATCTTAATTAATTTATACTTAGTTGAGCATGTTTTTTAGTTGTTTGTGAGAAATGTATTGTGTTGAAAAAACGCTTCTCAGGTAGGAGTATTTTCAATCCATGACTACAATATGTTGTGTTTAATTAGTTAGATGTTGTAGCATAGTAGTCAAGTCAAAAACAAATAGATAGACTCGTCAAAAAAGGGTTCTATTAAAGGGAAGTTTTAGTTAGCGCGTCTGTGCAAGGTGTGTTTGAATTGTTGTCTTAGAAGTGATTTCTGGGATGCCCGCTTAGCTTCGCGTTCTTTAGGAACAAAAGCTTTTCGAACTGCTTTAGGTGGGTGCAGTGGATAGCAGTACAACAGCTGGAAACGACATCGCCAAGATCTTTTTTTAAGTATCCCGTCTTTTAAAATTAGCAGCAACAAAGACCCGCATACTGTTCAATATCCAAAACGTAACAGCAAAGGATCTCTGAATTTTTATTTAGATTCGACTCAATAAAATTGACAAAAAAATCGCCTATCAACGCCTCCCGACATCTCTCTTAACTTAAGTTATGCAATCCGCAATACTTCGCTAACCTAACTTCAATAATTAGTAGTAGAAGAAAACTTGTAACCTGGAAAACAATCCATACAACTGATCCTTAACCTCCGCTACTGAGAGAATATTTATTAAAACTGTATTTATTTGTACAGAAATTATAATCTTTAAATTGTAAAGAGTTCTGTAACAGACATTTTACTCTAAAACAAGAAATTACCTCTCCTCAAAAATTACAATACTTAACTATAATGTACAAATGGGAAGGTCAAATGATTCGTATTTTTTACTCTTTTTTATCCAACTATCCTTTAAGTTGGAATGTTTTAACAATAAGTCATCGGCACAAATTAAGTTGTAATTAGCCATTATAGTCATTAATTTTGATGGAAAAGTTGTTAAGTTGAAAGACATTCATAAATTTGTAGGCTTTCTGTTTTTATTTTCTTTAGTCAAATTTTATTTAATGGTATAAAATTGTAACCTTTTTATGCAATGTTTAAATTTGCGCATCAACTATACATGAAGGTTACCAACATCGTAACTCATTAACTATAAATAGAAGTTACTAATATCGTAACTCGATAGTTTAAATTCCTAAGTCTTTTGTTAAGTATATTGGAGTGTTTGGCAGAAATCTTTTGCATCGAGAAATTCAGACACTATGTAGAGGGAATTTGTTTCCAGGTGATCATAGATTACCATTCGTTACTATGGTTAGATTGTTACGTTAGCTTGTAGCCGCGCGTAACACAAAGAAAAATCAAAGAAGTGACCGGGCTCAATCGGAGATTAGGGGGGGTTGTAGAAAGCAGAACAACATATCATGTGCGCGGCTGTAAGGAATTAGTAACAATACCTGCAATAAAAAAAATTAGTCCTGCAAACCTGAAATAAAGAAAAAGCATCGCATGCTGATCGAGCATAGATTGTTCAGTACTTTCTAGAATGTAAAAAAAAACTGTTTAGATAATCTATATAATATAACAACGGTAAAAGCAATACAAAAATTTTTTAGTACAAAGTGAGGTAATATTGGGGAGTAGCAGAAACGTTTCCTCACACACCAATTAAACATAAATCAGACAAAATTTTAACAAAAAAAATAAATAGGTAAGCACAATTGATATGAGTCATCCAGTATTGTTGATTCTTCTTCTCTTTTTTTTAAATAGCATGCAAGTCTATGGTAAAAGGTATCAGAACGACAAAGATATGGCAAAACAAACGGATAGATATTTAAAGTAATAACAAGTAGGAAATAGTTCAACTTACAAAAAGGTCCTTCAGTAACGCTTCCTTGCAATTGAAGTGTAGGATTCACGATGTCCGGCACCAGCGAAGCACTTCACCCTTGACTGTGAGGGCGTTGATGGAACTTATCACACGTAACCCCAATCACACCTACGTATTTCACTGGGGTTAGCAGCAGACATTATCACGCGACGGAACTATGTAGCATTGATAAATTTCTTGTTAATTCTATTTCCTGAGACAATAATTTCGAAATATTTTGTAGCACTAGTTTAATTTCAACTGGGACCAAATGTATATTATTTTCATAAACATCCAAAAAGCAGTGAGAAACTTCAACCAATACCTTTGTAAACCGGTAATCTGTTATATTTCGCAAATAACGAAATTTGCGCAAACAATGATCTGTTTTAGATTCTTTGGGGTTAGAAAATTCAGAAACTACAGTATCAACTGTATTTGGATAATCCAAAGTATGCACTACTCTGATAAAAAAAAGACCGCGAAACTAGATCGCACACACAGTTTAAGTATCAAAAGACAAAAGCACCAAAAAACCACAATGAGTAAAGCACGTGTATCACTAAAGTAAGTCCGTAAAATGTTCCGTAAAACACGTGCGCAGGTCGAGTTTAACAAGTTCTGCCACTTTTATTTCCAACAGAAACTCAACAAAAACAACAATTAGTAAGGCACGCGTAAGTAATAAACCCGTCCGTCAAATGTCCTTAAAAACACACGTGCGTCGACCAAACACGTTCTACAGTTAACATACAACTTTTATTTCACAAGAAAAACAACTAAAAACGTGCCGTGCTTGTTCATGAACAATTCGAAAATTGTTACCGCATTAATTCTCACTATTGTCAAAGCAAAGAAGAAGCAGTATTTTTAACGTAATAAATATATAGGAACCAAGAACAAACTACAACTACTCATCTGTTTATTCAACTCGTTCTATTACAACCTCTTATCGTCTATTATCTAGACTTGTATATCCACTCATTATAATACGATGCATTCGCCTAAGGAGTTAATAAATATAAAATATAGAAATAGTAGTTACAGAAATGCATTTACTAATTGGGAAAAAGCGTAAAATGTTCAGCTATAAAAATGCACGTTACAGATTCCCCCTTAGCAAAATAAAGACCTCGGGGTGAAAGAAAAAAAAAACGACAGACAGGGAACCGAACAAAAAAAGTATTTTTTTTAATCCGGTTTGAAGGGCCAACACCAGTATAAGAAAAAGAACATTTTTTTTTTCAAAAGAAGACAAAGTCATCTATCGTAACCAACAACGACAGAACAGGTAAAGAAAGCATCAAGTAAACACCCAATGAGGATTAAAGCTCTTAGATACTTTCAAAAACGCCAAAAGACGGATGTCTCCAAAAGGGACATTTCTGTTCTCCACCTCAAAGAAAAGTTTTGGCTTCCCGCGGAGAAACCAAGAGGAAAGGAAAAAAACGAGGAAGAAAATTCGTAGCAAACCAACTAGACGACACAACTGTCAACCTCAAGTGTGCAGCAAAGAAAGAACCAAGACAAAGAAAAGGGCAAAGGCAAGCTAGTACACAATCTAGAATACTTCCAACTGAGGTAACACAGATTCATATGAAACGATTACTCAAGCAAAGTATGGCTAACAGACCTACAAAAGCGACCTAGTCGAAATACCTAAAGGAAAAGAAAATAGATCTGAAGCCTACCTCAAGGAATGGATGTAGCAAGCGACTATAATAGTCAAATAGTGAACAAATGGTGGAACTAGCCAGAAGAAAAAGTCACGGGATGGGCTAGCTACAAAAAGATGAATAGGAATACGAAATGGGCGCTAGTGTTTTCGGACACAAGCTTATCAGAGAAAACACAAGACCAATAAGCCAAAAAATAAATTACAAGTCATTAGGGATAGCGACACGTAGGGGTCAAAATAGAATCGGCCGTAGGGAGCCCTTTAGGATCCGGAGGTTCAGGATCAATGTCTGGAGGGTCTAAAGTTTTATCGGGTTTGAGGTCCTTAATATGCCAAGTACCCAGATCGTTACCAGAATCATCCGCTAAGATATAGGTCCACGGAGAAAGTTTAGTTCTAATAGTAAAGGGACCCACATATTTGGGAGCAAGTTTAGCATTGAAGTAGCGAGTAGCATTCGAAAGAACATAATTGCGTCTCCACACGCGATCGCCAGGCGATAAAATTAAGGGACGACGACGAAGATCGTAGTGTTTAGCATTTTTCTTGTATGCTAAGGAAAGGCGTTTCGAAATTTCTTCACGAAGTGACTCAAATTTGACTAAGTCAGTAGGAGGAATAGGACGTTCGGGATCCATAAGAACATCATCAGGATCAAGAGGTTTTCCAAAATGATCGCCGTAGAGAACATGTTCACGACCATATAGAGCAAAATACGGGGAGTAACCAATAACCTCATGTTTAAGCGTTCGAATAGCGCAACCAATTTTTGCTAAATTAACGTCCCACCGACGTTGATTATCCGAAACGTAAGAAGAAATCATAGTTTTCAGGACTCTATTAATACGTTCGGCCGGATTCGCCTGAGGATAATAGCGAGCATTAAACAGAATTTTTGTTCGATAAGAATCACAGAGTTTAGTGAAAATATTACTACGAAATTGTACACCATTGTCCGCAATTAGATGCTGAGGAGTACCATACACCAGAAAAATATTTTCCTCAATGGTTCGAGCAACAGCAGCGGCCGTAGACGCACGTAGAGGAAAGAAACAAGCATATTTTGTAAAACAATCGGCAACAACTAAAACGAAAGAATTTTAGAGACAGTTTTGTGGACACCAGGATGACCTGAAGTAGGTAGATCATGATTTTAGTATAGAACTCTATTCCGTTGTTCACTGGGAACTACTAACTTCCAATCGTCTTGAGGAGGTTGGAGCAAAGACTGTTTAGATTTTACATGTTTATATAGTAATTCGTTTTCCACATGCCAGTTACTGTATAGTTTAGGATTGGAATTAACACGAGTCCGTAGCTTAAGATACCAAGGATCCAAAATTGGCAGAGTAATAGAAGATTTAGGAAAGTCATCAATTAAGTCAATTTTAGGTACTGAGCGAGATAAGACATCGGGAACAATGTTTTCTTTACCTTTACGATGTACGATGGTGAAGTTATATTGTTGTAGTCGTACAGACCAACGAGCTAAACGACCGTTGGGGCTTTGTAGATTATTCAGTCAGATAAGCGAGTGGTGATCGGTGATCACAGTAAAGTGAGAACCCTCGATATAGGGACGAAATTTCTCAATTGCCCAAATAACACCAAGACATTCTTTTTCGGTGGCGCTATAGTTGCGTTCCGCCTTTTTAAGAGAACAGCTAATGTAGCTAATGACTTTTTCGTCATCACCCTGTTGTTGAGTCAGCACAGCACCCAGACCAAAATCAGAGGCATCAGTCTGTATAGTAAAGGGCAAAGAAAAATCAGGACAACTCATCACTGGAGCCGTTACCAAGTGTTCTTTCAGCAGCTTAAACGCCTGCTGACATTCCGAAGACCAATCAAATTTAGAATTTTTTTTAGTAAAAGCAGTAATTGGAGCAGTAAAAGCAGAAAAATTTGGGATAAAGCGACGATACCACGAACACATACCAACTATGCGTCGTACTTCAGTTACAGTAGTAGGAGGAGGAAGATTAAGAATGGCCGAAACTTTTTCTGGGTCGACATGGAGTCCATGACGATTTACTACGTATCCCAGATAACGGAGTTCCGGTCGGCATATAATGCATTTATCTCTGCGAAGAGTAAGACCTGCAGAATTTAAACGAAAAGCACTTTCTGTAGTACCACCAAATGTTGTTAGAAAGTAGGGGTAGCGATGATCACATCATCTAAGTATGCGAAACAGAAAGGTTCAAGATCAGCACCAAGCACACGATCTATAAGTCGCTGAAATGTCGCTGGAGAATTATGAAGACCAAATGGCATTTTAGTAAACTGGTATAAACCTCTACCAGGCACCGTAAATGCAGTAATCGCTTTAGAATTAGAAGAAAGAGGTATTTGCCAATAAGCAGAGCGAATGTCCAAACTAGTTAAGAATTTTGCGTCTCTAAGACGGTCTAGAATCGTAGAAATATAGGGAAGGAGATAGGCATCTTTTTCTGTAACATCATTGACCTTTCTAAAATCGATGCAGAAACGATATGTGCCATCTTTCTTAGGCACCATAACAATAGGGCTAGACCAAGCGCTATTAGATGGTTCTACAACACCACTTTCTAGCATCTCATCCAGAGCTTGATTGACATGTCGAAGTACCGTAGGGGACATGGGATAATATCGTTGCTTGATAGGACTAGATGTAGTACGGATCTGATGTTCAATGAGATTAGTACAGCCCAAAGGTAAAGTACAATCTTTAGGAAACATCTGTTGGACTATACGAGACAATTCGGATTGTTGCATGATCGACAGATCGGAAAGAGCATTGATCTGACTGATCGAGACAGTAGAAGAAGAACCGAAAGTCCATTGACCCGTTCGAAAATCTGGGACAACACCCATAGATTTCCAGAAGTCAATGCCTAAGATCAGAGACTGAGAAATAGAAGGAACAACTAGGACGTCAAGAAGAATAGTTTTATTTTCGACCGACATGGGTAAAGTAAGTGACCCGAGAATGTCACAAGCTTGACCATTGGCTACCGTACAGCTGTGGATCTCCGTTTGGGACAAAGGCAAAGAAAGAGAATAGAGAATATCCCAACCAGGACCACCAACAATCGTACGAGAAGCGCCAGAATCAAGCAAACCCTTAAATTCGATGTCGAAAATAGTAACAGTAAGATAAGGTCTGTCGTCCTCACGAGAACTAGCTAAAATAAAATCCAGAACATATTTAGATCGGTCATCAAGACCAGAGAAAGGATTTTCTGAGGAAATAATAGGTACCGAGACAACTGTAGAAGGAATCGGGTCGGTTTCTCGGCTTAGCGACTCGATCGGTAGTTTAAATTCTTGTTACAACTCGTACAATTGGTACGGGTAACATTAGGTTTACCACAACCAAAGCAATAAAGTATTTGGGGTTTAGTACAGGAAGGAGACTTGTGTCCTCGTTGGCCACAGTTCCAACAAGTAACGGAAGAATTAGAAATATTTTTAGGAGCATTACTTGTACCAGGTGCAAGTGTTTTCCAAGTAGTAACACCAGAATGGGGAGGGACATAAGCAGAAGTAAGTTTGCTGCGGACCACGGAACCTGTATAAGCTAAGTCAGGCTCTAGGAGTTGAGAAAAATTCAGAACAGGAGGAGACTTGAAATTATCGGCTTGTATTTTGCGCTGTTCTAGTCTGCGACCTACACGCAAAAGTTCCGTAATAGTATTCAGATCAAGCAAAGCTAATTTGGTTTGGTAGAAAAGGGTAAGATTTGGTAAAATAATTTCGAGTTTCTGTGGTTCAGAGAGAGAGATTGTTAGACGAGCAAATAAATTTTCCATCGTAGCTAAATATACACCAATAGACTCTGAGGGACCCATAGTACGTTGCTTTATTTCCTCAAAAATTTTTTCGTTGTAATTAACGGGTTGAAATTCTTCCTTTAATAGTCGAATAACATCTTGCCAATTAGTTAGGGATTTTCTATGCGCTCTGAATAAAATTAAAGCTTTTCCCGAAAGTAAATCTGATGCCGAAGAAAATAGTTGAGAAGCAGAAACGTTGCGTGCCGAGCATAATTCGTCCACGCGTAATAGAAATGCATTTAAAGACATACGGTCATCACCCGAAAATTTTAAGTCCCATTTAGACACCAGCTGTCCATAACCAGACGTAGCAATTGATTTAGAAATAGATATAGGTATAGGTAATTCATCAGAAGATTCAGCAGAAGTAAGATCATCCTCAGTATCAGTAATAGTCGGATTAATAGTAGCCGCAGAAACAAGTGGTACCCTAGATGAAGTGGAAGAACGTCTAAAGCGACGGTATAACCTATCGCAATCACTGCGTAAATTACTAACACATAGCAACAACTTTCGCTGTGTTACTGTTTCAGCGTCAGAAGTAACATTCATGCGTTGGATTCTCCCTTTGAGATGCATAGCAAGGCTAATAATACGTTTGCCGTCGGCAGTTGAAATATCACCATTAAAATCTTTACTCTTCGTAGTTAGTTCAGTTAAACCTTCAGTCACGGCTTTATTATCAGTCTGAAAATCGATACCAGATTTAAGTGGACTTAGAGTTTCAGAAGATTCCATTTTCAAAATATTCCTAAAGGATTTACGAAGTTCGGATACAGGTACCTTTGCATCGAACCCACGAGAACCGACTTCATATTTGAGTTCAGCTTCATGTAAACGATCAACTTTTAATTTCCAATAGTCCCCGATTACTACAGAATCAACAAACACCCAAATATTTAAAGACACAAAAACGAATTATTAGGCTTGTTCGATAGAGAAACTAAATTAACGAAATAACTAAATACTAAACAAAATCCAGTTCAGACGAGAAGGAGAAAAAAAAATAATTTCGAGCCATCACGTTGGGCGCCAAAAATTTATGTTACGTTAGCTTGTAGCCGCGCGTAACACAAAGAAAAATCAAAGAAGTGACCGGGCTCAATCGGAGATTAGGGGGGGTTGTAGAAAGCAGAACAACATATCATGTGCGCGGCTGTAAGGAATTAGTAACAATACCTGCAATAAAAAAAATTAGTCCTGCAAACCTGAAATAAAGAAAAAGCATCGCATGCTGATCGAGCATAGATTGTTCAGTACTTTGTAGAATGTAAAAAAAAGACTGTTTAGATAATCTATATAATATAACAACGGTAAAAGCAATACAAAAAATTTTTAGTACAAAGTGAGGTAATATTGGGGAGTAGCAGAAACGTTTCCTCACACACCAATTAAACATAAATCAGACAAAATTTTAACAAAAAAAATAAATAGGTAAGCACAATTGATATGAGTCATCCAGTATTGTTGATTCTTCTTTTTTTTTAAATAGCATGCATGTCTATGGTAAAAGGTATCAGAACGACAAAGATATGGCAAAACAAACGGATAGGTATTTAAAGTAATAACAAGTAGGAAATAGTTCAACATACAAAAAGGTCTTTCAGTAACGCTTCCTTGCAATTGAAGTGTGGGATTCACGATGTCCGGCACTAGCGAAGCACTTCACCCTTGACTGTGAGGGCGTTGATGGAACTTATCACACGTAACCCCAATCACACCTACGTATTTCACTGGGGTTAGCAGCAGACATTATCACGCGACGGAACTATGTAGCATTGATAAATTTCTTGTTAATTCTATTTCTTGAGACAATAATTTCGAAATATTTTGTAGCACTAGTTTAATTTCAACTGGGACCAAATGTATATTATTTTCATAAACATCCAAAAAGCAGCGAGAAACTTCAACCAATACCTTTGTAAACCGGTAATCTGTTATATTTCACAAATAACGAAATTTGCGCAAACAATGATCTGTTTTAGATTCTTTGAGGTTAGAAAATTCAGAAACTACAGTATCAACTGTATTTGGATAATCCAAAGTATGCACTACTCTGATAAAAAAAAGACCGCGAAACTAGATCGCACACACAGTTTAAGTATCAAAAGACAAAAGCACCAAAAAAACCACAATGAGTAAAGCACGTGTATCACTAAAGTAAGTCCGTAAAATGTTCCGTAAAACACGTGCGCAGGTCGAGTTTAACAAATTCTGCCACTTTTATTTCCAACAGAAACTCAACAAAAACAACAATTAGTAAGGCACGCGTAAGTAATAAACCCGTCCGTCAAATGTCCTTAAAAACACACGTGCGTCGACCAAACACGTTCTACAGTTAACATACAACATTTATTTTACAAGAAAAACAACTAAAAACGTGCCGTGCTTGTTCATGAACAATTCGAAAATTGTTACCGCATTAATTCTCACTATTGTCAAAGCAAAGAAGAAGCAGTATTTTTAACGTAATTAATATATAGGAACCAAGAACAAACTACAACTACTCATCTGTTTATTCAACTCGTTCTATTACAACCTCTTATCGTCTATTATCTACACTTGTATATCCACTCATTATAATACGATGCATTCGCCTAAGGAGTTAATAAATATAAAATATAGAAATAGTAGTTACAGAAATGCATTTACTAATTGGGAAAAAGCGTAAAATGTTCAGCTATAAAAATGCACGTTACAAGATAATTTAAAAGATTCGACAGAACGACTTGCTCGTTTGTGTGTACGATTAAGGCACCACTTTGACATGATTTATAGACTTAGAAAATCCAATGTGGTGCCCGACGCACTAAGTCGCGCCCATGTTATGCCAAATCACGGTAGTGCCCAGTCCTCATGATACTTGGTAATTGTCATTAAAAAATTAAATTTTAAAAGTACCTCACAAATATGCGAATAGATACTTTTTAGCCACACTGCAACAAAATATCCTCCCATAAGAAATACACGTGCAAATCCTTTTTTCACTCCCATAAGCAAATGCACATGCAAAAAAATAGCACAATAGTTTTTTTCAACTAAGCATTTTTTAGCTCCAGGCATGGATAATTTAATTAAATTCTAATTCGCCTTTATCTTACAGTATACCCTTCCACCATATTAGCAAATATTTGCACATTGATAATACTATTAAATAACATTGCCAACAATAATCTGGTGACAGATATTAGTAATATTTGTTATGTCGAAGGCGAACAGATGCTGATTAGTGTACTATACACACCAATTACAGAACCATTTTGTGACAATATAATGTTGCTTAAAATTTGCGATCTTTCTGACGCCGAGCAAACATCCGCAAACAAAAGGATGTTTATCCTAAAAAAAAATTTGTGGTGCATTTAACAGCTATCTACGAGGAAAGTTCGATCGAGTTGTTTCCGCTAGGCATGGTGTTAAAGCTAAGCTTCCATTTTCTCTGGAAAGCACTAACAAGATGGAAAAGAAGGCCTGGAAAGCATTAATAAAAAATTCCAAAATCCTATATGTGTTACGTACAAAGTGGAACTAGCAGATGTTAAGTTGGAAACTTTATTGAAGGAACTACCAGATATATTAGACGGACTCTAAAAAGATTATTACTATCTTTTTGACATGGATGTAACTCAAGATTTTGCTGGCATATTTAGCAAGATGGAGATGTGTAATTATTTAACTACAAACCATAACTTTTGCTACAAGGGCGAATACGAAGAAAACTGCAATATTATAGTTGACAACGATAAAACTGTGGGAATCAATTGTTTAACATGGCTAACAACCAATGCAAGAATTAAGATATACAACAAATTTGCGTGTCAGATAACAAGTCCTGGTGTTAATAAACAACTTGGAAATCATATACTAGATTTTTTACGTTGTCCAGATGCACGTTTAAAGGAAACATTCGCGTCTAGTGTGGCCAATAAACATGGTATTACGCGATTGGAAGCGACAATATACAACTGTACAATTGGAAACTATGTCAGTGCGGAATGGGTGTATAATCCCTTAAAAGACTGTTTAACCTTATTGGAAGATTGTAAGTTATACTTCTTAAAGGCGCCAATGTACTCGGTACCACTTGCCAAAATGTGGAGTAAGCTATCGGACAAGCTACAAAATAGCTGCTGTTTATAATGACCTACTATTGTACGTGTATTGGGGGAATAGCAATACAAAGAAATTGACTGGCTTGCAAATTAAGTTGTCCGAAAAACCAGAGGAAAGGGAAAAATTGATAGAGTATGTACTTTCTGCTTTTAGTTTTAACTATTTACCTGTAAATTATTTGAAGATGTAGAGAAGGAGGACAGCCAAGATAAAATAAATCTTACACAAGTGCTACATTAAAGCAGGTAGTACATATTTTACACAATCTAGAACACCATGTTCTACAATACTAAAAGAAATAATCATTTCGGAATTGGGGTTGATAAATGCGCCTAACATTCGTCCAGAGGTTGTACGACAACGCGTAAATATTGGCAGTAAACTCAATCCGTTTACACTAAAAGAAGTTGCTCCATTATGTACGGCATACTCTGTAAGTGGAAGAAAAAAACAACTGGAATTAGAGGAAATGGATGCAAAAAAACGAAAGTTGGACTACACGAAAAACACTGCCACAATACGCGAACAATACAAAGATGTGTTAGACAAACAACATCTTATTAGAGAAAATGAGGAAGAATTAAGATATTATTTTATGTGCCGATGGACTGACTTGGATACATCCGGGTTTTACAAGTTCTATGCATTTGTGGTTTGTAGGAAAGACTCTTTTAGTTATGTAAGCGTCCTTGCGGAAAAGGATGGTACTAAATCCGTATACTTTTTAAAAGGTTATTCTAAAAACGAATTTATCAAAATGGCAGATGACATTGACCAACTAAGGAATGCGGGTTTCTTAACCTTGGCGTACACCACACGCAAAAGAGTTCCGCTAAACATTGTATATTTGTCTAGTAAAGAACCTTTCGGATCATTTAAAACCGAGGGTCTTACAAGCTATAGCAACCATATATTCCCAAAAGTGGTGGACATGCAACTACTTAACAGTGAGTGGGAGAATAAGGATTCCTTCCAATACCGACAAGAAGAAGTCGATCAAGCTAACAAGATACGTATGCAGGATATAGTGGGAAAGCCGCGATTAAAAGATTGTCACAAGCTGCAAGAATTACAGGAAGGAATGGATCTGGTTGTTGGTGGAATCAAGGACTTTATGTATAGAGACAAACTTCGGTACATTTTACAATTTGAAAACCTAGACGGTCTCTATGTTTCAAACTATTGGCTAGAAAAGGAGATGGAGTACTTGGGTGTCAATTTAAATTTTAAGCTGCGAATAAAATTAGATAAAATTAAAACCACTCCAAACAAACATAAAGAAAGGACTGTTTTCTGTGTATAAATTTGTATTAAAATAAAGTTTAAATGGCTCCATACTTGGCATTATATATTTTTAAATTTTGTTATGTATAATGTCAGAATAAAAATTTTGGAATAGTATTACATTGTCCTTTATTTATAAAAGGCTATGACGTTACCATGACCTTGGAAAAGTAGCCGAAACTAGGTGGCCGATAGCATAGCGTTGTGGTGATTTTACCTATATGAAGAAAACTATTGTGCAGATTTAAGATGATAATGTTATTTATTACTGTTACCATATGTGTGATTATTTTTTGCAAGTCCAGTGGCGGTTGTGGGGTGGAGGGTGTAGCTCCCAGATCGGGGTGTTGAAAACAAGATCCATGCCTGGAGCTAAAAAATGCTTAGTTGAAGAAAACTATTGTGCGAATTTAAGATGACAATGTTATTTAATACTGTTACCAATGTGCAAATATTTGCTAATACGGTGGAGGGTATACTGTAAGATAAAGGCGAATTAGAATTAAATTAAATTATCCATGCCTGGAGCTAAAAAATGCTTAGTTGAAGAAAATTATTGTCCAATTTTTGTTACCAGATGTGCTACTTTTTTGCATGTGCATTTGCTTATGGGAGCGAAAAAAGGATTTGCGCGTGTATTTCTTATGGGAGGATATTTTGTTGCAGAGTGCCTAAAAGACATCTATTTATGCGTATTGGAAAATAACTGACGATTGATTTATAAATTAGTGTCTTCCAAATCTCGTTTTAGATCTAATGCAATGGAGTAGAAGATAGTAATCCCGGGTTCACTAGTACAATCAGTGATTGATTCCTGCCATGACCCTAGTACGTGTGCCCATTAATGTTCTTCAAAACCTTAACCAGCATACAAGAAATATATTATTAGCCCAAAATCCCCTCGGATGTCAAACGTTACATACGACGTTGCCTAGTGTGTGCTTCTAACAAAGAGTCACAACAGATCGGTTGTTTGGGAAAAGAAAAACAAGCACAATTTCCGTGGCAAATAATTTCAGTAGAAATGTATAGAATGTATAGAATGTATATGAATATAGGTAACACATCAAACGTATGTGGTGTTCGTTTAGATACATTAATAATTAGTGATTTATTTTTTTACTGTAAGTAACAAGCAACAAGCAACAAAACAAAAAGGTAGAATAGAAATCCAAAAAAAGTTGGACGCCGTGCTAGCTCAAAAATGTCGTAGAGTGGGGTGGGTTACACAGAAAAAAAAATTGGAGACCTCGGTAGAAATTTATTTATAAATTGTTGGTTAACATAGTAAAAGGAATATCTACAGAGACCAAATCGAGCATTTACGTAATCTTGATGTAAACATAAGCGTCAATTTGCACATAACACCATATGGTAATATACATTTAAGCCAATATAGATATAAAATCTTAACATTTAAATAACACATACTACTTACATAATGTTTCTAACCCTAAATATATGCAAGAAGAAAAGTAGACTTAATATACACAGTAATTTTACTTGCTCTGTAAAGTGTACTTACTAAAAGAAGTTATGTAACTATAACTGAGATCAACCAAGTGTTAACTTACTCCAAGCTGTTGACGTTAGAATTAATTTACAAATAAAGGAAACAGTAAAAAGTGCTTTAACGCGAGCTTCGGTTTATACTAATTGTGACTAGAAGAATAATTACATACTCACCTGTGTAAAAGTAAATTTGTAACGTGAGTTACATCTCACCCAAATTAATATATATGTATATTTAAATGAAATTATTAAGTTTTAAGAATTATTGTTACATTATATAATTGAAGGACATAATAAAAGAGCAATGAAAGTTCACAAACCAAACATGAGAACGGAAACAGTTACATTGTATTCCAGACGTAATATGACACTGCAGGTACTGGTCATAATAGATAATAAGACAGCAATTATTAGAATTCAAATTATTAAAATGAAATACTTTGTATAGTATCAAAAGATAGCAGACATGAGATCTGCATTTCCCACAAAGTGATGTAAGAGCAGGGATAGCATGAATACCCTCAGGAGCCCAAAATGTCCAGTCAGTCTTGAGCTTTACAACTTTAACATTGTTGGTTATTCAAGCTACTCGCCCTAGTTTTAATTAAACTAGTTGGTGAAAGTAACTTTGATTATTTTAGAAACCAAGTCGTTAATGAATATAACGTACAACTGTTAAAATTATTGTAATTATTATAGAAATACACTTGATAGGAGTGTTTTAAAAATAAAGTCTCTTTTTAAAAAGAAGCTTCCAAAGGCCTAAAACCTATCTTGCGCAGTCTGTAATCTATTTTGCAGCCAAGAAAACTACGACCCTTCCGTGGTTAACAATGACCCAAAGAAGTGTCTATCTTGTACAGCAGCATTAAGAAAAAAAGGAAAACAGAATAAATGTCTTTTAGAACAAGCTGTCTGTTTCTGGTACCATTGTAAAGGATTTGAAAGTGCGTGCTGCACTTACCAACAGACTGAATACTAGATGAAACAATTTAAACTAGATTCTAACACTAAGTAGAACATAGCGTCTTAGCACAGCGACTTACAGCGTTTTCTTTCGGTAAAAGGACGTTCTATAGAAAGATCTTCCTTTCAAAGCTCAGTCTGTATTTATGAGGATTGAAAACAATATGTTTGCATTTTAAAACCAATTCCCAGCGATGATATGTGAATTATTTTGTAAACCGTAACTGTAAAATTTTTTTTCCAGATATCAGTTGCAAAATATTCCGAGAATACGGCTTGCAAACAACAGCCAATTAACTAAAGCACTGAATTTGGTTCGCATGGAAAACGATGTATGTTTAAATGATTAAGTAATTTTGCAACCCTTCCTACAGGGTTATGGCGTAAAATGTATAACAGGTTGCCTAATGACAGCGATTTATTTTATGGAACTATAATACCTAGAATGAATTAATTGAGGGACGGTTTATTGCTCGTAAACTTGAGCGAGTTCAACACTTGCATAATAACGAAGTAGGATTTCTCAGTATTATTATAAGCTTATATATTTTACCATGCAGATTGTTTGGAAGAATTTTACAGAACCTATTAAAAGTAGTTTAACGATAACCAAATATTTCAGGAAACTTATACAGCGAAACTTTTTAACCTTTGCAAGGCAAAGCAAACTATAGAATAGATTTCACGTATTTATCGTCGTATTAAACACTCAAGAAAATTTTATCGGACGTTTTAAATAAGCATTCATTTCAATTGAATTTGTTAAATGGCAGTTCGTATGATTTGAAATAGCATAAAAAACGCTTATTAAAAGGAAGTAAATCTAAATGAAGAATACGAAAATAGATCGATTGCAGGAATTCAACTGTTGTCCGAAATATCGCCGGAGAAGATATGTTTGCGACCAAACAAGGCAAAGAAAAGAGTACAACCAAGGATTTCGTGTTTGTACGTTCGGAGAGCGCAGGAAACTTGGAGAAGAGTGACATCCCAGTGACGCTGGTTGTCACGGATATAGGAAGCAAGCATGGTCATTAGGAAGCGGGTAACACGTTCAGTAGGAGTGGTTTGGGGGATAGTAACGGGCGGTGAAAAGGATTTTGGAATTATAACGGGCACACAAGGAGATGAATTGACGACTGCGGAATTGCACACTGTTATCTATGATGAGATATTGGAGGACACTGAAAAGTAAGAAACCTGGTTTTCAAGGATTTTGGATACGGATACTGCAGTGGCGTTACGTATAGAAAAGCACATAGAAAACTTAGTAAAGTAATCAGTCACTACAAGGATATAGAAATGACCGCGAATGGAACGAGAAAAAAGACATACTATGTCACAAGAAATGACTTGCCAAGAATAGGATGATTTGACCCTAGGAGTGAAGGAATCAAGAGGGGGTAACTTTACATGTGATTTTCCAATGCTCCACCCGAAGGCACTACATTGGCCAGGAAGCGAGTTTTTTTTTACCTGGAAAATTTGGAATTTTGCCGAACCCTTGCTGTTCCAAGCAAGGTAGGGATCTTTAATGTGCGTGACAACACTCACACACGGGACCCGAACGAGGGTGTATTTTTGATAAAAATGCTCGCGTAACATTTTTCGAGCGGACCGTGTCGGGATTCGAACCCGGGACCTTGGGCTTAGTAGTCACACACATACCACTACGCCACGAAGCCGCCTAGAGGAGGTAACTGTTCAACTTTGTAAACAGCACTAACCGGACAACGTTGGATGTAACAACCGACGTTAGCTCTGAGACAGGGCCAGTAATACCTTTGGAGGAGACGAGCAGAAGTTTTGGTAACGCCACAATGGTCAGAAGTAGGAGGATCGTGATGAAGGTACGACGATTTTCCAATCGTCCGAAGAATCGGCAGCGATTGAAGTTTTGTGGCGACGGAAAAGGACATCGTCAACTACGGACCAAGAACGATAACGTTTAGAGCATGGATTTTTACAACAGGTCAGGATTAGGAAGGGTAACTTCCAGGAAAGTAATAGCAGAAATAGAAGTTGGTTCAAGGTAATAGTAATTGTGCTCAGGCTTAGAAAACGAACGACTGATATAACTGACGACCGTCTCGCCGTCGGGATAGGACTGACTTAGGATTGTTTCCTAACCGAAGTAAGAGGCGTCAGTTTAGACAGTAAAGGGTAAAATAAAGTCAGGGCAAGACAGAATGGAGCAGAAACAAGGTGTTGTTTAAAGGAAAAGTACACAGATTGACAATCAGGGGTCTAAGAGAAAGGGTGTTCTTACGAGTGGGGTTAGTCAGCGAAACAGTGAGAGTGACAAAATTGAAGATAAAACACCGGTATCAACTGGCCATGCCAATCATTTGACGGACTGCGGTAACAGAGAAGGGATCTTAAAGATAGCGGAAACCTTGTTGGGATCGACGAGACCATTCCGGTTAACGACGCAACCAAGGTAACAGAGTTCAGGAAGGCAGAAACGACATTTGTCTTGTCAGAGAGTAAGACCAGCAAGGAAGAGACCAGAAAGAACTAGGTCAAGAATCTGGAGATGTTCCTCGAAGGAAGGCGTAGCAATGACGATGTCCTCGAGGTAGGCGAAGCAGAATGGTTCTAGGTCAAAACCGTTGACCTGATCGATCAGACGTTGGAAAGTGGCAGGAGAATAGTGGAGTCCAAAAGGTAGACGGAAAATTGAAACAAATCTTGATAAAGGACGGTAAAAGCAGTAATAGGTTTGGATTCGGGAGGTAGAGAAAAAAACGAGCATGACGCAGACGATCTAGGATAGTAGAGATATAAGGAAGAGGGTACGTGTTCTTTTGGGTGACCCGATTGACCTTTCAGTAGTTCTAACAAAATCTGTCGGAATCGACCTTCTTTTTTATCAGGACGATGGGAATAAAGCACGAACTGGAAGACGGCTTTACGACCGCAAGAGGAAGCATCTCGTCAAGTTTAGAATGAGCAACGTGCAAAAGTGTAGGAGAGAGAAAGTAGTAACGCTGCTAAATCGGCTCGGCCAAAGTGCGGATATGATGTTGGACTAAGGAGTTGCCACCAAGCAAGGCCTAAAGATTGTTTGAAAAAGACGGAGGAAATAGAAAAATCTAATTGATGACGTTGGGTAGGAGTAAGGTCAGACATAATGTGGGCAGGGTCGGGAGTAGTAAGGACCAATAAAGAAAGAGAAGCAAAAGTTCATTGGCCATCTCGAAAATTTGAGACAAAACAGGTAACCCCATGAGTAGAAGTAGCCACAGAAATAGGTCTAGAAAGAGATACAGAAGAAGTATTTGATCTACTCGTAGGTGTAAGACAGAACCAAGGCGGATTCGAGGAGTAAGTGTAGTTCGACCACGTACAGGGGCAGAAGTACGAGGTGTAGAAGTAGAAGAAGTGGTAAAATCGGGTTTATAAGCCAAGGTATTGTCCATTAATTTTGTCGTTTTATGAGATAACATTCCGCTGAATTTTTGGTGGTCTAAAGTTGTTGACCCAAATATAAAAGCAGACTTATAGAAGTAATAGGGGTAAGGTCTAAGGACGTTTGATAGAAAAAAGTCAAGTTTCCCCGGATCAGGCAAAGACGTTTGTCTTCAAAAATGGGTTCCGAAAGGCGAAGAAATAAATCAGCATACTTACCACATAACCGTTAGATATTCCGAAAGACCCATATTCTTTTAATAAATTTCACGCATTAATCGCTCATCGTAGTTCGTAGGTATAAAAACGGATTTGAGCATATGAACAATGTCATACCGAAAACGCATGCTATCGTGCTCAACCCTATATAACAGCAAGGCCTCACCTGATAGAATTATGGAAAGGACGTAAATAATTGTTGGGAGGAGATTCTTTTCGAAAAACATAACTCATCTGAACGATTGTGAAAATTTATTAAGCATCTTTCGCTAAAAAAATTTAGAAGCAAGTTTGTAAACGGCGTTACTTTTAGTAACAACACGAGACTGGGTGAGAGCGGCCGGCTTAGGCTCTCCCTCGGTTTTCGATTTAGACATAGGGGATGGACGTTGCTGGGTGTCTACACTAGGGGTACGATGAACCATTTTAAATCAAAAAAAGAATATCAAAACCAACAGAACAAGTTAAAGTATATCAAATAATTTGAGAAGAACGATGAAATAGAGTCTAGAAATACTAATAAAATTGGGCGCCAGTGTTTTCAAAAACTCAAATTGCCAGCGAAACACAATTCTGGTAACTCGGCAGAAAGAAAAATAAACAATAAATTACCAAGTATCGGACAAGAAACAATAAAAATCAACCCAACAGAAATTTTTATAAAGACGAAATGGTGCATACACAGTAAAATTCGGGATCAAAGGTTGAGTAAGAATAGAGGTTTTCAAAAGTCGGGAATACACTTTTAAGTAAAAAGAGCGGTTTCAAAAATCGAGTAAATGTTAAGTACAGAACAAAGTTTTCGAAATCGTAGACCCTCGTTGTATTTTGTATTTGTATTTTTAAAACATCATTCCTAAAAGAATTTTATAGAATTACTTTGGTCATCCAAGTTATCTCCATATTATTATGTATTTACGTAAAGTGCCTTTAGACTATGAAAACAAAAGGAATTGGCACTCCACACTGCTTTCTACACCTTAATCACTCTAAAACATTTGATATACACCGTGCAACCTTCTAAACTATCAACTCAACACTAATAAATATATTCTCAAAATCATGTTTACTTAAAACAACTCACCAAGCGTTACAATTCCAAATCATGTACCACTCTTGGTTTAGCAAAACTAATTAATTCTACTTAGTCAAAAATACTTCATTTAACCTATGTTCAGTGCTAAAATCTATATTTATTAATTATGTTATGAAGTTTTACCTCTTCATTCTTACACACTGATTATATCGCACTTCACTGATTAGCGTTTTTGTTGCATTGTTCGCACTTTTTGGAACCTTTTGGAACACTTAGGCGGTTCTCTGGCTCAGTTGGTATGCGTGTTACTACTAGGCCTAAGGTCCCGAGTTCGAATTCCGATACCGACCCGCTTGAAAAATGTTAGACAAACATTTTTCACATAATACACGTTCGTTAGGAAGAGAGGTAGAATGTAGGTCCCGTGTGTGAGTGTTGTCACGTACGTTAAAGATTCCTACACTGCCTAAAACAGCAAGTGTTCCCAAATTTTTCAGGTAAAAAACTCGCTTCCTGGCAAATGTAGTACCAGCGGGTGGAGCATCGGAAAATCAAATGCAGGGTCTTTTGTCTTTTATTTATTTAATTTTATTAATTGTTTATTTACTTATTTTTTTATACCCATAATTAACTATGAACTGATCTTATTTAATTTTAATTTAATTTACTTTTCTTTTATTTTATTTAGTTCTATTTAGTTTTATCGGGAAAATAAAATAACGTCCTGTGCACACTTTTGCTCGTTCATTCTCGTGACGTATATTTGTGCGATAAGGGTTCATGTAAAGGTCAATGAGCACCATACCGGGTACATACAACATTCCAAAACCAGAGAAAACAAAAAAAATTTCTAAATGCTTTAATACCAAATCAGTAATATAAGCCTTGTTTATGTTGCATAATAGTATCTCTAAATAGTACCTATTAAGTTGTTACAATAACTTTCTAAAATAGAGAGACTGCGTTAAATCGTAACGACTTTAATTGAAAACCATTAATCTAACCCCATCTCATGTTATTCTCCAAAATAATCCAAACTTAACAAATATTCAAATATTAAAACCGTCCTGCATAAAAATGTTTTTTAGTACGTGGAATATATTCTATAACCATTTATCAATTCGTTAAAAATGAACAAGTATTTTCTTTTACTAAACACTTATAATTCGTTAAAATGTTTACTCCTCAAACGACTTTAAATAATGTTTTTTCTTTGGAAATACGTGCTCCTTATTTTCAATACTTATTCGTCAAAAGATTAAATACTTTAATGGTTTATTATCGGTGCGTTTACCGTAAAATTCTACTTCATTATATCGGTCGTTCACATTTTATGGGCAATAAAAATTGTTTTCCTAAGTTATTTTGTGTATACTGTAAGCGTGGATCGATAATCATACAAACATCTACTTTTTCTACTTGCTTAGCCGTGCTTCTGGTGGTTTAATTGACGGGAATGCTTTAAAATGTATTTTGTTTTCCCAAACTATCAACGAATTTCAATGGAATTAATTATCGTATTTTGTTTTCTTAATGGATTGTATTCTACGAAGGGTTTTGCCGTTGTCGTCTAGAATATATATTTTTGCTTGCCTTCTCAGAATATTCTATACCAATATCGGTAAAAATAGCTTTATGTTTTTTTTTCATTGTTTCAAAGCTGTATAAATACAAGTTCAACTTTGAGAAATCGCTCTCTTACTTATTCGACTTTTCTTAATTATTTGACGTCGCTGTATTACTACTTCGTTCTCTTCTGTTCTACAACGAACGTCGTTCGATCGTTATAAAGTCGCGCTTTTAAAATATGTTTGTGCTAGTGCAGTGTAGTTATGTTGTTCCAGCTCACAACCGCATTTCTTAAGATGGTACCAAAGCAAGATAGCTCCAAGTACAATATTTATTTCTGTTTGCTTTATTTTGTGTTGTTGTTTTGGAAGATAGACACTTACTTTTGAATGATTCCGTAATAAACTGCCGACGTTAACGCACGCTCATCACTCGACCAATTAAGTACTTATTTTCATAAATTGCTATTGAGAATTTTAATGCGTTTAGAGCACTTTTTTACTGTTGGCTCTTTACTGTATAAATTAATGTCAACAACTAGCTGTTTAAAAATGTTAAGGTTACGAAATGCGCTTCCTACAGCAAAATTTTGTACTTTCTGCATTATTATTTCGTTATTTCTTGTACATATCTCGGGTTGGAACAAGTATGGTTATATATAGATAGTAAGATTTTATTTGTGATATTTTGATAAATGTGTAGGCTTATACTGTGTTATATGTAAACTGACGCTTTAAGTACATGACGTTGTAACGGACGATTACGTATATGTGTACTCGACGTTTGTAAATATTCTTGGAACTGTATGTTTTCCTACATGATTGTAATATAGTTTGTTGTTACTGAGGTTTCCAATTCTTTTCTTTCTAGGTCACTCACCCCTTTCTACGGCGTTTTGGAGTTTACCCGAACTCTGATTCTGTTGAAGTTCGATTCTGTCCCTGTGTCTTGTTGCCGTATTCGGTGTAGGCGATTTTCAATTACTTACTCTGCGGCGTTCTTTCTTGTCTGCATAGAATTCCGTAACAACGTAAGTAAAAATCCGTGAATATCCTCCTAACTAAAAAGCACTTGAAACCATTTGAAACGCGTTCCATGCATATGAAAGTACTCCTTTTTAAAACATTATTTAAAACGCGTTCACTTTATTTTTATGGCAAGATTGAAAGGTATTAGATTCCTTTACACTTCATTAAAGAGCAATGCAAAACATACAAGTCGTGTATTTAATTTTTCTAGATTATTCGAAAAATCTAAATTTATTTACCTAGTAGCAAAACAAGCTATTAATCAAGATAACAGGTAAGCATTTTAACCTTTAATCAATAAAGATCAAAATTAGGAATTATAGTAAGATGTAATATATCGAATGGATAACGAGCAATGACGGCTTTTGATCAATAATACAGATAAGCATTTTAAATTTTCTTTCAATGAAGATTCTAATTAAGAACTATAACTTGGAATTAGACATGTAACGATGTAATAAACCAAAGGTAACAGCAATTTATATAAGATAATGTCCTAAAAGGTATCATTACAAGTTCATTTCCGGGAAAGTTACATCAGTCACGTGAATGGAATGAAATATATTTTCCTAGATTTTAATGACGTAGGAAATTTATACAATACAAACCAATCAAAGAAGGCAATCGCAATTAAAGTCAGTTCATTTTAAAACGTTTTACTGCTCGTAAGATATTAGTCAATCGATAATAACCGTTTTTTAAAACTGATAAATAACGTTGAAGGTAGAGCTAATAAGTCGGGTCAATGACCACTATTAAATACAAATTTTAAGCATTACAAACGATATTGAAAATTGATTTGATGTTGAAATTATAAGAAGTAAGATTTTAAAGTAAATAAAAGTAATAAATTTCTGCAAGATACTTTTATTTTAAGCCGAAAAATATTATATGGATTTTCAAATGCAATTGATGGGAAAGTAATGGAATGATACTGATATGGATTTGAGAAAGAATAGAACGACAAGGAATGTGGATTTAGAGATCTAATTAATTATTTATAAACCCCAGCATAATTCAACGGTGAAGGCAAGTATATCAGTGTTTTAAAACCCTTTTAAAAGACATTTTGTTTGCTGTATTTATTTAAGTAGGTTAGATTACATGGGAATTTAATGTGTAAATGGATAATTTGAAAACATTTATGATGTCGAGTTTTCAGTAAAATTTGACCATTAAAAGGAATGTATCTGATCAGCTACGTTGG
Organism: Platerodrilus igneus; assembly: GCA_036346225.1. Classification (NCBI taxonomy): domain Eukaryota; kingdom Metazoa; phylum Arthropoda; class Insecta; order Coleoptera; family Lycidae; genus Platerodrilus; species Platerodrilus igneus. The sequence goes on from JARFIW010000954.1 coordinate 1,471,806, forward strand.
ATTTCAAGGTAACAAGAGTTATTTAAAATTATCCAATCTGGTTTCTAAAAATTTGTACATAGGATTTATGAAATATTAATTAGAAAGAAAGATTTTGTGGACTGTATTTTAATATTTAGTAGTTATAAAAATATTTCTTTTAGACTTAAAATGTGCTGATGATATTGGACTTTATTTGAAAATTTTAATGTTTGTATGTAAATATTTCTTTTGTACAGTATGTGATAAACATGTATCTGGACATAGCAACTGTTGATAAATATCTGATGTCATTATAAATTTGATGTTAGATTCTCGTTGTTTCAATTCGAGTGTGTTAGCAAGGTAATGCAGGCATCAAACCACAGCACTATTGGCTCCCAATGTCAGACGGCATCAGCTACAGAACACATGACTTGTATTGGCTCTCAACGTTAGGCCACATTAGCTACAGAACAGTAATATATATTACTCAAATTTAGACCAGGGTAGAAAATTAATTAATTACATCAAATAATTTTAATCACCGTGTATAAGGAAGCTTTGGGAAAAAGTACGCGTAATTAAATGCCTAGTGTAAAGATTTAAATCATTCAATTAGAAGGTAGGATTTGTATAGACGTTTATTAGATAATACGCGTTATTAAAAAACCGTGGAGCATAAAAATTTATTCGTTTCATTAAAAATAAGGGATTTAAATTATTTACTAGACGCTTTCTATAAAAAGAAGCAGAATTAAAATGCTCAACGTGGATAATTTAATTGTTCCAAGAAACAAATAGAAATTACGTGCAAAATTTATATTAATTAATTCAATTTTTAAGTAACGAGTATTAAACAAAGTGTACAAATAATAAATTAATATTTAGTGCGTATTCGCTAAAAATTAAAGGGTAGAAGTCAATGCCATTCATTATTATTTTAGTTGGAGTTAATTGAACCATTATTAATAATATAATAAGCATAAAAGCCTGTGAAAATCCAAGGTTAAAATACCATGAAATAAAAGCTCTGAGAATTATATTAAAACGTTAATTAGGAGCACACACCTGCGTATTTTTAAAAGTCAATTTCAGTTTAATTTGTTTGGATAAACATGAAAATTCTGCGTATATTGGAAACGGTCGGATAAACCGTAGCTTATGTTAACCGGAAGGCTAGATACGGGGTTATTTAACCCAAATAAGAATACACGTGGACTGAAATAACCGATAGTAAAGAGTATCGATTTGCACCACTAGGAGCAAGTTAGAAAAAGACAGATAAAGTGCGCAAGGCAGAGACACAGATAATAAAAGGCGTGATTTGAGCAACGTCACGAGGAAATGATTGGTTGAAATAAGTTGCAGATATGAGAGGTGTAAACGTAACGATTTCTATACAAAATTAATTAGTGTTCTCGGAGGTGTTTGCGAGCCGTGTAAAAATTCTTAGATTTTCAACTGGCGCGTGTGCAAATTTTTAGAATCGCTGTGCCGGACTGTCGAAAAGGGAACATAGTATGCAAAATTCTGAAAACTGGCCGTCGCGGGACAAAACCGACATACAGGCGAGCTATTATATAAACCCGGACTTTAAACAGTTTCGCTCTCTTAAATTTTCGATTTTGATTCAATACTTTAAACAGTTTGCTCTTATATTTTGGTGATTATTGAATACTTTAAAACAATTTGCTCTTTACGTGCTACGATACACGTTATTATGCATTAGTGCACTTAGAAAGGAAGATACAAGGTAATAAAGTCTTGTTATATTTGCGAGTATTACTGTACCAATTATCTAAATTTGTAACGATAAATGAATAAACAAAAGTAGGCAGTTTTGAGGTGTAGCATGAAAGAAGTATGAATTTCTTTGCTATTTTTCGGGGGTGTTAATAATTAAATGTTATTGGTAATCGTGATTGGATCCACAAAACAAGATTTTGATATACTTAGATGAGTTCCTGAGAAGCCCTGAAACAATTTTAGATGAATGGTGGTGTAGAAAATTTTAAAAGCGTTCAGAATCAGAAGCCGTAAACATAACCCAGTTGGAATGGTGTGATTAACAAAGGACGATGTACATTGGAGCCACGAGTGCATTAACCTTCAGGTAACTTATGCTTTGTTGTTCAATTTTTGATGTTTTGGTGTGTGTTGAATAACTTTATAATTTGTTTGCTAAAAAAAAAATGGACAGTAGTGAATTTGTACAAACAACAAATTTTTAATTTTATGGTGAAATTTTCTTGTTTAAGTAGAAAGGAGTATTTAGCAGTTTATAGTTTTGATTATGATGAAAATTTGGGTCTGTCTTTGAGCTCAATTAGACTAACCTGTTTAATTAATGTAAAGGGGTGGAAGATGCTTCCTTTTATTCAGACCTAGGTTTGCACATATTGTAACTTAATTAGTATGTATCCTACCAGGACTTTAATTCTGGATGCAAATTAAAAAAATGATGACAAATTTAAACTTGAAATTTTATGATACTGAAATTTATGCTAAAATTTAATTTTGAAATTTTAATGTATTATGAATATTGATGTAAATAGAGTTAACGTTGATGTTTGTGGTAGGAATGTGTTTTTTTTTTATGAATGAGGATGAAAGTTTTAACTAGGTGAGCAGCCGAGGCGGAAAGAGTAAAAAGGCGACTATCTGAAGAGATTCAACAGGGCGAGAATGACAGCAAATCTTGATGCCAAAATCGAGAGGTTCGAATATTTTTTGTTTTACTCTGGTGAGGCTTTTTGTAGGATTCACAGCAATATATATATATATATATATATATATATAATATACGTGTAATTTGTAGGTCAAGCTAGCGTGTGTAGTTATCGTTTATTAAAAATTTCATTAAGTGCTTTAGATATTTAAGGTAGGAATTTAGACTTAATTTCAGCTTTACATTTATTTATAAGGAAATATCACAATATGTATAGAGTATGACGATAAAAGTTAAACATCTATCAACAAGAGCAATTAAGTTTGTGTACAGGATGAAAATACCGCTTTAATTATAAAACAGTGTACAATGATTTAAAAGCTTTTAAAATTTGCTTAGCGTAGGATCGATAATTTTAAGGATATTTGTTAATAATATAAAAACATTTCAATACCGTTTAGCGTAAGATAGTATTAAAAACACGAGCTTGTTATGGATAAGAAAGCAGTCAATAATTTCTACGAATGTAAATGAACGTTAAAAGCAGACACGGATTGATATCACAAACAATGACGGACGTTGTAACAGCACATAAAAGAAGGAGATGCAAAAGTCGAATATCAGTTATATTTTGTAACAAACAGGGGAGCAAGGATAGTTCTGAAGCTATTAGCGAGAGTGAGATGAAAAACGTTTGTATCGATCAAAAATAGGGAGAGAAGTTAAGAAATATAATTGAACTTGCAACATTGTATAATTTAAGAATAGATAACAAAAGGTTAATAGAAGTCAGACAGAAGACATGAGATCGAATGTGAATACATTGTATTCCAGACGCAACGTGACACTGCAAGTGCCGGTCACAATAGGTTATAAAACCGCAATTACTAGAATTAAGATTGTTACCTTGTATTGTATAAATGAATAAAGAAATAAGCAGACATAAACTCTACACTTCCCACAAGCAATGTGAGGGTTAGGGACAACATACATACCCTGGGGAGCTCAAAATGGTCAGTCAGTTTTGAGCCTCACAACTATAGCATTGTTGGTTGTTCAGACTACTCGCCCTAATTGAGTTAATTTAATAGTAATTTCAACTTAGAGTATTTTTAATACAGTACTTGTAAATTAATTTTCCACTTGTAATTTCTGTTTAAATAAATTTGTTAGAAGAGTTTTTGGAAGAAAACTTTTTAGAAAAGCAGCTCCCAAAGACCAAAACCTAACTGGCGCAGTCGGTAGAAACCAGAAGGGCACTAGGAAGTTCAAATTTGAGGAACTGGTGGTCTGAAATATCAATTGTTAATCTGGAAGAACAAACAACAAAATTTGGACAAGGTACAAAATCGCCCAAGCCCAAAAAGACAGAACTTGGACAAGGTACAAAATCGACCAAGCCCAAAGAAGGAAAACAGATGAAATTGGCAATGAAAATTATGTAAGTTTATTTAACCTAACCATTTTCTTTTTCAAATTATTTATATTAGCTAGTAAAAATTTTTATTTACAGTTTTTATTATCGCAATTTAATATTTTACCATTTCTAAATGAATTTACTCAGGAAACCTAGTTTAACTAAAGAATTATAAAGACGCATTACAATCTATCACGATAAATAAAAATATTATTTAGCAAGTCTAAAACTTTAGTATATAAATATAAAACGCAATTCTCAGAAAACCTGAAACTTTATAATTAGATATTTTCAAGGCAACGGAGGTGTGTAATTGTAAAGAAGCATTTCACGCACTTATTGCAACGTTTAATTAATCATAACAAATCTGAATAAAAGCGTATAATTACAGCGCAATTATTACGAGAAACCATTCAGAAAATAGTAACTCGACTCGCAACAATCTGTAACCTCTGTAAAGTTAAAAATGTACAATTTAATGCGACAGTAATTGAGGAGACAATTACTAAGCAGAAATTTTTTAATATAATTATAGCACTTTGTAATTGCATATACGCAAAACATAAGTGATTCCTTGAATAACCAGATACCAACTTTAATTTAATCGCAATACAAACTCGACTGACAGGTAATTATAAAATTAATTTATATTAAAAACACGAAACATAGAGAATATGCGGTTGTACCTCGAATCAGTTTCCGTATTCGACGGAAATCAAACAATACTAGGTATTTTCATTACTGCTTATGAAACATTCTTAAAATCTTTTTATAAAGCGGGTGACAATGACCGCAATGTCATGCTTTTACGCTTACTTCTCAATAAACTAACAGGAAGAGCTTTAACATTAATTGCAGTCGCGATGACCTTGAACAATAGAAGGACTTCAAACGGTTACTTATAGTGTATTTCGGCGACCAGAGAAACATCAAATGTCTGGTTTGCGATTTAATAAACTTTTGAATGGAACTCAACCAATCACCCTACCAATTCGGCATGAGATGCCAAAATGTAAGGAGCTTGATCTTAACGAAACTAAAAATAGAAGAACCCGACCAAAATATCTGTTTATTAAAAACAAATATGTACGACGAAATGGCTCTAGACACCTACATAAACGCATTACCTGAACGGTTATCAGACAAAATAAGATTCCAACATCCCCAAAACCTAGAGGAGGCAATGAACATGATTATAGAGGAAGAAAACGTTATGTATTACCGAAACAGACTATATAACCCTAACGCAAATAAAAACTACTAACCGATGAAAACCATACAAGCCGCGAGACTAATATCCACACAACCAAAATTTGCACCATTTAGCGCGCAAGTAAATCAACCACGAATTAACAGCACAAACTCTATTAACACAAATTTCAATAATCAATTTAGACAATTTCCGAGACCAACATTTAAATCAAATTTTACAAAACCCACATTTACATTAAGGTTTAACCAAAACGTAAATCAGCTAAGGCAAACATTCGGCACGAACCCCAACAGAAACACACCGATGACAAATAACAATAACAATCCCAATAGTTATTACAAACCAACTCCTATGAACACTTCATCTGGTAACACCAGACAAAACACAAAAATATGGCAAATCTACAAATTATAATCAAAAACGAAACTTCACTTCCGAAAAACTATTCCACCAAGAAGTGGAAGAATTTAATAATAATCATGACAAGAATAATTATACAAACTCCAGTAGAGACGATGAACCAAATCATTTAGAAAACTACGAACGTGACGACCCATGTGAAAATTACGAAGAGGACGATGAGTAAAACGCGTGCTCAAATTTTCAATTAGACCGATTCAAATACGACCAAACGTAATTAATTTAAAATACATCAATCCACAAATCTTACCATACATAGAACTTAAATTATTAATTGACACCGGATCTTCAAAAACGTTAATTAGACCCCGAACCGTACAAAAACATTATTTAGATTTTGTAGAAAGAGAACCTTTTAAAATCAAAACAGCCCACAAAACAACACTACATCCATTTATAGCGAACATACCTTTACCAAAAACTTTTCACGTAAAATACATAAATTTTGCATTTTTGAATTTAACGACAAATACGACGGATTAATAGGTATGGATCTTCTAAGAAAATTAGGAGCAAATATCGATATAAAAAACCGCTTACTAAGAACAAAACACGGACAAATCCCCATTAAATTCCAAAACAGTAATATACGAACCGAACAAAAATACACCCTCGAACCCAGGACAGAGAAATAAATAAAAATTTTAGTAAAATTGAAAAACGACGTAGGAATTATAAATCACATGGTATTCCAACCCGGAGTAGAAACATCCACAGCATAAGTACAAATAAAAGACAGTTAGGCCACTATAACAATTTTAAACTCAAAAGATTACCCCATAGAACTATCATTGACAAATCCAATAGACATAGAAGAAGTAAATTTTAACGAGATGGAAATCGACGAAGAATATGAAAACGATTCAAAACCTACGAGACACGACAGAATGTTAAAAGAAAACTTAATTAACATCCGTTTTAATGAAAATATTAATAGTGAAGAAGAGAGAGCAATAAAGGAATTATATTTCAAATACCGAGATATATTCCACTGTAAAGGAATACCTTTAACCTTTACTAACACAGTCAAACACAAGGTAGAATTAACAGATAACAAGCCAATTTTACCTAGGCATATAGACTATCTCAAGCAAGTCAAGAAGAAGCAGATAGATAGGTAGCAGATCTATTGAAGCAGGACATCCTCCAACATTCAAACTCACCATGGAGCAGCCCCGTATTAATAGTATCAAAGAAATTAGATGCCTCAGGCAAACGCAAGTACAGAATGGTTATAGACTACAGAAAACTTAACGAGAAAACGGTAGACGACAAATACCCGCTACCCAATATTACGGAAATCTTAGACAAACTAGGAAAGTGTCAGTACTTTTCAACGTTACACCTCGCCTAAGGATATCACCAAGTAGAGATGGACGAGAAGGACACAACCAAACAGTCCTCAGTACACCCAGTGGACATTACGAATACAAACGCATGCCGTTTGGATTAAAGAACGCACCCGCTACTTTTCAAAGGGTAATGGACAATATTCTAAGAGGAATACACAATGAAAAATGCCTTGTGTATCTAGACGACATTATCGTGTACTCAACATCACTGGCTGAATACATCGAAAGACTACGAGAAGTCTTCGAAAGACTACGAAAAGCACATTTTAAAGTTCAATTAGACATAAGCGAATTTTTATAAAAAAAAGTATCATTTTTAGGACACATAATAACACCATAAAGAATTATGCTAAACCCCGATAAAACGAACGCAGTATTGAACTACCTGATACCGAAAACGAATAAAAAATTAAAGGATTTTTAGGACTCAGTGGTTGTTACCGAAAATTCATCAAACGTTACGCACAGATAACCAAACCACTAACAAACTGTTTAAAAAAGGTAAATAAGATTGAACACACCCCAGCATTAATTAAAGCCATAGAGAAAATTAAATGCATACTTGCGAATCACCCTGTATTAGAATATTCAGATTTTTCGAAATCATTTATATTGACAACCGACGCATCCAACGTAGCATAAGGCGCAGTATTGAGCCAAAGAAAAGTAGGTAGCGATAAACCAATCAGCTACGCATCTAGAACACTAAACGAGACGGAACAAAAGTATGGCACAATCGAGAAAGAACTATTAGTAATAATTTGGGCAACGAAATATTTTAGACCATACCTTTATGGAAAAAAATTCTATATATACGCCGGCCATAGACCATTAGTATGGTTATGCAAACTCAAGGAATCGAATTTGAAATTACAGAGATGGAGAATTAGATTAGAGGAATATGATTATGAAATCATATATAAAAAAGGAATTTACAATAACAGAATCAATTATAGGTAACGTAGACGAAACAGAAATAAGGGAAGACCCAGAAGAAATAAACACTATTCACTCAACACAAAACGAAGAACCAAAAACCGCGATTAAAATATTAAATGAAGCTATAACCATAAAACCAAATCAATTCATAATTACCGAAGTTTTAACCAACCCCACTCCAGTAAAATTTACAAAAATATATAATAAGAAAATATATCAGATTCAAATAACTAAAGACGAGAACGAAGAGCAGATAATTAGAATTTTAAAAGAATATACCCCAGAGAAAAAAGTTTTTACTTTTATTTCACCACCGAACATTTATACAAGAAATTTTCAGAATTCTATATCAGATTATTTAAGAACTCGGGCCCTAAAATTATTAGATGTACAAGAAAATTAATAACTTTAGATGACCCTGACGAAATAAATGACGTAATTAGAAATCAACACGAAGGCAAAACCAACCATCGTGGAATCAACGAAACCCTAAAGCAACTCATAAGGAGATATTACTTTAAAGATATGAAAGAATTAACCACAGATTTTATTAACCAATGCGAATTATGCGACAAAACGAAATACGACAGAACACTCCCAAAAGTATCTTTAATGTTAACTAAAACACCCGACAAACCTTTTCAAAAATTACATGCAGACACCCTAGTGGTTGGAGTACAAAATTTTTTAACAATTGTAGACGTATTCACCAAGGTAAGCCAAGCGATACTCATCTCCTCAAAAATAGTATCGACGTAACCCAAGGATTCTTACAATATTTTATATTTTATGGCACACCCGAAACAATAACTTTGGATAATGGCAACGAATTTAGAAATGAAACGATACAAAATACCCTAGAACTCCATAAAATAAAAATTCACTTTATAACCGAAAATTACCAAGAATCAAATGGATTAATTGAAAGATTTCACACCTAACATTATTAGAACAGATCAGATTATTAAGATTAACTTATAAAAAAGAACACATCACTAATTTGATGCCATACGCACTAATTGCTTACAACAACACAATCCACTCATCGACAAACTTTACACCTCTCGAATTAACATTGGGACATTCAGATACTCGTAACCCTTACGATATACATTATAACAAAGAAGTATACCAACAGTATGCTAAAGACCATAAAGAAACATTAAAAATTACTTATGATAATGTAAAAAATAAATTAGATAACGACAAGGAACGTATTACAGCGACCCGCAATAAGAATGCCGATATAAATAAATTTTTAGTAGGACAAACCGTATATGAGAAAAACTTTCAAAGTAAAAAACACAAAACGGCCCCCAGAAATTTAGATAAATTCAAAATAAAAAAAAAGTCAGACAAAAATGTAGCCGTAGTAGGCAACGGAAAAATAGTAAAATATATTTATTTGAAAAACCGAAGACACCATGGATGGACAGCCATCACCCTTGCCGTCAACTTCCACCCAGGTAGAACGGAATACGACATGGTAATCAAGGACATTTAGAACAACCCCGGTATACTACTAGTAAAATTGGGAAGTATGCAAAACTCGATAGATTATTGGACATTCGCACAGAAATTTGATTTACCAAAATTAAAACAAGAGTTTCATGTAATTAGAGACAACTATTACAGACTGAGACAATCAATGCCTTAGAAAACGCTGTAACATTCGCAAAACTAAACACATTACACTCTAGTATTATAGAACCAATTGACGTGTTAAATAAATTATTAAGAATTAGATCATTTATAACTAACAGTAAACTATCATTTCAAATAGTAAAATCAAACATACTCATATTTGAAAAAATGATCATAGTGAAAGGTTATGTAAGGAATAACGAAATCACTTTTTAATAGAAATCTCCATAGTAGAAAGTAACACTTATAATTATTATCACTTATTTGCTTTCCCTATGAAAGTTACTAGCAGGTATAAGTTATTATCCCTAAAACCAAGTTCCTTTCCCTAAATGAACTTAGGTATGGTTATACGAACGAAAAATGCAAAGAAGTAGCACCGACCCAATATTTATGCCAATCATTAACGACAAGAGCCATTCAAGCAGATAGCCCTTGTGAAGTACAATTATTAAGATTCTCAAATCAATACAACAATTGTAAAGCAAAACCAGTACAAATCACCAACATAAAAATTTAAAAAGTTACGGAAAACAAATGTATTGCTGTATTTCAACAAGAAATAATAGCAACCGCCCATTGCAACCAAGACGAAAACAATTTAGCTCTAACTGGAAGTAAAGTGATCACCATTAAAAAAGATTGTTATCTAAAATTAAAAAAACGAAATTATTCGAGTATACCAAGACCCAATAGTAACAAAGAAATTCGCAAATTTACGGGAACTACAGTTCAAGATTACACAACCCGAAGACAACGAAATCAGTAATAAACCAATGCAACTAGAGCACCTAGGCCTAGATTATCTCAACCAGGCCATGAAGTTAATGAACAATTACAAAGAACACTTAAGTGAGTTAAAAGTGCCAAAATTACATTATGATAACATGTGTTTGGACAATTTTATTAATCATTGTACTCATTTTATTAACTATGTATTTATTGTACAAAATGTATCTTAGATATAGAAACAAAGAAAGAAATTTTAGTCATAGAAACAAAGGAACAATAAATGTACCCTTCGGGACAATAAATTTTAAAAATTAAGCAAAACCCTTAATTTTCATCTATGTCGGGAAGAGTTGCATATCCCCCAAATCAAATATATGTATAATTAAATGGAATTATTGAATCTTAAGTTACCTTGCAACATTGTATAATTCAAGAATAGATAATAAAAGGTTAATAGAAGTCAGACAGAAGACATGAGAATGAATGTGAATACATTGTATTCCAGACGCAACGTGACACTGCAGGTGCAGGTCACAGTAGGTTATAAAACCGCAATTACTAAAATTAAGATTGTTACCTTGTATTGTATAAATGAATAAAGAAATAAGCAGACATGAGCTCCACACTTCCCACAAGCAATGGGAGGGGCAGGGACAACATACATACCCTGGAGAGCCCAAAATGGTCAGTCAGTCTTGAGCCTCACAACTTTAGCATTGTTGGTTGTTCAGGCTACTCGCCCTAATTTAGTTCATTTAATAGTAATTTCAACTTGGAGTATTTTTAATACAGTACTTGTAAATTAAATTTCCACTTGTAATTTCTGTTTAAATAAATTTGTTAGAAGAGTTTTTGGGAGAAGACTTTTTAAAAAAGCAGCTCCCAAAGGCCAAAACCTAACTCGCGTAACAGTTTAAAGGTTAGAGAGGGCACTTATGCGAGAGAGGTTCGCAATAACGCAACAAGAGGACAATGGTTGTATGTGAGAAGAAGAAAGAAGGACTAGGTTTGTTTCAATTGTGAGGCGTGATATAGCAGGAATCGATTTCCGTTGAGGCTAGTTTTTCTGCGAATGCATCGACCGTTGGACGGGCAGGAAGGATTTTCTCGGTATTTTCTGTGTTCGTGCGTTAAACTTCATGGAAGGTGAAAAACCGTTAATGTTTTAGATAGAATTTTGTGGCCATGATGCTTGGAGTTTCAGGAAGGGAGCCGACAGTTGGCAGAATACCCGGAATATTTGATTATCCGTTTGAGAATTGTGCAAAAACTTGAAAAGAGGGGGTTACGTTTGGCTCTATATAAACACTTTAGAGGTATGGTAAAGCTCTCTTACTTCTTTGCCCGTCTTTGAAGTTAACTCAAGCAGTCATTCGTATTCAGTGATTTTCTAACAAGTATTGTTAATTGTAATTACACAAGTTGGTGTGTCATGGTAATGAATTGGCATTGTGAAAATTTTAAAGTAAACACAAAGTCTAGAGCAAAGCTTTCATTAAGCATGTAAGTACAAACTACTGCTATTTTGGGTGTTGGGGCGTACAAAGGCATTCTTAAATGGAATTTTAATGGTGAATGCACCAAGTATTGATTTGTTGATCATAAATGGAATCGTAATGGGAGATTTTGGAGGTTTGGATGCACTTTCTATGGTAAATTATAAGAGATTTGGATAGCAGCGTGCCGAGAAAAATGGTGATTCAACTTGGGGAGTGGTTCCAGAGCCTAGAGTCATTCTAGACGGCAACTTCTTTGAGTACTGGTTTGCAGATGCTTGCAGTATAATGGTTACAAGGTAACGAATTTTTATAAAAAATTGTCGTACTATTTATTTGAAGTGTTTTAAAACTCTTTTGTGCTTTTGAGTGTTTATTTCTATAAATTTGGCGAACTGAAAATTTTATTGAACTTTATATGTAAAAGAAAACAGTTTTATGTAGAGAGGGATCAGTAATGTAAGGATAACCAAGCTGTTTTGTACAACGTAAAGGGGACTTTTATTATTGCAGTGCTATAATGTTGTACGCAGGTTTAAAGAGTTTTACTGTGAACTCATATTAAGACAAAGGTTAAAATCAGGTATGAGGTTAACCTACTTACTTTAATAGGGTATATGTTTGATAAAAATATTTAATACTAACACAATTTTGAAAAAGAATTGTTTCTAATTAAAGTTATATTATTATATGTAATGTAAAGAGTTTAGGAAGGTGTTAATTTTATTTCGTGTAAATAGAGTGTGATGTATTTTGTTAATTCAGTTATTTTGGGTATGATTGTCAAGAAGTATTTTCTTTTAAATTACAGCATAGTGGTAGTTAGGTGGAGTTGAGATTCTGCAGTCCAGGTAAGCTTCTTGAAAAGTTTTTCATAAGTATCTAGGTACGAGCGGAGAAGCCAAGGTAAGCTTCTCAATGTAATGACTCCCAAAGCGAGGGGCTCGAATCAATACAAGGGAACTACACAACAATATATATATATATATATATATATATATATATATTATCGTGTAAATTATAGGTTAAGAGGGTTAGATAAGTTAATAGAATAAGTTTGTAACGACCGTGTATATAGAAAAGAGGAATAAATTATTTACGCCCCAAATTAATTAGTTTTGACCTTAAAACAAACGGATAATAGCATACATTTGTATTAATAAATCGTAGTGTTAAATTTGCATAAGTGTAGAAGCTTTGTAGTACGTGAAAGCTCAAGCATAATATTTCTCTTTTAACTAAGAAAGCGTACATTAAAGATAAATCCTAAGAAATCTACAGGTTAAACAACATGGAAAATGCAATTTTAAACGGGCAATCGGTTCATAGAAAGCCTGACAGACAAATAAACAAGTTCAAGAAACCAGAATGTACGTTGGAACAATTCTATAGAAATTTGAGCTAACGGTCGTAGCGAAGGCTGCAACATAACAGGTGCTCTGAAAACAAATAAAGACGGAGTGTCAATAGCATTGGGTAAACAAGGAGGACAAATAACAGACGTTGGATATAACAGACATGTAAGGCGCGCGATAATTTGTAGAGGTTAACCACAATATCGATTTTATGTTGCTGTAGGGGGATTTTAATAAAGACGGTAAATATGAGTTAGACGAAAATAACATAGTTGGATGATAGACCTACGACAGGAGAAATGGCCTGGATTGGCTGATTGCAAAAGGGAGTGAAAGAAATTTTGAGAAAATTGCGACCGTTGTGCTTGTTAGCCAGTGTTTTGGATTAAAAACGGTATGGAATGAGAAATTCTGAGTTTTAAAAAGTTCGTTGGATATTAAATTTTCAGAATAGGTGACAGTGGTAGTGCTTTTCGATAGAAACGGGGTACAGGAGGTGTGTTTCAACTATTATAAATACACTAGAAGACGTAGTAGGACTCTCTTACTTCACTTACTTCTTCGGGCCGCTTCAGACTTATATGGTAACATCTAAGTTAAAATTTTAGAAATCGGTGATAGTGGAGTCCGTCTTAATTTAATTAAAAGTGTGAAAGCACGAGTGGGTGCTAAATTGTATACGGTGCTGTAGCTACATACAAAGAACGAACGAAAGATGTTACTGAGGTAGGCGTGCCTAGATAATTTTTTGAAACGATGATGCTGGGTTTATGGTAGATTCAGAAGGCGATTAGTTTATTGTGGACAATTATATGGGCAGATATATTGAAGGCGTCCGCAGAGAATTGGATAGCGATTGGAAATGAGTTTGATGCACATATAGCAGAGAGAAGGTGGATGGAATGCAACGACGAGGTTTTGGGTGGACGACATTTTCAGGAGTGACTGTGCAAATAAGCTTACTCCAAGTAACGAAATTAGTTTCTTTTGTTATTGCTTGAACATTTTGTGCTACGTAGGACAAACCTATTAAGACGAACCGCTTTTCTTCAGAACCGCTATCTACATAAATGTGCTTCGCTACACCCGCAACAGCAGAGTTTTTTTCCGTTGGCACGGTTTCATAAATACCACATGAGTGCTTTTAGTAAACGCTTGAACTGATTAAAAACATTAATTATATGTTGTTTGTTAAGTGATCACTTAATTTTATATACAGTCCACATTTCTCTCCTAGTTAGCTATCGTAGTTTTGTTACCGCATTTTACAGACACATTGGGTGTATATTTTATGAACATAAAAGCTAATTTGAAGGTTATATAAAAAAGACAATTTTAATTTATTATTTGAAGGTGTAAATAAATGACGTAAAATTTTGATGTAAAAAGTAAACGGGTCTTTAGAGTTATTAAAAACAAAGATGCAATTTATTTATGCATTTAGAGTAACAGAATTTATACTGAGCTCACCATAGACCAGAGTAAATTTCAATTTAGGGTTTCAAGATAGGCCCATCTACTTATATAAAAAAAATTGTTGAAATAAATTAAAGTCATGAAATTTAAAAGGATTTAATGGTTGATATTGTACAATTTTGCGAAGATGTATATCCGAGTTTGTAAATATTGAGCTGGTGACGTAAAATTTTAATTTGTATGAATAAAAGGTTGTATGTTTCGTTGAATTATTTGAGTGGTAATTTTATTTGGTAGTCTAAGTGAGAAAGAATAAACATTGGATGGGTAAGTATCTCTGAAAAAGCCGGAAGCATAGCTAGCCGTCGAATTCTGAAATAAGGGGGGCGTTCCAGAGATATTGGAAATATTTATTTTCAGGAAAAGATTTTAGGACATCCCAATTTGTGGAGCACGATTTTTCAAGCGAACTTCCACTGCATTTTTATGGCAACCCGAACGTGAGGGCTCGATTTCCAAATAAAAGTGAAAAATTTTATTCTTGGAAACTGGCGAGCTGTGTGAGAGTGTATGTGTAGTGTAAATTTGTAAAATTTTTGAGTGTGTGAGGAAGTGATTTAAACGTATGCAGAGGAAGGACTAGCTAAGAAGTCAAAGGGTTGAGATTGGAAGTGACAATAGTGCGTTATTTGAAAAAACAGGAAAAATGGAGGAAACAGGAGGTAGTAGGGATCAATCAAGGTCAGAATCGGGAGAACAAGGAAATGAGATGATAATGAGGATGCTTGAAAGGATGAGTAAAACACTAAGCGGAGTTAGAGAAGACTCGAATAGAAAATTTGAACAGATGAGTGCCGAATCGAACCGGAAGTTGGAGCAATTGACAGAAACCTTAAGTGAGAAGATAGAGAAGCGAGCCAGAGAATTCTCTGAGTTCAAAAATAGTTTAACTGTAAAAATGGGCAAAGTAGAAACTATAGTTGATAAGAATGAACGAGATATAAGAGGTGTGAGGCATGAAATGGGACAATTGAGGACCGAAGTAAAAATCTTCTGTGAAGATCAAATAAATGTAAAGAAGACGGAGGTAACAGATTCATGTCGAGATCAATTAGGAAGAGTTGAAAGAGAGGTAAGCGGCATCAAACAAAATGTGTCGACTTTAATGGGGGATGATCCCAGATTTGTTATAGGCAATATGTCGCTAGATCAACAAATGAAATTTTACGGGGATAGTAGAGTAAATCCGCAGATTTTTATAAATAATGTTAAGAGCTTAGTAGGAAATTTATTTGACGAACAGACAAAATTAAATATAGTAAAGGCGTTATTAAAAGACCATGCTGAGACCTGATACAATCTTGTAGGAAAGGAAATAAAAACGTATAGTGAGTTTGAAGTTAAATTTTTAAAACATTACTGGAGCGATTACAGACAGGATCAAGTACGTAACGATTTAATTACAGGAAAGTATAAGGGTGAATATGCAGGAAGCAGGGATTAGTATGCTGTACGAAAGTACAGCATAGCGAAACAATTAACTCCACCGTTGACAGACAGGCAAATTATTAAATACCTTTCACGACACTTCGAGGTTGAGGTTTGGCAACACGTAGCGTTGCAGAATATAGTAGACAGAGCAATGTTTTTAGAGTACCTGCAAAGGTATGACAACGTGAGTAGTGGACGACCTCGCGAGAATAGGGAAAGACAGGTGAACACGGTTAGATTTGAGAACAGAATGGACAACTATCAAAGACGGGGGACGAATTTTAATTTTAATACAAGACCGAATTGGGAACAAAGACGAACATTCTTCCAAAGTAATAGTGTAGGTAGAGGACCCGTACCAAGACCAGGGGTACAAAAACAGAATAGTTTACCGGATATGAGGGGGACACAGACGACGACACCAAACAGAGAAAATAATAGGACAAATAGAGTAGAGACGCCACGGACATATGCTGAAGTAGTTGAAGGACAAGGACCTAGTAGAGACAGTAGACAAGGACAGGATTTTTAAACAAGGACAAACCACTAAATTTACTTGTGTACAAGTACGAACATCCTAGGGAATTTTTAAAAATTGAGGAAGAAATTGAGCCAGAAATTAAGGAAAAGTTTTGTTTGCCAATAATAGAGGTTAAAATTTTTGATCAAAATTTAGGATCGTTGTTGGATTCTGGAGCAGAGGCGAGTTTAGTATCGGAGGAATTCGTCAACGAAATTAAGGAAAAGGTGTGTGACAGGGTTATGCTTATAAAAAGAAGTCATCTGGTAGCGCATAATAAAAAGCGATTTGCTGTAGTGAATAGCGTAGTAGTATTGAAAGTAGAGTTAAGTTCAGTAAGCTGTGAGTAGGAATTTATAATTGTACCAGGATTGAAATTTAAAGGGATATTAGGGGTCGATTGTATGGTAAAGTTAGGATTAATTATAGATATCGAAAGGAAGGTAGTTAGGATTAGGGATAGGATATTGCCCTGGAAGGTAAGTTATGAGGTAACAGAGAATGACACGGGCTTATGTATTAATGTTATGGAGGTAGATGAAGGGGAAGTGAATGAGATCAACACAATTAAATGTCCTGAAGAAAAGTTAGAAGAGGTACAAGCGTTATTACAAAAACATTCGAAGTTAGTAGGAGTAGAGGTGAGCGCAGCGATAGGTTACACACAAGATTTAAAAGTAGGCATAAAGAAGATAAGTGGCAAGGATAATTTTGATAAATTAAATTTAAAAGATTTCTATGGGGTGACTGTAGTACATAAAGAGTCTAGAAGAGATAAAGAAATTCCATAGAGGAAAAGGTAAAAGTGATAAGGTGGTATCGTTTGGTTTGTCCACATCAGAGGTAGTAATAATGAATGAGAAACAGACAAGTATAGAGACAGAGGAAGAAATATTTAAGAATCGGGACAGTAAGGATAGTTTTATTTTATGTGAAGCAATAGGGATAATGAGTATAGAAATAGAAGGAGAAAAGACAAGGATGAAGTTTATTAAAATTGTAAGAAGGACATGCAGGATCAAGAAAAGAGTCAGATTTAAATAAAGAGATGTGTTAATAGATGAAAATATAGAGATAGGTTGATAGATAGAGTTAGTTGTAAATAAATAGGGATAAAGATAGGTGTAGATAGAGAAGTAGAATTAGGAATAGGATAAATAAGTGGAGATAGTTAGAGGTAGATATAGAAGTACGTGTGAATAATTAGAGTAATAAATAGTGATAGGTGTAATAGATAATTATAAATGCAACTAGGTGTACATAAGTAGAAATAACTTAAATAAATAGAAATAAGGGAAGATTAGGTATAGAGGAATAAAAGTAAATTGAATTAAGAGCTAGTGATCGACAAAAATAAATGTAAATAAATAGGGAGAGGTGAAGAGTTAGTGATAGATGTAAATAGATAGTTATAAATAAAGATAGGTGTAAATAAATAGAAATAATTAGAGATATATAGAAATAGGTAGGGATAGGTTGGATAAAGAATGATAGGTTTGATAGATAGGTATAGGTAGAGTTAGATAAATAGATAGATATGTATAAATACTATATAAGGTTAGTCAGTAGGTATTAGTCTTCGTATTTTAATTCAAGGAAAACTCGAGGAGTTCATGGAATTAAAACAGGGGGATTATATCGTGTAAATTATAGGTTGAGAGGGTTAGATAAGTCAAGAGAATAAGTTTGTAACGACCGTGTATATAGAAAAGAGGAATAAATTATTTACGTTTCAAATTAATTAGTTTTGACCTTAAAACAAACGAATAATAGCATACATTTGTATTAATAAATCGTATTGTTAAATTTGCAGAAATGTAGAAGCTTTGTAGTACGTGAAAACTCAAGGAGAATACGACTATAATTACTTTTAATATTCGAAGGTTGTAAATTGAGCATATCAAATAATAAGTGAGAGCTTTTGTGTATAAAATCGATAATGTAAACGCATATTTTTCTTTTAACTAAGAAAGCGTACATTAAAGATAAATCCTAAGAAATCTACAGGTTAAACAACATGGAAAGTACAATTTCAAACGGGCAATTGGTTTATAGAAAGCCTGACAGACAAATAAACAAGTTCAAGAAACCAGAATGTACGTTGGAACATAATTCTATATAATTTTAGTTAACGGTCGTAGCGAAGGCTGCAAAATAACAGGTGCTTTCAAAACAAATAGAGACGGGGTGTCAATAGCATTGGGTAAACAAGGAGGACAAATAACAGAAGTTGGATATAACAGACATCTAAAGCGCGCGATAATTTGTAGAGGCTAACTACAATATCGATTTTATGTTGCTGTAGGGGGATTTTAATAAAGACGGTAAATATGAGTTAGACGAAGATAACATAGTTGGATGATAGACCTACGACAGGAGAAATGGCCTGGATTGGCTGATTACAAAAGGGAGTGAAAGAAATTTTGAGAAGATCGCGACCGTTGTGCTTGTTAGACAGTGTTTCGGACTAAAAGCGGTATGGAATGAGAAATTCTGAGTTTTAGAAAGTTTGTTGGATATTAAATTTTCAGAATCGGTGACAGTGGTAGTGCTTTTCGATAGAAACGGGGTACAGGAGGTGTGTTTCAACTAATATAAATACACTAGAAGACGTAGTAGGGCTCTCTTACTTCACTTACTTCTTCGGGCCGCTTCAAACCTATATGGTAACATCTAAGTTAAAATTTTAGAAATCGGTGATAGTGCAGTCGATCTTAATTTAATTAAAAGTGTGAAAGCACGAGTGGGTGCTAAATTGTATACGGTGCTGTAGCTACATACAAAGAACGAACAATAGATGTTACTGAGGTAAGCGTGTCTAGATAATTTTTCGAAACGATGATGCTGGGTGTATGGTAGATTCAGAAGGCGATTAGTTTATTTTGGACAATTATATGGGTAGATATATTGAAGGCGTCTGAAGAGATTTGAATAGCAAGTGGAAATGAGTTTGATGTACATATAGCAGAGAGAAGGTGGATGGAATGCAACGACGGGGTTTTGGATGGACGACATCTTCAGAGGTGACCGTGCAAAAAGCTTACTCCAGGTAACAAAATTAGTTTCTTTTGTTATTGCTTGAACATTTTGTGCTGTTATTTTGTGCTAGAGTGATTTGACACATCGGGTGTATATTTTATGAACATAAAAGCTAATTTGAAGGTTATATGAAAAAGACAATTTTAATTTATTATTTGAAGGTGTAAATAAATGACGTAAAATTTTGATGTAAAAAGTAAACGGGTCTTTAGAGTTATTAAAAACAAAGATGCAATTTATTTATGCATTTAGAGTAACAGAATTTATACTGAGCTCACCATAGACCAAAGTAAATTTCAATTTAGGGTTTCAAGATAGGCCCATCTACTTATATAAAAAAAATTGTTGAAATAAATTAAAGTCATGAAATTTAAAAGGATTTAATGGTTGATATTGTACAATTTTGCGAAGATGTAAAATTTTGATTTGTATGAATAAAAGGTTGTATGTTTCGTTGAATTATTTGAGTGGTAATTTTATTTGGTAGTCTAAGTGAGAACGAGTAAACATAGGATGGGTAAGTATCTCTGAAGAAACCGGAAGCAGAGCTAGCCGTGGAATGCTAAAGAAGGAGAGCTTTTTCAGGAGATATTGTAATGAAAATTTTTTTTACTTTCGTAGGTATTAACTTTATTTTACAGTAGGTTCACTGAAAATTTATGCAGTTCGATTTTAGGTCTTCTTTCCAGAACTCCACTGCAATATATATATATATATATATATATATATATATTTAATGCTATAACTATAGGGAAGTTTAGGGGTAGGTTAAGTCACAGGGGTCGTAGAATAAATAAAAGCAACTTCAGGTTAACAAAAGGACATAATTCCAGATATTATAAGAATAAATAGGTCACTATACATATTGTTAATTGAGAGCACACTGCATATAAAAATACATGAGATTAAATGAATAAGAACATAGAAATATCCAAAAGTAGTTTACAAGTTAAAATAAGATTTGAAAATGCAACAAAATGCATCAAAATTAAATCAACGAGAAACCTGTATGAATTGGCTTTATAAATATTTAACAAGTGCGTTAAAAATATCATCGTATACGCAATCTAAATTATGCATTATTAGAAAATCGTACGTGACATAAAGAATTACATTTGTTCAAAAATCGAATAATAACTAGAAAATAAACAAGCACCAGATTATTTAGGTTTAGATTACAATAAATAACAAACATTGAATACGTGACTTAACAAAAGGAAATTGTTGGAATTTCTCAAATAATACCAATGATATGTGAGAGTATTACGTGACAAGTCAGGCATCCATCCGAATATTTGAACTAAATAATTGATGAAAATCCCGAAGTACACAAAGATAAAAAGCAAAGATGTCCCAACACGGCTTTAAATACGATAAGAATGAAGCGACGAGTTTAGTATACATTTAAACTGGGCTACGACTATGTTCTGAAATGCTAATTAGTTTACGTAACCAGTAAAAAGAAAATTAAAGTAAAATCATTTTGAAAAGTGTACGAATTGTGCAACGCATAAGCCGATCTATTATAGACGTAAGTAATAACGACTTTATTAAAAATTCATTTCTAACGTTAATAAAACAGGGCTTTTATTACTGATATGGAAAATGTTCTATTACTGACTTTCATTACTGACTTCTATTACTGATATGGAAAATGTTTTATTACTGATATTTAAATTGGATGTTAATACTGGTACTTTAAACTGGATTAATTTATTACTGGTATCTTAATACTGGCTTTTAACACTGATATTTAAATGGGATTTCAAATTATTGAAATGGTCTAAATACCTACATAAATGGGATTTTACTATCTACATCGAAGTTGTTCTCATACCGATTTTTAAAATTGGATTCTAATACCGACTTGGATTGTATTTTGGTTTTGATGTCGACTTCCAAATTTGACTCTCAATTTGGACATAGCTAGGAAGGAACTACAGAACCATTCCAGGTTAGCGATCTTAATATAATTTATTATTAAAAACTGTTTTAATTCAATATTTATCATTTTATTTGTACGAGTCAACAAAACATAGTAAGTTCATTGATTAATTTATGACAAAGGTAATAGGCATCTAGGAACGTTTTAAAGGTCCCTAAATATAAGCAAAAAGATAGTTTTGCTGGCTTTAAATTTCATAAATCTGGTATCTGTAAATATTCTGAAAAAGGGAAAATTACAAGGTTGTAAATATTTAATCATTATATTGTGTATTGTAGAATTACTTTATTTAATTGAATAAGCTAGTTGGGGCAAAAACCATAACTTAACATTCCACATCATAGGTGCTTGATTATTAGGGGTAAATTTTACAACAAAATTCAGCATTTTATGATATGCCTATCGTAGGGGCTCGCTGATCCTAATAAAATATCACAGCATTTTATGCACACCCAATCGTGGGGCCTAATATAATAAGAATAACACAGCATTTTATGGTATGTCCAAATTGTGTTGCTGGAGTATCACAGCATTTTATGACGTGCCCAATCGTGGGGCCTAATATAATAGAAATAACACAGCAATATATATATATATATATATACATATGTATATAATATATATGTATATATATATATATATATATATATATATATATATAAAGACAAGTTCTTTGCAGTCCGCAATAAGAAATAGTATATAAAGTAAGATGTATCTGTAAACAAACTCTTATAAAAATAATAAGAGCTATTGACAAATACAAATCGGGTTAGTAGTTATATAGCCATTAACAAAACATTAGCTTTATTACTTCACAGGGGAGGAAAATCCACTAACCAACGGTTTCGGCTTGTTAAGCCTCATCAGAGTGAAATAGTTTCCAAGAACCCTATAAAGTAATCGAAGCTATTATAATGATATAATTTCGAAACAATCTCTGTACTATGGCAAAAGTAAATAAAACCGCCATCAGGTGATAAAACACCAACACTACTAATTGTGGAAGTATAGAATTGAATCGAAACTACATAATAAATTCTATAGATGGCTATAAAAGTACGTCTGGCCTTTGAGATTTGCGGAATGTTACAGCAAAATTTATTTGCAAACGTAACAAACCTTTTCGTGGCGACACCCGGGTTCATGCCCTAAAGGCAATTTAAATAAAAAAAAGACAAGTTATTTGCAGTCCGCAATAAGAAATAGTATATAAAGTAAAATGTATCTGCAAACAAACTCTTATGAAAATAATAAGAGCTATTGACAAATACAAATTGGGCTAGTAGTTATATAGCCATTAACAAAACATTAGCTGTATTACTTCACAGGGGAGGAAACATCCACTGACCGACGGTTTCGGCTTGTAAAGCCTCATCAGAGTGAAATAGTTTCCAAGGATATTTTGCAAATAAATTTTGCTGTAACATTCCGCAAATCTCAAAGACCAGACCTACTTTTATAGCCATCTATAGAATTTATTATGTAGTTTCGATTCAATTCTGTACTTTCACACTTAGTAGTGTTGGTGTTTTATCACCTGATTGCGGTTTTATTTACTTTTGCCATAGTACAGAGATTGTTTCGAAATTATATCATTATAATAGCTTCGATTCCTTCATAAGGTTCTTGGAAACTATTTCACTCTGATGAGGCTTAACAAGCCGAAACCGTTGGTCAGTGGATGTTTCTTTCCCTGTGAAGTAATAAAGCTAATGTTTTGTTAATGGCTATATAACTACTAGTCCGATTTGTATTTGTCAGTAGCTCTTATTATTTTCATGAGAGTTTGTTTACAGATACATCTTACTTATATATATATATATATATATATATATATATATAATTTATAATAAATGCTTGAATTGTCTTTAAAATACTTGGTATATAAAAATACGTTTTATATTTGTTACGTTCAGTCCTTGTATCTAAATAATTTTGTCCCAACTTAATTTAAATATCTCCTATTGTTTCCACGGTAATTTGCATGTTTAGTAGAGTGTTTGTCTCCCTTTCAAATTTAAACGATCATTTTGTAGAATTGTGTTAAATATTCAGTTATAAAGTTTAAGGTACTTTGAATTATTTCGAGTTAGCCGTAAAGTATGCGATTATAAATATCATTAACAAAGTCAAACGTTTTGAATTTAGTCTATTTTGATTACTTGCTAAACTGCGGGTTTTATTATTACAAAGTATGAAATTTATTTTGGTTATTAAAAGTTAAAAATTACTGCAATATGTGTTCGCTTAAACAAGTTTAAAAGGGTTGTTTTATTTATCGAAACATTTGTTCTCAAAGATTGCAAGGTATATCTAAAAGATTAAATATATGTATTTCTTCAATAGGTTTATTGAACGTGTTTCGATTATCAAAGCATTTGTTTTCCCCAAGAAGTTAGGGTGTGTTTTCTTCACGGTCGGTTACGAACGTATTAGGAAATAGTACATTTTTATGGTTTCATACGGGATGTAGGCCACCAATCATACACTTACCTATATAATTCAGTCGATTTGGTTGCAGATACTCTTTCCTGTTTAGATACGTGTGTACTAAAACGTTGACAACCGAGAGGTTAACGGTTTCTCCTACATAAGTTCAAGGCAATTAGTTTCTATTATTTGCAGATGATGTTTATAAAAACACACGACTTTTGGTGGATTATCTCCACGTAAAAAATTTCGCGGCGAATAAAATTTATTTTCGTGCTGATTTTCATCGAGTGAGGTAACGAAATTGTGGTTTAGTTGTTTTTAGTGATACAAATGATGTAGTGCATTTAGTGTTAAATTAAAGTAGCACGGTGGCAATGTATTAAAGAAATCCACTTGGAAGTACGAGATGTTCTTTTGTTTCTAGCGTTGACGATTCGAATCAATATTGAGGTTGAAAGCTGGAATAGTAAAAGCAAGAACGGGGTAAGCAACTCAGGGAAAGGAGGTAGAAAGGAGTGAGGGGTGAGCAAAGAAGAAAGAAGACGAGAAACAAAACCAGAAGGATGGGGAAAGTGGGGAAGTAAGAAAAAAGAGTAAAAAGAATGGTGGAGTAAAGAAAAAAGAAGGTACCGACAGAGAAGAAAGTTGAGACATCAAAGAGAAAGATGATGGCGGGGAAGCGAATGGCAAATACAACGGAGATGACGAGCGGGTAAAAAGTAGAGAGAGGATGTGAGGAGGGAGCAAATGCAAAAAATGGAACGAAGTGGAAAAGTAAAGGGAGGAAAATTCAAATGAGAGTTAAAAATGCAGAGAAAAAAAGGGAAAGGTTATAAAGGAATGAAGAAACCTGGAAACGAGACGGCGGGAAGGAACAAAATAAGAAGAAACAGAAAGAGTAAGGAAAATAAAAAAGCGGTGATAGAGGGGTAGGTGGCGACCAAAACGAGAAAGAGGGAGCAAGAGAGTAAGGAAAAGTAAGGGCGAGGAGCGAGCGAGGGTGAAAGCAAGGAAGAGCAACTGCCGGCTATGACAGAATAGGAAAATGAGAGGGGAGCGGAAGAAGGGTGGGAAAGAGCGGTTGGAGAAATTAACAAAAGAGGGGAGGGAGCGCACAAAAGATAAAAGGAGAGAGCGTTAGCGAGAGGGTGCGCAGGAGTTAGATCGAGCGAGAGAAAGATTGAGGTAACTAATGTAGTGAAAAGAAGGGAAGAGAAGGAAGTGTAAAGATAGGAGAGTGTAAATGATGAATGGAAGAGGGCAAGAGGGGAAAGAGAGAAACACTAGGGAAATGCGGCAGTTTGGGAAATGGTGGAAAGGAGTAAGAGAGGGAGTAAGAGAAGTGTAGGAGCAAGAGAGAGAAACATATATGAACACAGAAAGAAAAATTGAGTGATAGAGAAAAAAAGATAAAATGTATCAGTGAAGGCGAGAAAGAAAGAGTACGTTGAGAGCTAGAGAGAAATAAGGAATACAGAAAAAGAAAGGGAGAATAAGAGATAAGGAAGGGGGTGAAAGCAAGAGTGGAAGGAAGTAAAAGAGAATCAGCAGAGAAAGTACGAGAATAAAAGAGATGGGAAAATATGGGAAGTATGAAAAGTTTTAGAAGAAGGAGGAATTGAGTGAGAAACAAACGCAGATAGAGGGATAGACCAAAGAGAAAGTAAAAAGAGTGAAAAAAGCGAGAACCGTTTAAGGAATGCATCAAAAGAAAGCGGACAGTAAGGAGCGGAGGGAGGATGCAATCGAGGATGAAAGGAAGCGCAATGGCGAGGCATGGAACGAGCCAGACGGATTAACGGAATGAAAGGAGATAATGGAGATGTGGGAGCAAGGGGGTGTAAAAGAAAGGAAGAGGAAGAAGGGAAAGTGCAGGCAAAGAAAACAACAGGGATAGGGAAAAGCAAAAAAGGAGGGCGTGAGAAAGACCTACTGAAGAAGCGAAAGAAAGAGAGTAATAAAGAAAGGAGATAGTAAGAAAAACAGGGAAAGGAGATGAATGGAGAGATGGTGGTTAAAACGGTGGGGGGTGGGGAGCTAGAAACAAAGAGGGAGATAAGAGAGGCAGAGAAGCGAAGGGATATGGAGAGAGTATAGAATTATGTAAAACTAGTATGAATCAGTAGAACTATGAAAAATGGTTGCCGGCCCACTGGAGCGGATAGTGTTTGTCAAACGTAACAAGATATAATTTTGATTTTGAAGGTGAAGATATGAGTATTTTAATTTCTATATTGTCAACTGACAAAACCAATTAGTAAGTAAACAACATTGACTCCTTGTGTATCTATTAAAAGATTGGAATGTCGATGGAAATTTGAAGTAGAGTTTAAACAAATTTATATTTTAAGTAACTAAAGAATAATTAAACCAAAGGAACGATAAGTGGAATGCATTTTTGTAATCATATCAGGACGAAATCTGAATTATTTGTATTTCTTAGTTAACTAAATTTAATTCAAAATTGTTAAAATAAAGTATAACAATACAGAATGATAATTATCTACATAAGTCTGACAACTGACATAAATGGCGAAAATTGCAGTGTCCCTGATACCTTCATAATAGACACTCATTTTGTTTTACACAATTTAGCACTTTGATATCAATATATTTGATTTATTAAATTATTGTTGATGCACAAGCAAACACTTGAAACGAAAATCTGTAAATACCTTTCTAACATATAATACCTACTTACCTGTACCATACTTATGTATTACTGGACACTCACACAACAACAGCTACATTGACAACACGTTTATCTAACTAACCATATACACTTCTTTCTCAAAATTGATAAAAATTCGTCGATGTACGTCCATCCATTTTTTAATGTGTACATTTATCTGGTTTCGAGTAATATGGGAATATTTAAAAAAAGCAAGCAATTAATTTATAGAACAACTTTACTAAACAATACAGTCACTTTACATACGGGACTGTACTAAGAAACAGTGAACAATCATTAATAATAATGGTATAATATTGACGAAGTTTACAAATACTTCTCACTATCATATAGTAAGTAGTTTACATGGTGTTTTGACAGATAGATATTCCATTTTTAACTTGTCAAAACAATTAAGTCGTACAACAAATGTCTATTAATTTAAGAGAGTGGCTAATTATTGGCAAACTCTCTCAAATTAATTTTGACGTAACTTAAATATTTAGAGGAACATGATATCTTCAACTAAAAATATTATTTTATTAATAACCTAATCCTAAAGCAGAAAATATTCAGGTATATCAGTCGCTTCTGACTGGAACTGAGGGCTACCTCTTTTGCTATAAATGCAAAGGAAGCTGCCATCCAAGTTGCGTAAGCCAGAAGTATTTAAGTACTTAATAGATCTTATAAATACTGAGAAATGTGTCCATTTAGACAACTCTGACTTAGTTTATAAATGATCACATAATACGAATACAAAACACAATTGTGCTAAATAAGTTACATACTACTTGAGGCAAAGGACACTAGTCCATGCCCGCGAGACAAACTCCCATTTACGCCAAAATCTTTGGCTTTCTAACCTGTCTCTCAAACCAATGACTAAAAAAATAATAAATAGAAAAATAAACATAATAAAGAAACAAAGAAAAAATCCTAACTTAACTTATATACATTATACACTAGAAATGCCATTAGTAAGAAAAATCTGGTTATTTTAATTGGCGGCTCTAGGAGTGGCATTACGGGGGTGGTATAGTGCCTGACATTGGGGCGTATAGGCCAAACACTAAGTACAAAACATTATGCATATCATCTTATAAGATTCCAACTACAACTTCAAGAGCAATAATATAAAATATAGAATCTGCTCTTTTACAACTGTTGTTGGAATCGTTACCACATTCATACATTCACTCTGGAATCATACTTTCATACTTCGGTAGCGAAAAGACCTTGGGTTATTTCAGGACGATGAAAATGTTCTTCTATCACATAAACGCCGTTGCCCTCTTTGTCCATGGGCCTCTTTAGAAAAGGAATATCACTAAAAACAAAAAAGCGTTACGATTATCGTTGGCAATAATAAAATTTAGAAAAATCTAAAGCTACTTGGATTTTTGAAAAGTTTCAATAAAGAAAATAAACAAACAAGCCATAACATAAAAGCGGCATTTCAAATTTCGTAGTCGAGGAGAATGATATTTAAACCTTTTGATCACTAAAATAATTGTAGCGATAGTTTTACTTTTTAAAGAAATTCGTGAAAAAAAAATAGAAAATAAAAATAACTATTTGTTTTTCTAGCAATTTACCTGGTTCCACACACAGTCGCAGAATTAGATAATACGGACAATCGCTTGATGTGTTCGTATTCAGGATCTTGTAGTTTCGCAGCCAATATGATTGAAGCACGAGGACCAGGTTCAGTATTGAGCTGTTTTTGTGAACGAGTTCTTTGCAACGTGTACACAGGTCGTCCATCAATTATTTGATGCAAAGGTTTCGAGATACATTCATTATCACTAATATTTATCGTTGAAATAGTGCAGTCATCTGGTAATGGTATACTAGTAGATGATGAGATGTTATTCGTACACTTTCCCCATGAATTCTTAATCATATGGGCTTCTGTAGCAACTGTTGCAGCACCGCGTTTAGAAAAACTACTATGCGCAGTATTCTGTTCATTTTGTAACCTTGCTTCTTCATCGGCTTGGGATTTTTCGCGCTTTCGACGTTGTTTTAAACAAATAATCACAACAGCTGCTACCAGCACCAGCAAGGGCACGAATGTAGATATCGTAGCTATTACAACTACATGCTCTGTAGTTAACTTGGATTCAGATGATAAACGAGCACTAGGTGATCCACTTGATGGTGCTTCTTCACAAGTGCGACCAAAATAACCTACTGGACAATGGCACTCAAAACCATGCAACCGATTTGTGCATGTTCCACCATGCTGGCATGGAGTTGATTGACACTTGTTTATTTCTGTACTGCAGTCTTTACCCATAAAACCAAACGAACATTTGCACTTATAATCGTTAAGTAATTTTAAACATGTTCCGCCATTTGCACAAGGTTTGGCAAGACAGTAGTCTACACGTGTTTGACACAAAGGTCCCACAAAACCTGGAATGCACTGACAATGGAATTCATTCACTTTATCTATACAAGTTCCACTGTTCAAGCATGGATTATCTTGACAATCATCAATATTAATTTCACATCTTACTCCAGTAAAACCCGAAGAACAAATACATTCAAACCCATTTTTCCCATTACTACATTTTGCATTATTTTCGCAGGGGCTTGAAAAGCAATCATCGACTTGGCGTTCACAGTTAACACCACTGTAGTCTGAAGTACATTCGCATAGGTGACCTGTTTCAGTATTTATACAAGTACCTCCATTTTGGCAAAAATTGTTGTCACATGCCTTAATAGATAGTTTACAGTGAGGTCCCTGAAATCCCTTATGACATATGCAGGTATTATTAGTGCCATTCTGCAAGCATGTACCACCATTAAGGCAAGGCGTATGAAGACAATTATTAACGACTATTTCACATTCGTTTCCATTAAAACCAGGAGGACAATTGCATGTGTAGCTACCTTGTCCTGTGTTAAAGCAAGTACCTCCATTTAGGCACGGTCTATGATTTGTACAAAAATTTAAGTCTTGGTTACAAAATAATCCACCCCAACCTTCATTACACAGACAGTCCCAAGGTTTAACGCATGTTCCATGCATGCATCCAGGGTAGCGCTGACATTCATTACAGCGTGGTCCTTCCCATCCTGATTGGCATCTGCAAGAAATAGAATAATGTATTATCTTGAAAAATAGTTATAATCGTACCATCAACAAAAACTATCCAACTTAAACGTTTAAATAATTTAAAAGCTTTTGCTTGGGTCATCGACGGAATAACATATGAAACACGACAATCTTACTCAATATTCAATGAATTTTTGTTTGCGTATGAATAGAATTGAATAATATCAAGAATAACAACGTTTTATAAAAGCTACACCAATTACGGAAGTGTAAAAATTTTGCAGTTTTCGATTTCATAACAGAAGTTTGCAATTACAGAGTAACTGTGCCAATTCAGAGTCGCAAGGAAAAAAGTAACAGTAACAGTACGAAATTCACACGAGCAGACTCTACTACTTGGTTGTAATAGCGTTCTAAATTTTAATTAGATAGAACACAATTATTTCGTTTATTCTTAAGACAGTGGATCGTAACTACTCGAAGAGCTTAATTATATTCTAATCACGCATTTGGAAGCGGACGCTTTCGGATTCTATCGCATTGAAGAGCTCATTGAATTGCAGCTTGAATTGCAGGTTAAACTAAATGAAGAACTCTGCAGGGATGTAACACGCCCACCGAGTTGTTTCCCACGCTGCCCGGTGGCAAGTATGCAGGTCAAGGAAAGGTTACCTATGGGTCGCCGGCCCAATCCGCTACACGAAATAGTATAGCTTCTTCCGCTAGATTACAACAGTGGCTAATAAAACTTTTAAAAATATGTAGAAAGTTATACGCCCGCCTTACTAACTATACTATTCGTAAAATTATAGTGGGTCGATAATAGATTCATAATTTATTAGAAACTAGATAGATAATTACTTCGCCGTGCGCAAGGTGACTTTAGCATTAAATTATGACACCATAAAAAAATCGAAGAACAAAAATACTTACTTGCATTCGTTTGGTTTTGTGCAATGGCCATGTTGTTCGTCGCATCCTGGAAGGCATCTCGCTGAAATAAAATTAATGAAATTACATTGCAATGTAAATTAATTAATGTAAATTAATGTTAATTTCTGAACAATACCAAAAGTTATTTATAGGTAAATTCGAGTAATTTATAGCACTATCGTCTCGCCTGAATACTAACCAAAAAGTATTTATAAAAACGCGCGATTGATTTCAAATATGCTTGTGAAATAACCATACAAAGAGCGAGAAAACCCCGTATGCATACAGGTATGTCTGAGATATCGTGGGAAGACGGCCGGCTGCGAGTCGACAGCAGCTGAATCACTCACGTCTTACCTCCGCGGTCAACGTTTTTATTGTTTTGTGTAGTTCAAAATTTATGTAGTTTTATACGACAGTATTTAGAATTTTTTTACTTCTGGGAAATAAAACACAACAAAATTTTCCCATTACGTTTCACCGCTTAATTTCTATTAATTAATAAATTATTGTGGTATCCTATAATTTAGAAGACGCGTCAGTAGAAAACGGAAGGAGCCTGAGGCATTAGTCTTTCGAGTGGTTTTTAAATAAGTATAGGTAATCTATTAGACGAAAACAAGTTTACAAGTGGGAGTCTATTGAAAAGAGATAATAAATGCATATATTATAGACATCTGGATACTTACGTTTCGTGCAGTAGTCTCCTGTCCATCCAGTTAAACAGACGCGTTCGCCTAAAGGGGAACACGTATAGTGTCCAAAGTTGTCATCTCTAGGTCTGCATAGATTTTCACATCCTTTACCGTAATAATATGGATCACATGTTACGCGATATTCGAATTGTAGCTTCGAATATTTCGATTTGTGTACATCTTGCGTCCAGTCCTCGCCAATTTCTAGCCATCTTTGCCGTGTTAATCGACTTATTAACACTAGAACAAAAAAAAAACTAACGTTAGTCAGGTAGATATTACAAATAGAAGTGCAAGGTAATTTTGAATGGGCTGTGTAACAGCCGTGTAAAAAATAAAGTACACCTGCATGATCCGTCGAACAGAGAGCATCCTGCAATCTGCAGCTGTATCCGGTGCATCCGTCTAATTTTTAAGAGACAACACCTTGGTTGCTTTGCTCTCGTTTCCTACGAATTAAATAAATACTAGCTAATTAAAAATTACTACTAAAGTAAAATCACAGACTCGCTAAAAAGCCCACACGCTTTAATAATTTACGATTGAGTAAAAAAAAATTCGAAATAATATTCCATAATTAAGTTGGGTCCGTGTAATGCTCCAAATCTCAAATCCCATATTCGAAGGAAACAGTTTCTGCAAGTTATTATACGTAGAAAAAGTACATTTGGTTTTTAAAGTTTTCTCAAATAGTAATTGTCGATTTTGTTATTCTATACCTTCTATCTGTTAAGCGAACTGCGAAATCTAAAAAAAAATTCAGTGAAGTAGATTCTATAATTAAAAGGCAATTTATTCGTTGATGCAAACTAAGCAAGACAGAAAATGAGTAACGATGATAGCAAAGAAACATTGCTGTTTCAAACACATAATGGACTACCTATTTAAGAATTACAAGTACGCACAGAAATGTTCCTCAAACAAAATAAATTTTACGTTTTTTAATTACACAAGTAGAATAACTAGGGTATGGTAAGAAGTTTTACTTAAACTATATATTAACACAAAGGATTATTCCTCCTTATAATTTTCATTAAGTATATAATTATAGCAATAAATTTTTATATATTAATCTAGCTGCTATAATTCAACTCCACACAGCTCAATATAAAGGAAACTTAATATTTTCAACGTACGAAAGTCTATTATTCACTTGTATATTCTTTAGGATGCCCAGTAAATTATAATATAATAAGAAAACGACATTGATTGGTTCACTCGGCATTCAAGTTCAAGTCAAAAGCTAATTTATTTAGTTAGGGACCGTTCAAATATTATATCTATCATGAATTCATTTTATCGAAAATCATTGACGTTACTGTTCCTGAAGATAGACACGAGATTACTCCAAACGCTGTCATAGTATTTCTGTAAGAAAAATATATTGGAAGAATAGAAATTTATCCCCTAAGAAGTACTTTATAATTCTAACAAGTATAATTTTTCATAAAAGAGTATGCATATTATATGAATTGTAATAAATTTATGTAATTATATAATGATGATAGTTTCTTTAACCATATATACGCATGATCATAATCATACATCATCATCATCATCATTAGGTCTTCAGTCCTAGAACTGGTTGGATGCGTACCCTCATTGTTTCCTAGTCTGAACCAACCTACACATTTCGCTGAAATTTGCTCAGTCTGCATCTATACCTATCTATGTGCAAAAGTCTGATCTCGGTCTACTCCTACCTATCTTTTCCTATCTCTGCTTGTAATATATCTCTTACTATTTCCCAGAAATGCCTCAGAACGTATCATGTCCTTCTATTTCTCCTATTTTTCTTTTTCCACAGATATCGTTATTCGTCTATTATTTCTACAACCAATTTGTTATTAACTTTGTTTGTCCATGCTACCACCTTCATACATCTGAAGCACAATATTCCAGAAGACTTCTATATCTTTCTGTCTGCTTTTCCTACTGCCCCTATTTCATAGATGTACTGTGCTGTGCTCCACACTATGCTTTGAACAGTTTTCTTCTTGTATCTATGTTCATTGTCTTTGAACATAGCTGCTGTTTTTTCTTGTTTCATGCAGTTCAGTCACCTTCTATTGTTTTACAGTTTATACCCTATTTCCATGATAATCAGTGGTATGTGAAGGGGGGTAAGCAGCCATTGGCTGCCAAGTTTCCCCAGCACTTGAATCTTTGTCGAATTAATAGCTTTTCCAATTTATCCTTTCTCACAATCAACATTAGTTGAAAATATTTCACAACCAACACCTGTAG
Organism: Platerodrilus igneus; assembly: GCA_036346225.1. Taxonomy (NCBI): domain Eukaryota; kingdom Metazoa; phylum Arthropoda; class Insecta; order Coleoptera; family Lycidae; genus Platerodrilus; species Platerodrilus igneus. Next base: position 1,505,463 of record JARFIW010000954.1, read on the forward strand.
TTGTTTATAATAATCTTCAGATTTAAGAGCACGTATTTTTTCGTCATTGGGTTTTACGTTTTGAAACTGGCTGAACTTGTATCTCAGCTTATTTATGTTCTGAGCCAGCCTACCTAGTTCCCTACAATTCTCACAACAGCCTATATACAGTTCGATTCCCTTCTATTGTTTTCTAATTATATGTCCCATAATCATACATTTAGGTAATTTAGTACAGCAAGTATAATATTCCCAAAAGGATTAGCAACTTATGATCGTTTAATCTACAATAAAAATATTATATATATATATATATATATATATATATATATACTGGGTGCTTCAAAAAAATGTATACACACTTTAAACTATTGTAGTTTTCCCGCACTACAAGGCTAATGTTATATTTCTTCGCCAGGTGCCAGCATAATCGTCCCTCTATGTTATATTATCAGTTGGAATTTGTAATATCAACATGGCGGACGTACGTTTGAGTTTTGAAGAACGAAAGCAGGTTATTAAGTGGTACTGGAAGTTTGAGAATGTAAATGAAGTTCAAAGACAGTGGAGAAGGGAGTATGATACAGAACCACCTTCAAGATTAACAATTACACGCATACGAGACAAATTCGAAGTTCATGGAACAGTGTGTGATGTGCATAAAGGTCATTCAGGTCGGCCTCGAACAGCTACAAGTGATGAGTCATCAACGACAGTCTTGGAACTGTTTCAACGCTCTCCTAACAAATCTTCAAGGCAAGGGGCACGTGAAAGTGATGTAAGTGCTAGCAGCGTGCTACGCATTCTGAAGAGAGGCAAGTATCGTGTTTACATTCCAAGGCTGGTGCAACAGCTAAATGACGACGATCCAGATCGAAGGTTGCAATTTTGTGAATGGATTCAGGAGATGGTGATACGTGAACCGGGATTTATGGGTAGCATCATTTGGTCGGATGAAGCCCAATTCAAACTTAATGGAACTGTCAATAGGCACAATTGTGTTTACTGGTGTGAAGAAAATCCTCACATTACAATTGAAAAGCTGTAAATTTGCCTGGTGTAAATGTGTGGTGCGGTTTGTCTTCAAGGGACTCATTGGACCTTTTCGATTTGAAGGCACTGTAACTGGTATTAATTACCTAACAATGCTTGCTGATTCCATATTTCCTGCCATTCGTGCATTATACGGTAATGATGATTTTATTTTCAACAAGATGGTGCTCCGCCGCACTATCACAGGGACGTACGAGCTTACCTGGATCAAAATTTGTCGGGCCAGTGGATAGGACGCAGGGGCCAATCGAGTTTCCAGCACGCTCTCCAGACCTTACACCACTGGATTTCTTCTTGTGGGGCACAGTAAAAGATGAGGTGTACAAATTTAAACCACGTAACCTAGACATTCTTTGGAATGAGATTCAAGCAGTGTGTAGAGAAATCTCATTGGACGTTTTGATACGATGTACAGAATCTGTGGTGACTCGTACTCAGAATTGTATTGATGCTGCAGGTCACCAATTTGAACAGTATTAACATTTGTTATTTATGTTTCATTTACATTGGACTTTCAGCTTTCTATTTTCCTGAAATTTAACTTTGTAGAACGGTAAATAAATTTTCTATGGAAGTTCAAAGTGTGTATACATTTTTTTGAAGCACCCAGTATATATACATTATGCTGTGATAAGGGGTTGTTTAAGGGTGTATTTTATAGCAATGGTCATGTAGAAATCAGAAATTATAATAGAAAGCAGAAAAATGCATTTATTTAGGAGAAAATTGAGTAATTGGAATAGTTTGTAAATAGTAAGCATTCAACACCCTGTATATAGAGTATAAGTAGTTTTAAGCGACGCGAATAGACACATCTTAGGACAAGAAGACGCATAGTTAGCATAGAAATAAGTAATACGTGCATTAAGTAGATAACGAATATTTAACACCTTGAACACACACATCAGAAAACTACTTTAAGTGTAGAAAATAGAAAATTGGTTAAGATTAGCGACGGGTTTGTAAGCCATGCCCACAGACGAAGTGGGATATCAATCATATATTAACAGCGACAATGATAACGGAACTCAGTTTTCAACTCAACAAAGGCCAAGGTGCGTCGCTTTGAACCTAAGAGTAACGCGTAAGAATAATATTTAAAAGTAAAAATTGTTTAAGTGACAGATAGTGCGACGAAGATGAAAATTTCTATTGCCGATTAAACGTAAGTAGATTTTGGGGAATTTACTTGAACTAAAATATAATAATAATAGGGCTCTGAGGTTGGTGAGTAAAAGTCATGATATTCTAAGTTTGGGGTGCATAAGTCCAAGTGTGACAACAATAATTCGAGGGTGTATAATAATCCAATTCTGAGGCTGGTGAGAAAAAGTCATGAATCTAAGTTGGACGATAATAATTCAAGTAATATAATAATTTAAATGATATTCTTAGGCTGGTGATAATAATGATCCAAAGGGTGACGACAGTAATTCAAATGCACTAAATCTAAGTGTGGATAGATAAAATTTTAAATGGGTATATAATAATTCTGAATTGGTGGAGAATAATTTTGATCCAAATGGATGATATAATGCATGGAAAATTCTAGTTGATAATGGATGCGTCGATAATCTTGGTTGCGAGAAGGAAATAACGAAGTAAACAGACCAAGTTAGATCTTTTAGTTTTAAGACATTTTTTTTCTATTGGAATTTGAATATTGAATATTGAATTTGCTTAATTAATATAAATTAGTGTGACTGAGTCAACAACGAACTTGCATACGTAGAAAGTACGTAAGATGATAAAGGGGTTTTGAACGTTCCAGGCTTCTTTTTATAAAAAAAAAATAGATTTTTTGGTGACTTTAGATTGATTAAAAAGCATATGATTTTTGAAATAAATAAGGTTTACAACATTAATTGATTGAAAAGTGTATTTTAAATAATTTTCAAAACCTGTACATAATATTTGTTTTCATTATATGAAATTGAATTAACTTCATTTCATAATTCAAAAATAAAAGCTAGTCGAGGCCGAATGATAAAAGTTAGTGGGAGTGTAATTTGATAATTTAAACAAAGAGGAGGAGCTATAAGTTGAATACGCCATTGATATTGAGTAAGGCGTTATCATATCAAGTTTTGTTATTGGCTGACACAAGGTCGGTCCACGATAAATTCCTGTTTATTCATAGCAATAATTAATATGACCGCCCGAACGATGGGGCACGAATAATTGCGAGAGTACATAGCAATATATATATATATATATATATATATATATATAACTTAATTTCTTGACCTTTAATTGAATATAATAGTATATAAAACTCTTGGGAAACAGGTCATTTATTAATATCATCTATAAACATTTTTTTAAAATTTTTTGTACATTACGCGTTTCGGTTGTCTAGCAACCTTGGTCACATGAATAAAATAGCGTTATGATAAAATCTTAAATTTTATTATAATTCTATTTTATTCATGTGACCAAGGTTGCTAGACAAGCGAAACGCGTATTGTTTTTATAGATGATATTAATAAATGACCTGTTTCCCAAGAGTTTTATATACTATATATATATATATATATATATATATATATATATATCCCATTGGAGTTGGTTGGGTTAAACTATCACCTCCCACACACCACTGAAAGCCGCCTTTCGGTTTTCCATATGTATGAGAGACACACTATTCAAATCCAGAGCACACAAATTCGAATCCATTATCATAATTACAATTTTAATACAAGCCTTAAGATTATATAAATCATACATGTATAAGAAGGGACAATAAAAAAAAAACAAAATACTTGTTTCATATTCTTAATAATAAAGGTGTATTAATAAAACATAATTTTAATGAATATTTTTGGTAAAATTTTTGAAATTTAGCGTAAAATTTGTTAATACCGTTCGTAGCAATTTCGTAAGACCAGAATTCGTAAACCGTGAACCATGTTTTGACTTCGCTAACTTCATTGTAAAGTATCACCAATTCGCAGTGATATATTGTACTAGGAATGATGACGCTCCAACGCAGCCGTTATCACAGCAATATAAATATATATATATATATATATATATATATATATATATTGCTTAACCCTGGTGTCTATATTTTATCAAAAGAAATGAATCACAGAAACTTCAAGAAACATCTATAAACAATCTTCTATGCATTCAAAAACATCTTTCTTTTATGCAGATTATCGAAAGGATCTCTTACATTTGCAGATAGAAATAATGCTTATAAAAACAATTTACAGCTTAAGCTGAGAAAGAAAATTTTACTTATTTATTACAATAATCTCCACCTAATCCTTGTCAACAAGTACAGAACCCAAACATCTCCTATGCGAGTTACAAAAATTTTCTTTAAAATTCTGGGGATAATTTATTTATCCTTTTATTACCTCGATTGTAAGTGTAATTGGCCAACAACGCTGAACAGATAATTTAGTAAAGGTCAAAATGCTTCGAACTCTGATCTCAAAGGTGCTGAAAATTATCCCTTGACAATAAATTTTATAAAATTATGATCTTAGTCTAGCCTTATAAAAATCTCATTTTCATTGTGATTAACGGCATTAAATACTTTTTGGTTCAACTTCAAATCTCCATTTATAATCATTCTTGGCGTTCAAATGTCAGTTTGCAAAGTGAATTTATTTTTAATAGATTAAAATGAGCAATTGCTCTTGTATCAAGATTATTTATAACGAAGATCGTTTAACTTTGGTAATATTCTTAACAATAATTTTGCTTCATAATTATTCAAAGTTCTATGTTACATATTACATGTCGTAAAATAAATTATAAATTACTCAAACTTGCACGTTTTTGACGTTAGAATGAATGATCCCATTTTAATTTATTTCCGTCTTACATACTAAAACAAACTCAATACGTAATCTTTTCGATCCTTCTAGCATTTATTTCAACAATTAGTCACAGCTGATGTAATAATTACCCCGATTTCGCGTTTTAATGTGCTATTAGTATAAAGTTATTGCGGTCATAAAAATCCTACATTGTTTGTTAATAAACAAAACGGACAACTGCTATCTCTCTCTTAGAGCTATTAAAATCGTCCGTATCTATTTTTATGACTTTCCCGATAGTAGCACTTTCTCGACTTGGAGCGTTTATTCATTGATTAAAAATAATTAGTTTTATATAATAGCTTTTAGAACATTTCTAGTTAAATGACGTATTCTTTTATAAAATAACAAACTTTCTGGACTAATTCAAAGCTAACTTCTTTGAAAGAAAGCTATTCTTTACAAAAAAAATGGTATTTTTAAAGAGAATGAATACTCGTGTGAAAGGAAATAATTGAAATTTATTTAGTAAGTTAAAGGTGTATGCGGCTCATTTTCAGTCTGCAATAAATATCTATATACGGATTATATTACATAACTAATAAAGGCTTTGTTCATCCGCTTCATAAATGCAATAAGATATGTTACACGGTAATTGAAACGTGTTCTAGTAAATATTTACACACGGATTTGAATGTTGTTATTTTTACGGGTTTTGAACTAACTCAATTAATGTATTTAAAATTGGTCTTCTATCTTAAACGGCATGTGTCCTTAAAGAGTGTTATTTTACATATGAATCTTATTTTATGTGCTAATGGAATACGCTTATACGGTTATACAGGGAAAATTTAAATATTAGGAAATTTTAATTTCTTCCGTTTCCTCCACATAATTAGGCGTTCACTAACCCATCGCGACCTCATTACAACATCTATATATATATATATATATATATATATATATATATTGCTGTGAATCCATCAAAATCCGGGAACTACGGTTTTCGAATCGAGCCCCACAGATTGTGCGTCAAGAATGCTGTGAAACGTAAAAAAAAGCTATTAACTTAACTGGTCCGTTGACTTTCTTCTGTTAATCGCCTCTTTATCCTTTTTCCGCCTCGGCTGCTCACCTAGTTAAACCTTCATCCTCATTCATACAAAAAAAACAAACACATTCCTACCACAAACATCAACGTTAACTCTATTTACATCAATATTCACAATACATTAAAATTTCAAAATTAAAATTCAGCATAAATTTCAGTATCAGAAAATTTCAAGATTAAATTTATTATCATCTTAATGTGCATCCAGAATTAAAGTCCTTGTAGATGCCTACTAATTAATATAACAATATATGCAGACCTGAGTCTGAGTACAAAGGGAGCATCTCCCACCCCTTTACGTTAATTAACCAGGTTCGTCTAATTGAGCTCAAAAACATACCCAAATTTTCATCATAATCCAGAACATAAATACTAAATACCCCTTTCTACTTAAACAAGAAAATTTCACCTTAAAATTAAAAATTTGCTGTTAGTACAATTTCACTACTGTCCATTTTAAGTAAATCAATTATAAAGTTATTCAACACACACCAAAACATCAAAGTTCGAACAAAATAGTATAATTTACCTGAAGGTTACTGCACTCGTAGCTTCAATGTACATCGTCCCTTTGTTAATCACACCATTCCAACTGGGTTATATTAACGGCTTCTGATTCTCAACGCTTTTAAAATTTTCTCCACCACCATTCATCTAAAGTTGTTTCAGTGCTTTTCCGGAACTCATCTGTGTATATCAGAAGCTTGTTTTGTGGATCCAGACACGTTTACGAACCATTTAATTATTAACACCCCCGAAAAATAGCAAAGAAATTCATACTTCTTTCAGAAATATACGCCAAAACTGCCTACTTTTGTGTATTCATTTGTCGTTGCAGATTTGACTAATTGGTACAGTGATACTAAACTTTATTACCTTGTATCTTCTTTTCTAAGTGCACTAAATTACATTCATTGTAGCACGTAAAGAACAAACTGTTTTAAATCACCAAAATATACGAGCAAACTGTTTAAATTATTCTATCAAAATCGGAAAACTAAAAAGCACTGTTTAACGCATTGAATCAATTCGAAAATAGAAACTCATATTAACCCGGGTATATATAGAGGTTAGCCCGTCTGTCGGTTTTGTCCTCAAAACGGCCAGTTTCTAGAATTTCGTATACAATGTTCCCATCTCGCCCGCCTGTGCGTCGGTTCTTATTAAATTTGCACTCGCACCAGGTAAATCTCAGAAATTTCGACACGGCTCGCAACGTCTGGAAATAACTAATTAAATTCTATACAGAAATGTTATTTTTCCTTCTCAAGTTTGCCTTTTATTTTCAACCAATCGCAACCCAGTGACGTTGCTCCACTCACGCCTTTTACTATATGTGTCTCTGTCTTGCGCATATTATCTGTCTCTATCTACCCTGTTCCGAGTGGTACAAATTGATATTCTTTATTATCGATTATTTCAGTCCATGTGGACTGTGAAATAACCGACCTTATTAGCATTTCCCGTAACTATTAAGCTACGGTTTCTCCAACATTCTCTGTAACCATTTGTTATCTGCCAAATTTACGCAGAATGAGCCTTTTAAAAATACGCAGGTGTTCAAACATAATACTTCTAAATAACACTTCTACGATTTGAATATTATTGGGTTTTTGCAAGCTTTTATAGATATTATATGTTACTAATGGTTCAATTAACTCCAATTAAAATAATACCCTTTAATTTTTAGTGACTCCTAATCAAATATTAATTATTATCTGTACATTTTGTTTAATACCGGTTACTTAAAATTGAGTTGATTAATATAAATTTTGCACGTAATTTCCATTTGTTTCTTTACTCGGTATAATTAAATTACACGTAGAGCATTTTAATACTGCTTCCTTTTTTTATAGCAGGCGTCTTGTAAATAATTTAAATCTCTTCTTTTTAATGAAACGACTGAATTTTTATGCTTCACGGTTTTAATAAAGCGTACCTTTTCCCAAAGCTTCTACACGGTGATTAAAATATATATATATATATATATATATATATATATATATATATCATATATTGACGTGATAAGAGGTCACGAGAAGTCATAAAAACCCAAATTCTAAAAATAAATACCACTAAATTAAAATGAGAATCCGAAAAAAAAAAATTTCCGTAAATTCATAGTTACACCCTGTAAAATACAAGTGTACTTTTATACATTAAAGTGCAATGCAAAAACGTAAATTGCGCGTGTATAAATAATCACCCGGTATTATATAAGTGTATTGTAAATAAATAGCAAGTAAAGTAAGTTGTAAAAATAATTAATTGTAAGATACCGTAAAACGCATTTCAATGTAACGCAAACCGGTGCATGTAAAAATATTCTTTCAATTGCTGTAAATAGCATAGAAGATTATTAGCTTTACGCATTTAGCTTAAGAAACTACAATCAATGTGAATTTCAAACCTCAATTTTCATACTAAGACACGGAAGCAAGTGATTTCTATAAAAACGCAACCTCTTTTGCATTAAAAAGCAATTAAAGTTTAAATTAATTAACCCATGCATTACGGAAATTTATTCTAAATAAAGAATTTTCTAGAATATGAGTCATTGGATTTAGAACTACGTAAATAAATAAACATTTGTTCCAAGAAGCAGCTTGAACATTAAAAATAAACCGGAAAATTCCTGGAATAACCGATAAAAATTGATTATCTTTTAGCAATAGTATGCGACGCCGCAATAATAGTATATGTGAAACAAGAACAAATAGCGCGTCACGAGTAATTGGAGTCAGATAATTAGGTAATATAACGCCGCAATTTTAAACGCTAATTAATTTTTCCGAGAACCTTGCATCATTATGTTCCACACTATTCGAGTAAGCTTCTGAAAACAAATAAATTTGTATATAAAGAAGTGTTTATGGATTGGGGATTTATTAATTTGATTCGATTAATTCAAGCATAAAATATTATTTTAATTCGCAAGCTGTTGTGCGGAAAAAGTATTTGAGTAAGCAATAAGCATATTGTAATTTACGAAAACTGAAAATTATTAATTATAAAGGGAAAAGTTCTTCAAGATAACGCTGTTTGTATTAAATAATCGAAAGAAAGATTTAACCAGAAATGTACTTTAGTAATTGCTGTTTAAAATGAGAATTTTTTATGGAGAATCTTGTAAGCTGATTTGACTTCAATTTAAAATAAAAAGATATTTTATTACAAAGAACGTTTTTGTGAATTCTGCAAGTATCACTTTTAGATTTATTTTTAACTGATTTATATTTAAGGTAAGGTATAATAATAAGTGTTAATCATATAATATTTTTATGTAAAGGGTTTTTCCAGGAGAATTTGTGATCACAGTTCGAAATACTCTGATTTAATATATTATCTGTCAAGGATTTTTTTCCAAACAAACCTTACAAGCGTGGCAATAAACATAACCAGGTAAACCATCCCCAAAAGAATAAATTCTGTAAATTTAAAATCAAGTCAGCAAAAAATTTTTTTTATAACAATTACTTAGAAATTATTTTATGTTTGAAAGAAACAATGTTGTAAATGTTCTAAATGCTGTTGTATGAAAGAAAATATTTCATAGTGTATAAATGCTTTGTAATATTGCGGTGTTTGATTTCATTTTCCAAACTCCGTCAATTCCGTTGAGCTAGCCAGTCAAAGTTAAAAAAGGAAGCTAAGTGAGCCATTTCAAGTATTACAAATTGCTATATCTGTACTACAGCACCCTTTTAGTAACGCTCCTAAAACGAATCGTTATCACAGCTCTCTTTCAGCGACGCTCCCAAAGCGGACCGTGTCATAGCACCCTTTTTGCGGCACCACAACGTGCGGCGTTACCACATCACACTTTTAGTAACGACCAACGCGGGGCCATTTTCATATCACTCTTTGAGCGACGCTCCCAAAGCGGACCTAGTGATAGCACTCTTTTAGCGACACCACAACGTGCGACGTAACCGTCCGCACATCAAAATATATATATATATATATATATATATATATATATATATATATATATATATATGTATATGCTTTGTCAATGTTTCAGGTAATATTCCGCATAGCTGACTGGTTCAGAAGTAAACCCCTGTCAATTTGGCAACGTTTCGGCAAAATCACATCTGCCAACTTCAGACATTGTAAGTTGAGCAGTGAATGAAGAGGTATTCTTTTGTCCCGTTATATATATTAGTTAGAATACATGCTCCGTTGCACTTGCTTGATTTCTGGTGCGGCTCGGTGTAGTACTCAATCTCAGCTAGCGTTTTAGCATTCTTAAAGTCGATGTTGTGACCTGTAGTGCTAAGCTAGCGATGGGGTCTTTTCGTTCTTCTTTATTGCATATTTATGTTCTTCCCTTCTAACACTAATTCTTCTGTTTGTCTGTCCAATGTAAGATTTGTTGCAGTCTGACCATGATATTTCGTAGACTCCTTGGTTTTCTAATGGGAGCTTATCTTTGGGATTCCTTAAGATTGCATCGATTTTTCTATGAGTGTTGAATGTAGTGGCTTTTTTGCATTTTCGTAGAACTCTGCCGATTCTGTCTGTTGTCCCTTTAATGAACGGTAAGTATGCTGTAGTTAGTGGTGACTCCGGCTCTGGTTTGGATTTCCTGACTGATAGTGACTTCTGAATGGTTTGGTGTGAGTACTCATTCTTCTGGAGTGCTTCTCATAACTTTCGTATTTCCTCTTGTTTATTTTTGTGGTCAGCTAGTCTCTGGGACCGTGTAACTAAAGTTTTCACAACAGAATAGAGTTGCGTCGGGTGATGATGTGACTTGGAGTTTAAGTATCTATCCGTGTGAGTTGGCTTTCTGTAGACCGTGTGGCTAAATTGTTTGTTATCCTTTTTCTTCACCAGTACATCCAGAAACAGTAATTGGTTATTTTCTTCTACTTCCATGGTAAACTTTATTTTTGGATTTATACCGTTAAAATGAACATTGAGTTGTTCTCTTCCATGTGTCCAAACCATAAACGTTTCATCAACATATCTTAGCCTAATTTGGGTTTATATATAACTGTTTCTAATTCACGCATTTCAATACCTTGCGTGAATAAATTAGCAATCACTGGTGATAATGGTGATACCATAGGTGCTTCTTCAACTTGTTTGTAGCGTGGTTAATTAAAGGTAAAATATGTGTAGCTGAAACAAGGCTGTGTTAAGTCAATGATATAGTCTTCAGTGTTGTACTTCTCTTTTAAAAGTATGAGTGTGTCCTCTATCGGTACGTTGGTAAACAATGATACCACATCAAAGCTCACTAGTAGATATTGTGTTTGAACTCTTTTGGTACTCAGTAGTTAAGTAAAATATTCAGCATTCTTAACGTATGAAGCTGCCATTTTAGCAAGTGGCTGTAGGTTTCTGGCTAAGTATTTTGCTAGTGGCAGTGAGGCCGACCCTATTGAACTTACGATTGGTCGTAGCGGTATTCCTTCTTTGTGAACTTTGAGAAGACCATATAGTTTTGATTTTTCTCGTGGAATTAGTTGTTCTTTTTTCACCTTGTCTATAGATCTTTTCTCGATTTTTATTCTTGTGGTCTTTTCCAGATATGTTGTTGGATCGGTGTCGATAGGCTGATATGCCTCGTCATTAAGTAGAGCGTTCATTTTGGTGTAGCAATCTTCTGTATACATTATTACTGTTGTGTTCCCTTTATCCGTCGGTATAATAATAATATCTTCATTCTGTCGTATACTTTTCAACGCATGCCATTTTTCCTTTTTAAAGTTCCTCTTTGGAGGATGAGATGTTTTTAAGATGTTGGAAACATCTTCACATATTGATTCAGCTGTAACGTTGTCGAGCTTGTAAATTGCTCCTTCTATGCCACAGATGATGTCCTCTACAGGTATTCGTGCCGGTGCAATAGCAAAATTAAATCCTTTGGTAAAGGCGCTCTCTGTTGTGTTGTCTATCAGATAGTATTCGTACTACCTTTGCGTGCTGTATGGTTTTAGTCCCTTGAACTGGTGATTGTTGTTGTAGATGTAGAAATTTTTTCTTCTGCTTCTGTGTTGTCAAATTGGTGTTCGTTTCTGTACGAAACTTAAATGCCAAATCACATCATCACCCGGCGCAACTCTATTGCTGTGAAAACGTTAGTTACACGGTCCCAGAGACTAGTTGACGACACAAATATACAAGAGGAAATATGAAAGTTATGAGAAGCACTCCAGAAGAATGAATATGCACACCAAACCAATCAGAAGTCACTATCAGCCAGAAAATTCAAACCAAAGTCGGAGTCACCACTAACTACAGCATACTTACCATTCATTAAAGGGACAACAGACAGAATCAGCAGAGTTCAACGAAAATGCATAATAGCTATCACATTCAACGCTAATAGAAAAATCAGTGTAATCCTAAGGAATCCCAAAGATCAGATCCCATTAGAAAACCATGGTCAGACTGCAACAAATCTTACATTGGACAGACAAATAGAAGAATTAGTGTTAGAAAGGAAAAACATAAATATGCAATAAAGAAGAACGAAAAGACCTCATCACTAGCTCAGCACTTCAGCACTACAGGTCACAACATCGACTTCAAGAATACTAGAACGCTAGCTAAGATTGAGCACTACACATTGAGAATAGTTCGAGAAACCATTGAAATAGAGAAACGCCCACATAATCTCAACACAAGGGATGATTCCCAAAGACTGAGGCAGGCATGGAAACCAACAATTACTAGACTATGCATCGTCAAACAATCAGAAAGGAGCTTTTTCTTAAATCAGCCGTGTAGAACAATTAAACAACACGCACCAAGACCAATGACACGGAACCACACCAGAAATCAAGAAAGTGCAACGTAGCCTGTATTCTAACTAGTATATATAACAGGACAAAGGAACACTTCTTCATTCACTGCTCAAGCTACAAAGCCTGAAGTTGGCAGATGTGATTTTTCCTAAACGTCGCCAAATTGACAGTGGTTCAGTTCAGAACCAGCCAGCTATGCGGAATAATACCTGTAAAATTGGCAAAGCAGATAACGTCCGCAGAAACCTCAAGATTAACATATATATATATATATATATATATATATATATATATATAAGCCCCTGTTCAATTAAACTGAAGGAGTATCTAGAACATCTTACATTTTAAATTCCCACACGTATGTGCAATTAATTTCCAACCTGTAAGCAACAAAGCGGTGCAAAGCCTCTTTAGAAAACAAATAATTTCTAAGAAAGACGGCAGATGACGATTTAGAAAATGATATCTTTTCGTTAAAAAAATGTCGGTTAGCAGTAAGTTAAATAGAAAAAGTTCGTTTTGAGGTATGACGGCAACTGAAAATATAAACTGATTGATGTGTTTACAACCAATTGGTTAAACTTGTATTCTCCGTTAGATTATTTACTTTGTATAGGGTTTCCGAAGTCACCAGACACCACCAATTACAACTTAACCTTTGGATAATGTATCATGTATGTATATATACATAGCGCACGGCTGCGTGTTTGCATGTGAGTGTGCAAGTACGAATGTAATCGTGCTTGGATGGATACGTAGGTGCTTGTGTGAATGTATGCGTAGGTGTATAGGTGCATGTGCATGTGCGCATGCTAACGTGCGTTTGCTAGGGTGCGCGCGTGTGTGTGGTGTATGCGCATTTTTAAAAAAAATTGTACATATTAATATCATCTGTTGTCTAAGGTTTGTTTGTTCAAACAATAATAGATTGAAGTACGTTGTTGCGCCACTATTTTAGATATGTTCATTTTCTGTGTATTTACGCATTACAGGTAACTTATCTGGGACTACGATCATGGCTTCCTATTCATACCATCCTTTTTTATCTATTCAATACGTGTGGTCTATAAAGTATAGTTTGCCATTGGCCTTCGTGTAGTTAAAAAGGCCACTTACAATGCATAACATGAACTGATAGAATCATGAAAAAAGCAAGCAAATTGGTAAATTAAAAATTTTGAATTGATAAGTAAAAGGATATAGTAGTTGCAATTAACTAAACTCTGTTGTAAGAAGCGGAAGATTTTCGTATCAGATACTACATATATTTCTAAACAATTGGAGGAAAGAAATACTAAAATGAAATAGAGGAAAAGGGGTAGTACACTTGATCCAACGAATCAAGGCTGTGACGTCATATGTTAGCTGTCGACTACGTTGCCAAATGTTGAAAATATGTTCAGTATCTAGATAAAAATATCAACAGATTGTTACTATATATAGATACATGCCTACAAACCATTTTCTAAACTAGAAATATTAGCGTCCTAATGTCCCAAACTTTCTTGTTTTGTTACAAAACAACAAAGTTCAACAAATTAAAAAAAACAGGTTTCCATTTAAGTACACTACTAATTATTGCTACGGTGTATATGAACGCGTTCAGAGAGTCTGATAATGTACCATAAAAGGTGGATCAATAAAGTGTACACGATTTGAATTGTGCACCACTTTTTTTGTCAACTGCAAAGTATACCAAGTAAACATGCATTTTACAGTTCAACAACGATTAGTTTATGAGGAGATACATTATAAGAATGAGCTATCAATTATTGTTACATTAAAAAAGTTCGTACAATATTAGGGCTATGTGAAAGCACCTACAAAGTTAACAGTTCTGAATTTAGCTAAAGCTATTAAAAAACTGGTTCTGTTTTTAGCTATACGGCAACACCAATATATCTCACAGTAGTTGGTCAAATAAAAATATTACTGCAGTTAATGAAAGTATATGAGATGATCAGACCAGGCTTGGCAACAGTGCATTGTAATACCAACTGTAAAAACCAGAAAACTCTAAAATGTAATGTCAACGTACTATATCTTTTCCTACAAATTGTTATTTAGAATTTGGTTGCCTGAATTACTATTTTTGACGTTACAGCCTTGATTCGACGGATGGAGTATACAAGTTAAAAAAACTATCACCAAAAAAAGGAAAAGTGTTGTTATTGTAAAGATGAAACCGAAACTAGCAAAGACAAAGCAATGCAAGTTTATATGCACACTTGTAACTATGAGGAAGAAGTTGAAGTTGACTTGAAATGCTATGGTAATTGTGTTAAAACCTATAGAAAATCCTATATCATTTGTTGTTTTTCAATGCGACGGAATACGATAGAAGAATAGAACCGAGTCACATTCCTTCGGCTCGAAGAACAAAAATAGATTGGAAAAATTTAATGATAAAAATGCCATAATTTATATAACAGTGCAAAATGCAAAAATTGTATACAGTGCTTTTTAGGTAATAAAGAGTCATATGTTATTGCGCAAGTACCACTTGTCAGTATTTTATGGTTCTCGCAATTTCTAAATCGACTTTCGTCACAAATGACGTCACGCCATATCATCTACAAATGATATTCTTGTCTTATTCGAACTGCAGAAAAAGTTTCCTTCTCGGTTTGCAAATTTTGCAATGTTGCCGTCTTCATCTGAGACATTTGTTGACAACTAATATTACTTGTATTGGTTATGTTAGATTTTCGTTGGTGTTCTTATTTCGTGTCATTAACCTTTTGCGTAGTTTTTGTCCCGCATTTTGTGTTATTCTTGCTTGCATTTAAAATTGTTCTTTTCAGAACAGACTAGCGTTATTTTTGTTTGGGTGAATAAACCATGTCCGGTTCACATTTAGGAAGTAGAGGGAAGCTACTTGTAGCTAATTTGATAGCATTTTTTGAACAAGATAACGGTGGTCTATTTATTGCTTTGACGGCAGTTTGTCAGGTAATTTAATTATTTACTTCAATTTGTAGTTCATTAATTCTATTTTAGCCTGTTGCAGCTGCTTTAAATATCAATCTGTCCACGGTAACTGCTGTGTCACAGGCAGTTAAAAACAATGAACCCTTCACTTCCAAAAAACGAGTTCACAAAAAATCAATTACTGAAGTTGACGAATTTACTAAATGTGGTACTCGTAATGTAATTTACAAAATGTATGAAAATCGAGAGTAAATTTTATTAATTTTGAAATTGTTTATATAACATTAAATAATTTTAGGCGAGCATATTTCTATAAAAGTCTTGTGGCAAAAGGTAACACACGCTGGGCTCTTTAAGGGTAGCGAAAGATCGTTGAACACAGTTCTACATAATATGGGTTTTAAGTGGAAACAAGATAATCCAAGACGGGGAATTATGGAGTTGCTCGATGTTGTCAATAGAAAAGTGCGATTTCTGAAAACTTATATACAAGTCAAACAGGAAAACTTGTATCAATTTGTTTTTTTGGATGAAATATGGATTTTTCAAAATGGTTCTAAAAGCCATTCTTGAAAAGAAATCTGAAACGTGTAAAAAGTACAAGAGTTGACGAAAAAAGGTTTGCGAGATTTATATTTAATAATGTGAATGTATGAAGTAGTTCTGCATTATAGGTACATAGTGTTGCATGCAGGCAACGCAGATGGTTTTGTTGGTGGTAGTGAATTGTTCTTTAGTTCATCGGCAAAAAATCAAGACTATTATGGCGAAATGAATGAGGATAATTTCTTACGTTGGTTTGAAAATCAACTTCTAAAAAATTTAAAAACACCATCTGTAATTGTCTTGGATAATGCTTTGTATCACAGTACTACAGAACAAAAAATACCAAACACTTCGTAGAAGAAAACGAAAATAGCAGAATGGCTTAGTAAAAATAGCATCCGTTTTGAAGTAGAATCCTTAAAAAGTGAACTGCTACATTTGGTTGCAATGTAAGTAGAAAATGTGGTATTTTACATGATAGACACATTGATGTTTGTAAATTAATTAATTATTGGAATTTAGTTTATTGCGTATCAATACATACCTTTAACTTTCTGTATAATAAATAAATACAAAACAAAATAGAATTTCTATTGCTAAATATCAAACTTTTAATAGGTATTTTGTTAATTTCTTTGGTTACTTTCATCTTTAAAACATTGGCAGCAAACTCACACTTTTCGTTCGTGATATAATTGATCATTTTCAGATTGCACTTTTATAATCTTTGACAATATTCTCTTGCTAAAGTTGTTTACTTACATCTTATCAATAGCCAAGTGTAATGTATTTTCAAATTTAATGTGTGCTTGAACTATTGTTGAGGAGGTTACTTATTTTACTAGCTTCATACATCTCATACTGTTCGAACTTAGTAAAACTATCACACCAGGTACACCAAGCTTGTATTTTCGTATAACAACCAATGCAATAAAACTTTCACATTACATTTGTTGTATGCACTTAAAAATTAGATTTAACACTTTAGTGCTTTATGAATGTAGTGCCTCATGATGGTCCTGGTTTTGAATTACACATTATCAGAGTTTCTAAATCTAGCAATTTCAGCAGTTCCCAAATACCAGTCAGTTTTCACAATGTATATTGTTTAACATCCGGCAAACGCTAAAAACAAATATTCATAACTGTTCGTCCTCTTACTTTAGTTTAATAAACATAACCTCTGGGAGTCTTGATTATTGGTGGTTATTATTAAGGGTGGGCGATACGGGATTTTGCGTATCGAATATCGATACATATTCTATATCGATATGTATCGATATTTCGAATATCGATATATATCGATACGTATCGATGCGTATCAATATGAATCGATGTGTATCGGTGCGTATCGATACATATCGATAAGTATCGATACGTATCGATGCGTATCGATACGTATAGATACGTAGTGCTACGTATAGATATATATAGCGATTCGTATCGGAACGTTTAGATGTGTAGATTAAGTATACATATCGAGACGTAGCAATACGTATCGGTACGAATCGATACGCATCGATAATTTATCTACTCTTTCTTTGAGAATAAAATCACAAGATCGTTTTAAAATAATGTATTTACTAACAATTCGGTCTTTCACTTAAGATTGTTGGTTATCAAAATAATTAAAGTTTCAAGTTTAATATTTGTGACATAAGTATATATATGCGTATCGATATGTATCGATGCGTATCAATACGTATCGATGCGTATCGATACATATGGATACATATCGAGTATCGATATTTATTTTCGCTGTAACCGGGGGGGGGGTCGATACGGGGGTCGTATCGATACGCCGACCCAGCTCTAGTTATTATTTCGTGCCCGGTATAACATGCGTATGGCTATTTAATTAAGAATATATAACACATTATAAACATTCAATTATATTTAAAATATGCTCACTAGTACAAATTCCCACATAATAACATTTATCATTAAGCTAAACAGATTATATTGCAATTTTGTCGGTATAAAATCATTTTACAAGTTACCTTTTAAAAAGTAACAAACCACATTCCGTCACCAATTACTAAATAAATGCAAAATCTATACTGTACCGATAGCGTCATTGTAGTTACGAGGAATTGCTATTTTGATAGTGGTAACGGCGCCAATATATGACATCACAAATATTGATGACGAAAGTCGGTTTAGAAATTGCAAGAACTATATTATTCGTATATACTTATTTAGCAGACATTGCGAAGAACAGCCGGTATAAGTCTAAAATGTGTATGCTTCACAAGAAATTAAATCTCCAGATCAACAGGAATTGTATACGTGTTGATGCACCGCCCCCTTTTGACAGTGCAGTTCGAGTATATTGCAATGACGCTTGCAGAGTCCTTTACTTCGAAATGAACGATATTCATCAAGGGGTGGAAACTGAATAGCCCGTATTTGGTTCAAATAATGCTTTCTTTCCTCGCCTGTAAGATGGCAGCACACAGAAACAAGTCGGTAATAAAAATGGAAAGCTACAGAAACAATAATTAAACATAACATATCCACAAAACTTAATTTACACGGATGTTGATGAACCTTGAATTTTCAATAGCAATTCAAATAATTAACACTTAAGGTAAGTAGGTTTTTAATTCATTATTGTTAATGTTAATTTAGGGAAGCTCTTTTAGTTAGGTTAGCTTATGCGAAGCACTGATCGTATTTATACTAACCTAAGTGAGATTTGCTTCAATAATTGACACAACCAGACAAAATACACTTTGCAATGCCAATTTCAAAAATTTGTATTACTGAACGCTAGGATCATGCATTGTTGTTAGTCAATTTTAGATTATTAAAATTTTGTCTCGCAACAATTTTTAATTTTTATGTATTAAATACAAATTGTATTTTCATATAAGAGGAGTTTTGTATTGTATTGTATTTAGTCATAGACTGTCTTACATTACTGTATTTATAAATTTGCAATTTGTTTAATACACGTATTTGGATACAGTTATTTATGTCTATTGGAGATCGCACGTTTCCAGAGTTAAGCACCCTCTCGCCGTCGTTTATCAAATTTTGGTGTAATTTTCAGAAAACGCGGAGTCGAATATTTGCTAGGTGCATTCGCATATGCACTTTACATACCCGGAACGCGACTTTTAATATAGACAACGAGTATACCACGTTGAAAAGCACCATCAATCAATCACTCAATCAAACTTTATTTAAATACATTATTCAGTGGAATGCACATAACAATCTTAAAAATACCTAACATATTTTTCAAGACTAAATTATGTACAATAAATAGGCATGGCGTGAGCGGAGGTTCCTGCTGCTAAAGCAGCTTATCCTGGTTGAAGTTAAGCAACGTTGGGCGCAGTCAGTACTTGGATGGGTGACCGCTTGGGAACACCACCTGTCGTTGTATTTTTTTTAATATAAATTGGTACGTTAGTAGTGAAAACAGCACAATTAAATAAATCGCTTTTTGTAAGAATCAGCTTCGTCTCATAGATGGCAAGTCAGTATTAAGGTAATAATTTTGATAATGGAAGATTCTCTTCTATCCCGTAAGGTATATTCTATGGTATTCAACTCGATCTATATTGGTCGTCTCTATACATAACAATTATCGAAATATAGTTTTTTGTCAAAAATCAGGTTTTAAAAAATATGTCGAAACTTTATACACTTCCCCGTATGACGAACACATTTATACAATGCATTGAACGGAAATAAAAATTAAAGTAGCGTGCTTCTATAGTTTTAATTTTTTATTCTGTCCCAATTTTACTGTTATTATCTAAGTACTTCGACGAGTCCTACCCCAATCCTTCAGCATAATTCAACATTCAATACACGTCTCAGAAATTATTTTGAACATTTATCCTTGGTTCAATGTTTAAAGAATTTTTAAAAACCCAGATATTATAGATACATACTTTTTATCCCACATTCGTAAATCTCTTGAATTAGGCAATGTTTCCTAAAATAGCATTAAATAAATATAACTAAAGAATGTAACATAATCGGTTTTGTGAATTTCTTTCCTTGTGAACCTTTAACCATTCTTCGCGAATGATGTAATGAACGTTATCCAAACACCTTTAAAAATTGCATTTGAACGTAGTAGACAGATTAGAAACATGTCCTACTCCACAACTTCTTTAAAAGATATCATTTCTGAATTTTGTAGCAATAAAAGATATTAATCGATAAATGTCAAAAAATTTATAGAATTGGCCAATGTCCTACGAATATTATTAAATCAAAGGCCCTGAAGTAAGTTGAGCGTCTGATATGAGATAAATGCTTGAAGAGGGTCGGGTTTGTCTACCTATCTATTTATAATTTACTGTCAACTGCTTTATCAACAACCGCTATAGTGAGTGCACATAGAAGGGTCGCAGGACGGTTATTCTATAATCACCTGGTCGTTTGTACAGTTTTCGCAATAAAATTTGCTTAAAGAATAAAATTAGATTTCTAGGAAGCGTAAAATGAAATAAATATCTACACCAGAATGTCTATGATACAAAAGAGAATTTAATATACTAAAAACCTCAATACCATAAAACAGTGCACTTGTTCTTTTGTGCATTGTAAAGAAATTGTTATCCATAACTACATTTCCAGGTGAAAACAATAGACAAAATAGATTTTAAGTATTACTCAGACAAAGAAATATTGAATGCGGAAAGAATAAAGAAGATGTGTTCAGAATTTGTATTAAGCATTTCAGGTTTAATTGTTCAAATACGGATCGTATAAATTTCTCTACGATCCATCCTAAAGCTGAGTAACCTACTTTAGCTGCAAATAAATTTTAAAACTTGACAATTGGTTTTTCGTATAACCAATCACTAACAATGGTAATTAACTTATTTCCGAAGCTAGATTACTACACCGAAAAATCGGAGTATTTATACATTATTCAAACCACAATTAAAATCAAAATTTAATAGCAATCAAAGCAGCAAAAAAATTATTAAGCAACAAAAAATCTAAAATGTCTTTTAGCGAAAAAATTTGATAAACCTTAAACAGTAGCCGCTTCAGGAGCATGTATATTAAATGAACAGTTCTAAGCACGCACTTTTAAGACAAAATGCTCCCTAATTTGCTTCATTATCTACAAATTATCAAAGCCAATGACAATTACATGTTCGACGATTTAATAAGCTAACCTGCTATATCAATATACATAAAATTTAGTTGACAATTTTAAAACCAAAACACAGAACTAGATTTACCATAAATGACTAAATTGTGTTCAAGCTTTAATTACATCTCAAGATTCGACAAAGAATACTTTGATTGTGATATATATATATATATATATATATATATATATATATATTGACGTGATAAGGTGTCATGAGAAGCCATTGAAACCCAAATTCTACAAATAATTCCACCAAGTTATAAAAAATCCGGAAAAAATATAAATTTCCGAAAATTCATGGTTACGGCCTGTTTAATACAAACGTACTTTTATTCATTAAAGTACCAAGCGAAAACGCAAGTACCGTATGCATAAATAATCACCTCGTATGATATAAACGTAATGTAAATACATATCAAAAAATGTAAGCAGTATAAATAAAAATAATTAATCGTTAAGAAATAACCTTAAAATGAATTGAATGCGAATGCAAATCGATCACTCTAAAATATATACAAAGCCATTCATTTGTAATTAAAAAATGCCTTTTCCGTGCATAAAAATAAATAATTTTGTGTATTTAAAACCCCAAATTTTAATCTTAATGTGTATTAAAACACGTTTTACCGTGAAAGTAAATATTTTCTATAAAAATTCAACTAGTTTGCATTACAAAGCCATTAAGGCTTTAAACTAATCATATCAATTGAATTTTTTATTAAATAAATTCATTTTAAATAAATAATTTTCTAGCATAGACGAGATTAAGAAAGAAGTTTTGAGAGAATACGTATATTTCGTATGAACTAATTAATAAAGAAACGTTTAGTCCACGAAGCGACCCGAACATTAAATAAACCCATAAAATGTAACAAAAATCCATAAAAATTATTTATTACTTTTCGCAATTACTTGGGTGTTACACAAAGACAAGCAGCGCACATCACTAATAAGTGGTACGCGCTACCGAGGTGATAAAATTCCACAATTTGAACGCTAAGAAATTCTCGGAAACTTGCATCAGATAAACGCGTGTTCTTTGGAATGGAATTCCATACGAAGTTCGAACGTACTAGAATATAGATAAATTGTATATAAACAAGAAATTTTATTAAAAAGATTGATTCATAAATTTGATCGCAAAAATGTCACATTAAGAAGAAATTGTTTTATGCAATACACATACCGTAATTAATAATTACCATGTAACGGTGAATACAGAAGTTAGTTTTAAACATAAACTGCGTAAATATGAAAATTGTTAAATACAGTTATTTGATTTTGTAATATACAATGAAAATGGAAATTTCTTCGATACAACGCTACTTAGAAATTAATTCAAATAATTAAATTGAAGATGCACTTTAAAACTAATGTTTCTAAATGGAGATGTTATGCACAATTTTGTAAACCGGGATTGGACGTCAATTACAGAATAGAGGGCGAGGATATTTAATACCGTTGATTACAAATTGGAAAAGTCCTTCGTGGGTTTTTGCAAGTATAATTTTTTAAAAAACAGTGTTTGTAACTGATATTTGAGTATTTGTCATTTAAATCTAAAGTAGAATAGGTCTTAATTATATAATATTTTTTTAGGATATATTTATCAGGAAATTTGTGCTCAGAGTTCGAAATACCCTGACCCTTTTAATAGATTATCTGTCAAGCATATTTTTGCCCATACAAATCTTACAAGCGTGGCAATAAACATAACCAGGTAAACTATCCACAAGCGAAGAGATGGAGTGCTGTAAATTTAAACCTAGACAAGCTAAGGAACATTTTTATAATTAGGTAAATCAGTACTTGTTAGAAATTATTTGATGGTTGAAAGAAACGATGTTGTAAATGTTCTATATGCTTTTGTATGAGAGAAAATATTTCATACTGTAAGCAAAGCCAGAACTTAAGGTAAGTCAACAATTTCAAATTTTACAATTTTCTGTATCTGAATCACAGTACCCTTTTAGCAGCGCATCAAAATATATAAATATATATATATATATATATATATATATATATATATATATATATATATAATATATATATATATATATATATATATATATATATATATATATATATATATATATTAATGTGATTACAGGTCATAAGGAGATCATATTGAATCCGACGTCGAAAAGGTAATTAAAAGATTTCAGTTTTTATAGGTTAATAGTAAATTTGCGTGAAAACACATACAAATACTGAAAAAAATATCCTTAAAACACATTTACAGACAAATTATATGCAAAACCGCGTGTATAAAATACCTCATCATCGATAGGTCTTCAGTCCTGGAACTGGTTGGACACGTACCCTCATTGCTTCCTATTCTGACCTAACCTACACATTTCCCTGAAATGTGCACAGTCTACATCTATCACTATCTAATCTAGATCTACATCTACTTCTTCTTTCCTATCTCTGCTTGTAATATATCCCATACTATTCCTAAAAAATGCCTTAGAACGTATTCTGCCCGTCTATTCCTCCTGTTTTTTTCTACAGATATCTTTATTCCTCTACTATTTCTATAACCTATTCGTCATTAACTTTGTCTGTCCATTCTATCATCCTCATGCATTTGAAGCACATCATTCCAAAAGGCTGCTGCCGTTTTTCTGTCTGCTTTTCCTACTGCCCGTATTTCATAGGCATACCGTGCTGTGCTCTACACATATGCTTTCAACAACTTTCTTCTTGTTTCTATGTTTGTTGTCCTTGATCACAGGTGCCGTTCCCTCTTGCTAGATGCAGCTCCGACATTCAGTGGCTGTGAAGGGGAATAAGTAGCATGTTGCTGCCAAATTCCCCCAGCACTTGAACATTTGCCGATTTAATATTTTTTCCACTATATCTTTTCGTACAGTCAACATTAGTTCCAGATATTTCACAACCAACACCTGTAGTTGTTTATAATAATCATTAATATTATCTGCGTTTATTTTTTCGTTATTAGGTTTTCCGTCTCAAACTGGTTGGACGCGTACCTCCACTTATTTATATTCTGAGCTAGCCTACACAGTTGCCTGAAATTCCCATACAACCTATATACAGCTCGGTTCCCTTTCTATTGTTTTCTAATTATATCACATATTTCACCGAGATTCGGTGGTATGTGAAGGGGTCAAGCAGTCTGCGGCTGCCAAGATCCCCCAACACTTAGACATTTGCAAATTAATAGTTTTTCAGTAAATCCTTTCGCACTATTAATATTTACTTGAGAATTTTGCAAGACCAATACTTGTAGTTTATAATAATCATCATGTTTAAGCACAGTTATTTTTTTATCATTGGTTTTTTCATCTTGGTACTGGTTGGATGCGTACTTCCATTGATTTCTATTCTGAGCTAGCCTACACATTTCCCTGAAATTCCCACATCCTACATCTTTCACTATCTGTGTGCAATAGTCTAACCTAGGTCTACCTCTACTTCTATTTTTTCCTATCTCTGCTTCTAATATATTCCTTACTATCCCTTCATGTCTTAGTATGTGGCCTATTATCCCCTCTCTCCTTCTTTTTACTGTTTTCCACATATTTCTTTCTTCCTCTATCATTTCTAGTACCTCTTTGTTCTTAACTTTCTCTGTCCATGATATTTTCATCATGCGTCTGTGGCACGACATTTCAAAGGCTTCTACCTTTTTCTTGTCCGCTTCTCCTATTATCCAGGCTACACAGCCGTACAGTGCTGTGCTCCACACATATGTTTTAAGCAATCTTTTCCTCGTTTCTATGTTTGTTGTTTTTAAACACAGTAGTTGCTTTTTCTTGTTAAATGTAGCACGACCTTGTGCTAATCTTTGTTGATGCCTACCTTTAATAAATACGGCTAGGTGTTAGTACTCTATACGATTCACCAATAGCTAATGCCACCATCGTCGCAAGGACAGACACAGATAAATGTTATTCTTTTTGGAGCTGCCTTAGAATTGCAGCTAAATAGCCCAATTTCTTAAATTCTGTTAGTCGTAAGCATATTTGTTGTCTGTAATACCCTTGAATTTAATCACTGATACTAACTAAATTTAAATTATGTCCCTTTATGACTTGAGTAATTGTATAACTGTATAAGTGTAATAAATTTTGTTAAAACCGTCTATAATTTGCGTGCAAAGTAGTTTTTACCGGATGATCATATCTTGTGCTGCAGTACTCTTATTTGCGGGTTTTAGGAAGTTACGACTTAAATCTATCCTTCACCGCGGTGTACTTGTTTTCGTCAGTTGTAAAATTAAGGTTCGGGTTTAACAATTTAAAAATCTAAGCCTTCTTGAAGTTTTAATAATACGAGGTATTCTGACGTGCCATTAGAAACGGTGAATTAATTAATTTGCTCCAGTGAGACAATTAGTACATATTATAGTCCAAAACGTTAATCTTTATCTCCTAGGTATTTTGGGAACTGCTGTTCGTTATTACGTTGTTGTAAGTTTGCATGGTCGCCTATTAAAAGCACTTCCGTTTATTTCGTTGTACCACACCCGGTTTTTTTTTATTATTAATATTTCCTTCACTTTTATTTTAGTATATATATGCAAGGCGGCAGTTTTATGTCATTAATTTAAAGGCGGCGTAGAGACCGATGAAACAAACAAAAATTGTTAATCAACCTATGACCTAAAACGAATGGAGAAGCTACAAACGTACACAGAAAAAGTGTCCAAATTATTTTAGAACCCCTGCAATTTTAGCTATGTCACGAATTAAATACGCAATAATAACATCATCCTTAACAGTCGACCAACAAAATTGGGACAGTATGCAAATAAAATTAGTGAAATACGGTGTTTGTGTGCTGTAAAACTAAATAACCCGATGCACTTTAGCTGCTACTAAAATCAGTTGAAAAATTTTTTAAAGCATACGGAAATTCTGATGATAATCATAACAAAAAATAAAATTTCATTATGCTGAGTTGGTCGACTGTAGTAGATTTCTGACCTCCTAGCCTTGATGTTTTAGCAAGTCATCAGCTTACTTGATTGTACTTTTTCAATAAACGATGCAGTTCCGTTACACTTAAACGTAGTGTTGTAACTTAACTATAATTATACAAAGGTTTTAGTAATTAAAGATATTTTGTGTAGTTTAGTGAATTGCGTAAAGGCGGTTGTCATTTAAAACACCTGGGAAGTCATTTTAAGTGTGTGATATGATTCAGGATAACACAAGCATAGGTAAGTTATTTCTTAAAAACATGTAACAAAACAGAATCAAAATAAAATTAAACAAAAACCCTTAACCACAAAAAATATTTAAATTACTAGATACGTATTTCGACTACTATGTGGTCATCATCAGTAGGAATTTTAACTAATAATTAGTTGTTGGTTCGGAACACTTCAAAGGATATTCTCCTCACCACTTAGGCTGAAGTGAACCTTCCCAACATACAATTTACTAGAATGTTGCTTTAAACACTATCGAGGATATTCTCCTCACCCGCAGGCTGGTGTCCTCTACAACAAACAAGACAATTCACTTGTTTGTTGTAAAGAACACCAGCCTGCGAATGAGGAGAATATCCTCGATAGTGTTTAAAGCAACATTCTAGTAAATTGTATGTTGGGAAGGTTCACTTCAGCCTAAGTGGTGAGGAGAATATCCTTTGAAGTGTTCCGAACCAACAACTAATTATTAGTTAAAATTCCTACTGATGATGACCACATAGTGGTCGAAATACGTATCTAGTAATTTAAATATTTTTTTTGGTTAAGGGTTTTTATTTAATTTTATTTAAATCGTGCCACAGTGTTCCTATAGATTATTATAAAAAACAGCAATCCTAAAACTTTTAATTAAGTTGACTTAAGTCGGGTATTTAAAAATCGATCCAACAGTAAAATGCCTTATAGGTTTTTTTCAGCTAATCAATCTTTATTGCATCCCCAAATTAATGACATAAAACTAATACCCCCCTGTATGTATATATATATATATATATATTGCTATGATAATAGAGTAGTTTAGGGGTAGGTTAAGTCATGGGGGTCGTAGAATAAATAAAAACAACTTCACATTAAGAAAGGCACACAATTTCAGAAATTATAAGAGTAAATCGGTCACCCTACATATTGTTAATTGAGAGCACACTGTATATAAAATACACGGGATTAAATGCATGAGAACATAAAGAGGGCTAAGAGTAGTTTACAAGTAAAGATAAGATTTTAAAACGCAACAAATTGCATCAAAATCAAATCAGCGGGAAACCTAGATAAATTGGCATTGCAAAGATGTAACAATTGCGTTAAAAATATCATCGTTCACGCATTCTAAATAACTCATTATTAGAAAATCGTTACGTGACTGGAAGAAATCACATTTGTTCAAAAATCCAATATTTTGTAGAAATAAACAATCACCAGGCGATTCAATTTAGGCGATAAAATTTAACAAACATCCGAATACGTGAGTTAATAGAAGGCAAAAGTTGGAAATTCTCAAATAATACCACGATATGCAGGAGGCGTACGTGACAGTCAAGGCATGCATTGTAAGATTTAAACTAAATAATTGGTAAAAATACTAAGGTATGCGAGATAAGCAGAAGTATCGTCCCAGAATGTAAATAAGCCAATGAAATCAGGTGGAGCTAGGCCTTATATATACGATAGTGGCGGAGCGACAGTTTTAGTCTATATTCAAACTGGGCAACAACTATATTCAAAAGTGTTAAAAACTTACGTAACCAGTAAAGCAAAAATCAAAATAAATCAAAGTTAAAAAGTGCGAGAATTTATGCAACGAAAATAAGCCGATCTATAAATTGAGGTAAGTAAAACGACTTAATTAAAATTCATTTCTAATATCAATAAAACAGGGCTTTCAATCTGGACTTTAATTTTGGCTCTTAATATCGACTTTTAATTTCGATTTTCAATTGGAGACATATTTTGATTGAGATGGCTCTAATTTGGAATATTTAAGACGACTTTAATTTGGGACTTCAAACTTTGAACTTACTGAAACTTTGGAGATAGTTTAAAAATGAAAGTATTCTAATTTGGACTTTGGACTTTGGAAACAATTTCTGGGACAAGCACATTAATAAGGAAGGCGAACATAGAAAGGAGATGCAGATCATGGACTAGGATGGAACTACAGAACCGATTCCAGGTTAGCAATCTTAATACACTTTATTATTGAAAACTGTTTTTAATTTAATATTTATCACATTGTGTATTTGTAAGAGTCATCAAATAGAGTCTTTTAACAATTTATGACAAAGTAATAAGTATCTTAGAACGTTCGAAAGTTCCTGAATAAGTAAAAGATATTTTTGCTGACTTTCAGAAAACCATAAGTCTGGTATATGTAGATATTCTGTAAAAAAGGGAAAATTTTGAGAGTTGTAAATATTATCAATGATTATATTGTGTATTATAGAATTGCTTTATTTGATTCAATAAGATCTATTCGGGGTAAAAGCTTAATTTAACATTTCATAACATAAGGGCTTAAAATAATAAAAAAATCAGACAGCTAATATTACAGCAAATTTAATGACACACCCAATCATAGGGCAAAACATAGCAAATTTTATGACGGCCCAACGCTGGGGCAAATAACACGGCAATTTTATGACGCCAATCATAGGGGCTCGTTAATCCTAAAAATCGGGCATCACAGCAATTTTATGGTACGCCCAATCGTGGGGCGAATAACACAGCAATATGTATATATATATATATGTGTGTATAAAATATATATTGTAATGGTAACAAGGAGGGGGAGAATTTTCTTTGAATTTTGGCTTATTAAGGTTGTATCAAAATTTGGGGATTTAAAAATGTTATTTATTATTTTGTACATAGTGATCTGATGATATATTTAAAAAGTTTTAAGGTAGGCTGTTGGGATTATGGTAACCAAAATTGATAAAATATTCTTTGATGAAAGGTACTAATTCTAATTTGGAATTAATGTTTGTTTTTTTGATAAGATTTTTATATTGTACAAGATCTACTTTTGATTTAATGTATTGATAATATTTGAAATGAACAAGAATATAAATGGAGTTGATAATTTTTGAGTTTTAAGTAGTTTTGCTTTTTTGAAGATTTTGACACAAGGTATTATAGATTATACCTAAAAAAATAAAGAAGTGTGGTAAAAGGATATGGATGGTATTGTTTCTGGTAAATGGGAAGATTTAAATAAAATGGTGCTAAATGAGAGCTGCAACAAAGAAAATGGTGGAAGATATTTTTGGAAGTTACAGTAGTGAAAAGAGACGTATCACTTTTGACATTTAATTATTCTTAATTTTATTTTTGAGTTTGAAAACTAGGTTATATTTTGAGCATCATATATGTTAGATGTAGAAAAAGTTTGTTTCAAATTCTGGTATAATTTTTGGCCATAGTTTGTAATAGAAAAGATATCTGAAAACATCACCAAGTAGATCTGTCATTATTTGACAGATCAGAATAATTTCCAAAATTCAAATATTGAATATTGATAAAACAATTTTGAAATTGCAGGAACTTCTTGGAGAGCACAGCGTCGTCTCCATTTGTAGAAATTACACGGAGGTACACCTAGACTGTATCAGGATTCTGCAACTATTCAATCATAGTGAAAAGTTTTAATTCTTGTGTGTGATCAAAAATTATTTGATTGATGAATTGGTACATTACATTATTTTGGTGGATACAAATACTAGAGTAGAACCCTAGAACCTCAACCCGAGGTTATGGTCGTACAAGCATATGGAAAAAGTGGGGCTGAATATAGAGTATTATTTTGTGTACATAAGTCAGTTTGACAGTTTAAAAAGTGTGTATGACAGAAGAGGAAAAGATTTAAAACTCTGAAGGATTAACGTGAGTATATTGGATACCACTCTAGTTTATAGAAATATATTGAAAATAAAGAAAATAGTTGGTTTTATTTAGTTATAAGTAGGGGTTAAGTGGGGCTAAAAGTTATTACTGAAAAAAAAAACTAATTTAAAATTGGGCGAACAAAAGAAATTTTGTACAAGATCAGGAAAATCATACGGAAGAGGAGAATGTGTGACACAGCAGGGAGATATGGAAAAAGGCGACACAACAGGAAGGGTTCCTGAAGTAGGAGTAAAGATCATACGGGAAGATAGTGAAGGGGAAATGATACATGTAGAACCTAATGTGGTCATAATCGAGCAAAGGGACATTAAGTCGAGAAATGAAGGAACGAAAACCTCCAGTCAAGAAATGGATACCATTTTAATGTTTCTCAGAAATATGGAAAAAAGTGTACAAGATGTTCAAGAGTGTAAAAATGAAATAGAAAAAGAGCTGGATGAAAAGGTGAAACGACGTGTTGAGTTCGTTGTTACAGAAAATACAGAAATTAGGAAAGAAATACACTTGGTTGACGAAGAACATGAACGGGCACATTTAAATACCAAAAATTTAATCCAAGAAAATAGGGACAATATATTAAGATTGAGGAATAGTTTTGAGGAGGATAGAAGTTATAGAAAAAAGGAATTAAGTGAATCAATACAAAAGTTACGGGGAGAAATGAGAGAGATCGTTGATGTTGTAAAAAACCAAATTAAGGACCAAGTGGAGAAAGATCGAGGTCGATGTCATCTACATGAGGAAAGTAGTTTTAAATTTAGCAAAGAATTAATTCCAAGGTTTGAAGGAAGAAAATGGGAGCAACCTATGACGTTTCTGGATAAGTTAGACGAGGTGGTTAAAAACGAAAACGAAGGTAAAAAGTTACAAATAGTGAATCTGGCGTTATAGCTGGTAGTGCGGAAAAATAGAACAGCATCATAAAGGACAAATATCAAACTTATGACTAATTCAGGGTTTTGTTCACTAAATAGTACTGGGTAAATGCAAGGTAAATGGATATTCGAATGACTTTAATATCAGGGATGTATACAAGGAATTACGGGACAAGGGAGAAATGTATTAGTGAAAAATTTAACCAGGCAAGACATATTACACCAAAGATGGATGCACAACACATTATCCAACTGTTAGCCAGACGCATGTGTAATGAAGTCAATCGGGCAGTCGCCATACAAAATTTAAAGACCTTAAAAGAATTTTTAGAAGTGATTAGAAATTATGATATGGCAAGATCATTAGAGGAAAATGACAGAACTTGAAGAGATGTTCATAGCGACAGGTTTTGGAAGGAACGGGATGTGGAGCCTAGTGGACCAGACCGGGGAATGGCAAGAGGGAAACCTTGGAGATATGAACGGGGAAATTTTAGGCCGCCGTTAGGGTACAATGATTTCGGACAGAAACCAAGGAATGACAACACGCCGAGAAATCAGGGATATTGAGAACGGAAGTTTAATACAAATTTTCAGGGACAAGGAAGACAGTATGAAGATCATTTACCGAGATACAATAGAAGAATGAATAACGAACAGAATAGGATAGATCCAGTGAAACAGGAAGATAAAAAAGCACGCATACATAATATGTCAACAATAACCCCAAGAAGGGAGAAAGAAGATAGGATTAACGTGGCTGATGTACATTGCAGCGCTTCGGAACAAAAAAAACTTCAATTTTATAGATTCAGGAGAGATTTTTGTAAATACGTTAGTAGATAAGTGTGTAGTTACGTTGATTTGTTGTTAGAAAATAAAACTTCAAATAAAAGATTACCATTTATTTATTTAGGGTTAGGAAATTGTTTATATTTAGCGTTGGTGAACAGTGGTTCTGAATTGACGTTGATAAAAAGGAAAATTGTTCTTAAGCATCAAGAAATATTAAAAGGCCGTATCGTTACAATTAAAAAAGTAAATTTACGGTCCGCAATTAGGAAGAGGTTAACGATGATTGAGAAGATATGTGTAAATGTTTTTATAGGTCAGGAAAGAGTAGGGAAAGCAGAATTTTTGATAGCAGATGGTTTGCAGTTGGATTTTATTATAGGTATTGATTTCATTGAGCGATTTGGTGTTCTTATTAATAGGAAAGGAAAATGTGTCGAAATGAATAAGGTACGGAATAATTGGTTGAGTGCTGATTTGAGTAAGGAGGTTAGGAATGAAATTATAGATTAAACTGATTTAGGAATGGCTATTAAATGTGAACAGAATGATATTGGAAGGGGTCATAAGGATACTATAAGTTTAGGAGTGGTTACTTTGGATAGATCGGAATATATTAGGGATGGGAATAAGGATAGTATAGGTTTTGGAGTGGTTAATACAGATAGTCAGAAGAATGTTAGGGATGAAGAAAACGGTTGCATAAGATTAGGAGTGGTCAATACGGTTAGTCAGAAGGATGCTAGAGATGGGAATCATGAAAATATTGGATTAGGGACGAGAATTAATACAGATGTAGACACAGTTTGGTTATGTAGTTTGTTTGAGAAGATTTGTGATGAAGAACGGATCGGGATAAAAGATAAGAATATAAGAATAAAGTTAGGAAATTTATTTGAGGATCATATAGGTCTATTTGACGAGAAAGTAAGATTTGCTACTCAATATACACATAAATTAAATATTATCGATGAAAGGGGGTTTTATACGAAGATATATCCTATTCCATTTAGTTTGAGGAATCAGGTTAAGGAGGAAATAAAAAAAATGCTTATGAATAGTATTATTGAACTGTCCATCACAACGTTTATAAATCCATTGGTGGTGGTACCAAAGGCAGATAAAAAGAAAATTAGATTATGTTTAGTTGCAAGGAAATAAAATACGATTACGAAGCGGCAATATGAACAACCACAATCATTAGATAATTTGTTATATAAAGTTAGCGATTGCAGGGCTTTTAGCAAATTAGATTTAAAAAATTCTTTTTGGTTAATTCCTTTACATGAGGATAGTCGTAAGTATACAGGTTTTAGTATAGAAGGGGAGATTTTTCAGTTTAGGGTAGTACCTTTTGGATTGTCGACGTCATCAGTAGCTTTGGTGAGGGCAATGCAGAAGATATTAAATGCGTTTGAAGATTTTTGTACACATTATGTGGATGACGTTTTAGTTTTTTCAAAAGTAGAGGAGGAACATTTGGAACATTTGAGCAAGATGATAAAAAGTTTAGATGTAGGGGGGTTAAAGTTGAATGTTGGGAAATGTGAGTTTTTCAAAAATAAGGTTACGTATTTAGGATATAACATTAGTAACGAGGGGGTTAAAATCTATACAAAGAGGAATTTAGCTTTGGTAAAAAGGATATTACAGGAATGTAGGATTTGTTTGTTGGCTAAGGAGAAGAATCATACATTACATAATACAGCACGGAACATACGAACCGAAGAGCTTTTACAGATCGTGGCCATTGACTATTTAAGTAATTTGATCCCGGGTCAATTTGGTTTTAAACATATTTTGATCATCGTTGATGTTTTTACAAAATTTGTAAGATTGTATCCAGCACGTAGGTGTAATACTGATCATTCTCTGCGATCTATTAATAGTTTCATTAAGGAGATAGGTCTGATGAAGGAAATTCTAGCAGACAATGCGACGTATTTTCAGAATCATCGTTTCGTTAGAAAATTGCTTGATAGAGGGGTGAAAATAAAGTTTTGTAGTATTCGACATCCACAGGGAAATTCATGTGAGAGATATATAAAGGAAGTGATAAAATATTTGAGAATTGTGTCAAATAAATATCATATGGGTTGGGTTAAATATACAAGGCAAGTTGAAGATTTTATGAATATGGCACCAAATACTGTTACGGAGGTTTGTCCTATTACGTTAATACAAGGGTTTGTTCCGGGAAGACCGTGGAGACATGAAGGATTTGAAGTAGATTTAACACCATTATAGGAAAAGGCAAAGGTTAGAATAAATCAAAGTTTAGATCGGTATGAAAAAAAACGCTAAGATAAAGAAACGTATAGTTTTAAAAGTAGGGGACATGGTAGTCGTAAAACGCTTGGAAATTTCAAGCGCAGAGAAAGATATTTGCGCAAAGTTATCATTTTTGTACGATGGTCCATTTATAATTCAACAGGTATTCGCTGACAATAATGTGTATGGACTGGTGGATCAACAAGGTAGGCCGGAAGGTCGTTATCACATACAAAAGTTATATCCTTTCGTTTCGTAAGTAGGACATATTGAGGTGTTCTACATTTAATATTTTGGCCTGAGAAAATGGAGATGGAGATGGAGCGGCGTATTTGGGTTAATGTAATTTCAAGATGTGAATTTATACAGAAAAAAAATTTCTGTTCAACCAGGTATCTTTGTAGGGGACTTGATTTTTTCTTCAAAATTCAGTGGGGCTTTTATGTAATGCTAATAGGGGGGGGGGGATTTCTTTGAATTTTGGCTTATTAAGACTGCATCAAAATTTGGGGATTTAAAAATGTTATTTATTATTTTGTACATAGTGGTCTGATGTTATATTTAAAAAGTTTAATATTAAGGTAGGCTGTTGGGATTATGGTAACCAAGGTGATATTATGTTTATTATTGATAAAATATTGTTTGATGAAAGGTACTAATTCTAATTTGGAATTAATGTTTGTTTTTTTTGATAAGATTTTTGTATTGTACAAGATCTACTTTTGATTTAATGTATTGATAATATTTGAAATGAACAAGATTATAAATGGAGTTGATGATTTTTGAGTTTTAAGGAGTTTTGCTTTTTTGAAGATTTTGACACAAGGTAATATAGAATATACCTAAAAGAATAAAGAAGTGTGGTAACAGGATATGGATGGTATTGTTACTGGTAAATGAGAAGATTTAAATAAAATGGTGCTAAATGAGAGCTGCAACAAAAAAAATGGTGGAAGATATTTTTGGAAGTTATAGTAGTAAAAAGAGACGTATGAGTTTTGACATTTAATTATTCTTAATTTTACTTTTGAGTTTGAATCTAGGTTATATTTCGTGCATCATATATGTTAGATGTAGAAAAAGTTTGTTTCAAATTCTGATATAATTTTTGGCCACAGTTTGTAATAGAAAAGATATCTGAAAACATCACCAAGTAGATCTGTCATTATTTTACAGATCTGAATAATTTCCAAAATTCAAATATTGAATATTAATAAAACAATTTTGAAATTGCAGGAACTTCTTGGAGAGCACAGCGTCGTCTCCATTTGTAGAAATTACACGGAGGTACACTTAGACTGTATCAGGATTCTGTAACTATTCAATCATAGTGAAAAGTTTTAATTCTTGTGTGTGATAAAAAATTATTTGATTGATGAATTGGTACATTACATTATTTTGGTGGATACAAATACTAGAGTAGAATCCTAGAACCTCAACCCGAGGTTATGATCGTACATGCTACGTGGAAAATAACCGTTTTGAGCTAGTCGGCGCCTTTAGAAGGAAATATTTTTTTTATTTCATTTTCCACGAGATTTTGATAACTACACTTATTTTAAAGGTTAGCAAAATTAAATATCAGACTAAAGGAAGAGAGTGTGTGGCAATATATAAAATAAAAAAAAACATGTGTTTAAATGGTGTTATTGGATTTCCTATATTTTATTAAAATTTATTTTATTAAAATATAGGAAATCCAATAACACCATATAAACACATGTTTTCTATATTATACACCTCGGACAAGTTGATTGGATTATATTCCGTGATAATTTAATATCAGAGAACAATTATCTATCAGGTTTGTTGTAATTTATAAGTTATAAGCTAAAAACTATTTTAATATGTAAGTGTATTTTTTGACTTGTTTAGTTGTTAGTGCTTATATTCAAATTTTTTAAATTTTTTTTGTATGTATACGTTCACCCACAATATTTTAAATGTTTTTCGTCAATTTTAACACAGTATTGTAACTCACAGTTCTGTAAGTAACATTATGTTGTTCCATTGTTAGACGTAATTACATTGATTTATTTTTTAGTACCCTGATGATATAAATCGAAAGCTTGGTAAAAACAAAAGAGTTTTATTACTTAGTTGATGACCAATAACTTATATATATATATATATATATATATATATATATATATATATATAAGTATTTTTTACACAAGGAAGTTGATAAATACTAACGTATTACAATTAATAAGATGAAATAATAACTTAGACTTTTTAAGTAAAGCCCAAATATATATATATATATATATATATATATATATATATATATATATATATATATATATATTATATATATTATCGTATAATTCGTAGCTAATCGTAAATACATAAATCAAGCTTGGGGTTAGAGTAACAACTTATTAGAAAATCAAGTTAGGCGGTTTATATAATCAAAGAATTTTAAATAATTAATTTAGAGTTTGGTCAACGTATAATAGTGTAGGGTTAATTTAATTTTAGTTATATTTATTTAGGAATGACATAACATAATATTTATTGTAAGATAGGGCGATAAGGATTAAAAGCAACGAGGTAAAAATAGCATTTTTAATTTTTATTTAGTGTAGCATATGAAAACATAAAAGCTTTGCACAGTTGTTAGAAATAGGATTATTATTTTCAAGGGTAAAACCAGAAAACGTTTCAAAGCATAAGAGGGAGATATTTCAATACAGCACGTACAATAAACAAGCTATAATATGTCACAAGAAGGAAAAGACCTATAGGAGTTAGCGTAGTCAATATATAACGAGGGCAAAACAGAAAACACATAAGAACAAAGAAGCAGTATGTTTGTTAAGATATCTATTTTTAATTATAAATCTAGTATTGGAGAGAAGCTAGAAACAACTGTCATGGAGGAACAAGGTCGGAGCAGAAACGTATAAACACGAGTGAGAAACAGAGATTTAACTATGGATATAATATAGGAGGGAAACGACAAACAAAATCAATCATTTCTAGGAATATTAAAAACAGACGCGCATCGATTGAAGGCAAGGGAAACGAATTAGGCCAGATGATTGGACGATACAGGTATACGTGCGACAAGTTTGTATTAGGTAGGGCAAATATTCAGCTGGTGGAAACATATGTGTGAAATGGGGTTATATGAACAAGGGAGATAAAAGATGTTTGTTTGAGTTTGAACAAGTGAAAGTAGTGGGAATCGATTTGGCGGTTGAGGCGAATTTCGCAAAATTAAAGTGACAGTTGACGGTTATAAATGTTTTATCAGGTATTTTAGCTTGTTTGTTATCATAATTCAAGCTAAACGAAGAGTCGTTAGAGCTTTTCGCGAGAATATCAAATCGGTTAAGAAAACAGTTTTAAGAAATGAAGAACGGTTGCTGCTTTTACACGGAATAATTCTTGTACGTTAACATTTCTACGTGCGAATTGGAAAATAAGGGAGGTGTAGCAATGAATATAAAACCACTTTCAAAAGAGGTGGCGGTCTCTTAATTCTTCGTCAATCCTTCGCGCTTTATCAGAGTTAACAGGTAAGCGTCTATGTTGGTTTTAAAAAATTTTGGTGGATTTAAGAATTTAGAGAGGAGCAGCCGAGGTAAGCCTCACAACAATGTGTATATATATATATATATATTGTCGTAGAAATTATAGGTTAAGAAGGATAGATAGGTCTAGATAATAAATGTTTAACGACTGTGTATATAGGAAAGAGGAACAATTTATTTACACGCCAAATTAATTAGTTGCGACATTGAAAACGGACGGATAATAACATATTTTGTATTTCTAAATTGGAATGTTAAATTTGAATAACGTGTAGAAGCTTTGGAGTGCGTGGAAACTCAAGAATGCGCATAATTAGTTTTAATATTTTAAATCAAGCGCATTGGATAATAAACAGAGCTTTTGGGTTATAAATCAGTAAGGTAAGCGAATATTTTCAATTTAACTAAACTAAACGTTCGTTAAAATACAAATCCTAAGAAATGCTAAAACTTGGAAATATAATTTCAACGGACGGTTGCTTCATAAAAAAACCTGACAGTTAAAAATAACAAGTTCAAAGAAACTTGAATGAACGTTGGGACAGATTTCTGTGGAATTGTATGTAACGGTCAATGCATAAGCTACTAAAACAACAGATGGTTTGAAGGCAAAGTGAAATAGAATATCCGTAGTGTAAATCAGACAGAGAGCATGTATAATATAAGTTGGTAAAAATACTCGTTTAAAGTACGCGGTAGATTTGTAGGTCAACCACAATATAGATTTTCTGTTGCTTGAGTGGGATTTTAAAAGAGACAGCAAATATGGGTTAAACAAGGGAAGCTAGCTAGGGTCTGGACGTAGAAATGGGGGATAGAAATCGGATTGGTTAAAGGCTAGAAATTTTCGACAAGCTCGCAACGGTTTTATGTTGTTGAACAGATTTCAGGCGAAAAGCACGGTGGAAAAAGAATTTTTCAGTGCTACTAGTCGGTTACGCGTAAAATTTTTAGAAGCAATTAAGATAAAATAAGCTTTTAGACTGAAATAGGGTCCGAGAGGGGTGGATGAGAAAATATAAATACACTAGGAAAGGTAGTAAAGCTCTCTTACTTGCTCTTACTTTGGCTTATTATCGTACGTCGCTTATTCGTTTGACTTTGCTTTGCTAAAGCAACATCCTAATTTAAAAGTGTAAAGCGGTGTTAGTTCAGCACGTTGGTAGTTTTTTTAAACGTGTGTCTTGCACAAGTGAGTGCCGGTTAATTGACGGTACTGTTACTACACTCAACAAACAGATGGAAGAATGGTACTAGAGTAGGCAAACTGAGAAGTGTTTGAAACAAGAATGCGTGGGGTTTAGTAATTACGGAAGGTGATTATTTCTTCTCGTCAAGTATTGAGGTAGAAACACTGAAAGCGGCTGCAAAGATTTGGATAGCGAGTGAAAATAAGTTGGATCTATGTATAACGGCGAAGTGTATGGACAACATCTTCAGAGGCGATGATGAAGAAAAGCTTACTCCAGGTAACGAAATTAATTTCTCTTGCTTTTGCTTGAACATTTGTGCTGTTATTTTATGCTTGAGTGATTTGACTTATTGGGTGTGTATTATATTATCATTAAAACTCATTTAAAGGGGTATATGTAAAGGACAATTGGTTTTATCATTTATAAGTGTTACTAAATGACATGAAATTTTTGATGTAAGGAGTAAACGTGCCTTTAAATTTGTTTTAAACAAAAATGCGACGTTTTTAGGCATTTATAGTAACTGGGTTTATACTGAGCTCACCATAGACCAGAATAAAAGTCCATTTAGGGTTTCACAACGGGCCCATCTACTCGTATTAAATAAAACTGTTGAAATAAATACAAATCATGAAATTTCAAAAGGTTTAAGAATTGAGATTGAAACAATTCTTGAAACTGTATATACAAATGTGTAAATATTTTCTTGATAATGGAAACTTTTGAATATGTATAAATAAAAAGGTTGTATGTCTTGTTGCATTATTTGAGTGGTAATTTTATTTGACTGTATATATGAGAAAGAGTATGCAGAAATAAGGAAGCGTTCCAGAGGTAATTTTTAAATTTTAAATTTTTTTAATTTTTGTGAAAATTTTATGTAGCTCAACGAAGGTGATCCCGATTTTTTTAGGAAAATCCACTGCACTTTTATGCAGCCCAACGAAGGAGCTCGATGTTTTAGAGGCATTCACAGCACTATATATATATATATATATATATATATATATATATATATATATATATATATATATAAACAACTATATAATAAAAGATATTTGTTGTTAGCTAAAGTTGTGCTAATATTTAAATTGTAATTGCACCTGTTACAAGTAAACTTTTAAGCAGATGATTGATCATAACTGCTTGTCAAACTTAGGTATTAAAAACAAAGATAATGTGCAAAAGTAGGCTACTAGTGCGACGGAATACACGCAGGTAGTGCATTGTTGCATAATAAAATATTAAAACACTTTTAAGATTATATATAAATCAAAACTACAGAATTACATACCTCCTGAATGCGTCGTCAGATTTCCATGCCATGCTTCCACAATTAGAGAGAATGTACCCTATGACATAAAAAGAAAATAAATATTTAGCATAAACAAATTAAAGCTTTCACAACACAAGTGGAGGAACATTCAAGTTCTTTTTACATATTTTGCATTTAATACTAAAACAGAACTAACAAGTTAAAAGGCAGCAGGGTAGAGGATATACTTTAAGTATCATAAATAATTAAGTTAGGGATGACAAACTGCCAATTGATTTGGAACACTGGACCTATCTAGTGCACCGCCATTAATTTTTAACTTACATTAATCAATACCAATTTAAAAAAGTATTCCTCTTGTCGCTAGTTGCATACGACACGTGAATTCTCTATCGAAACGTGTACCACTTTAGGAAGCACAATAAATTGTACATACAAAAACAGGTTCACTGAAGCATTCATAACACACGAGGCAATTCTCGGAAATTGTGGTTTTATATAAAAGCGAGTCTTGAAGATAATGCAACACGCAATGTATTACACATAAATTAAGAGACATTAAAAATTTGAAAATATTGCTGGTACACTTGATGTACCCACACCATGCCATATTACGACAGTAAAAATGCGGAAGTACCTTCTTGAAATAATTATATACTACCATCGGTTACGCTTTCCTGTTTTATACCATCGCATTTATATTAATTAAACTAAAGGAAGTCTTATTATAAGCAATCAATGCCAAACTAACAATATCTACTTCTATTATGTAAATAATATTTTGGAAGTAATATTAACTGAAATTCAAGGGTCTACTGGCACCGAAGCTGATCTCAACCGGCTCATACTGAAATGCAGAAATAAAATTAATATATTAGAATAATAAAGTTATATCTTAAAGTGACTATAAAGGAAAATTTTGAAAACGAGTACGCTATCGTTTATTTAAAAACCAATTACTCCAGATGTTCTACCTGACTAACAGTTGCCGTAAGGGATAATAAATCTTTACTTTATCTATATATGGCTTTGGAGTTGTACAAGAATCCTACAGTGTATATCATATTACACACACACACACACACACACACACACACACACACACACACACACACACACACACACACACACACACACACACACACACACACACACACACACACACACACACACACACACACACACACACACACACACACACACACACACACACACACACACACACACACACACACACACATATATATATATATAAATTGATGTGATAAGGAGGTCAAAAAAGGTTATTGAGCACCACATTCTGTGAGAAAAAGGGCCTAAAGCTAAGAAAGTAAAATTTTCCAGTATTTAAATTTTTCTCTGTATAATAGTCTTGAAAGATTTCCATGTAAAATAAGACGCTCTAAGTACACATAGTGTTGACACATACCGTTTAAAAATGAAGCCCAATCTTAAAGCATTCAAAAATTTGTGTGTAAATATTTATTGCATTTATGCAGGAAAGGACCGCAAAACAAGTTTAATAATACTAAATAACTTCAATATTATTTAAAACAAGTTATAGCTGGAGAAAATTCAAACATCCGTACTTTTCTAAAATGTAAGTTCAATAATGCATTCATCCTCGTTAAAAATGCCATTTTACGAGTTTCTAACGTGAAGTAGTTTTCTTTCAAAGAATCCAATTTTGGTATGGTTCTAGAATACATTATATTTACGTCAATACTCAATGTTGCATGAAGATATACATCAAACCAAAAAATCGATAACACCAAAAAGACTCTAAAACCCGATAAAATAAATTTTAATGGTTATATGTTACGAAAGCTCATGCGGAAAAGAGATAACCAACCGTTAACTTTATTCATTAGTAAAAAATAGGAAACTTTTATGATTGCCATAAATTTCAACTAACAGGACATTAAAGAAATAAGAACACGCGAAATTGTAGTTAACTGTTACATCATGAAGATGACTAACCATCGAAAATATGATCGAAGTTCGAGAAAAAAACTGACGTATGAAAAATGTGTTTATATAAAAGGCGGTAATATGAAAGCAATTCACTCAAGATTTAACATTCAAGATTTGAAGATAAGTTATTAGACATTCGATCAATAATATATAGTTATTTTATAAAGTGAAACGATGATTTATTGCACCAATATAAATAATAAATTATATTTGTGTACGTCACCGGAAATTCTTTAATCTATTAAAAATACAAGTACTTTTGAAAACTGAAACTTTAAAGTATGATGATTGATTAAAAATGGAAATTTACATTTTTGTTAGTTTTAAGATATTGTTTGTAAGACAAAGTCGTTGTGGCAGTTTTGGACGCTACTTTCAGATTTTAATATTTGTGTGAAGGTGGTTTTCCTACAGGTTATAAGATATTGTTTGTTAGAGAAAAGCTGTTGTGGATGTAGTAATTATTATTTGATAGATTGTTTGTTAAAGAATATTTTGAATCATAATACGTTTGATCTCTGATCCTAGTGGTTTTATTTAAATTGAGTTAGCAAAAAATAATTATGGCAACACTTTTATTAACCTATTCAGTTTACGGCACTTTTATTGGCTTCCGATATCGGACCACTTCAGTCCATAGCAATATATATATATATATATATATATATATATTATATGTATATGTATGTATGTATGTATATATATATATATATATATATATATATATATATATATAGGGCGATTCGCAACTACATTGAAAATTTTAACTTATGTCTAATAATGGGTCATATTATATAAGCATTTATATAAAAATTATTGTTTAAAAACTAAAATTGTACCGAATGTTTTCAGGGTAACGTATAACAATGAGACGACTTACCTTCGTGGATGACTCCTAAATTTTATGGTGTGGTTTGGGGTTTAAAATTTACTAACCCACAAATTAATGTGTTTTATTATTTGTGGTGCCGATGACATCAATAGACGTATCAAATAATGTTTATTTCTTACTCAAACAACGGGTGTTGTACTTTACAGGCAACGTAGTTAATAATCATAGAAAACAAAAGTGGGATAAAACTGGAACTAAATAAACATTAAACAACAAATTTTATTGTGCACCAACAAATGCTTACTGTCATTTGATCACTATAAATTCATGACTGCGATTATTAGTATTTTCAACACCGACACCAGAAAAGAATTGCAAATTTCAATCATGTGCTACTTGTAAAATAGCGTTTTACAAGCTCGTTACCTGTCAAGTAGAACACCTGTTTATATTACAACTTAAAAAATTCAGTTTAATAATGAGTAACAAATAAACAATGTTTACAGCAACGGTCGGTGTCATTGGCATTGCTTATTATAAAACACATCATTTCGTGAGTTTACAAACCTTAAAACGCAAACCATACCAAAAAGGTTTACGATAGGTTATAGCGTAAACATTATGCGGGGGGGGGGGTCGCCCACCAAAGAATTTCAATTAGAGCATGTGGTTACTAGCTTACTTATTTTTGTAAGTACTCTAAGAGCATCCAGTTCAACTTAGTTTTTAAAAAATTATTTTTTTTGGGTAAACATCAATTTAAGATCCATTCTAAGCATCAGTGAAAATTATTTCTATAAAATTGTAATTTACGTTGTATATATATATATATATATATATATATATATATATATATAATATTTTTGATTATGATGTAAACTGTCTTTATATTTAATTTTTGTAAACAGTTGTTTATATGAGAATTTTTTGTTTGAAAAAGGTATCTTTATATGTATAAATTAAACGAATTGATTGTAATGACATTTTTTGTAGATATATTATATTTTAAACTATTTTTATCAATTTGTGTAGTTATCTTTCTAATTTTTTTTTTGGAGTATGGTTGTATGCAAAATAATATTATAACTTAATCATTTATTTCTTAATTTTCTATTTTCAAATACATTTTTTAAATTTAGAAGGTAGGTATACATAGAACTCAAGTCTCCAATGTCGTTTTTTTATTAAGTGTATTAGAATTTTGATAGATGTAGCACATTTCAAGAAATTCACGTTTTAATTTATTATTTTCTATATGTAAAATTTTTTGATTGTTAAAATCAATTTTGTGGTTGGTGGTGTTTACGTGTGTTGATAGGGCAGTTGAATTTGGTTTAGTGCGTATGTCACTTTGGTGTTGTGTTAACCGTTGTTTGAGATTTTGTGAACTTTGCCCAATGCATATATTGGGACAATTTGAACAATTTACTTGATATATTATGTTCCTTTGATCTAAAGGAATGGTCTTGTCTAAACAATCCACATATTTTTTCTTTGCATAATAATTATGATTGATGGCTCAGCTTGGGGTTCTTATACATTGAAAATATTTACTTCCCGATTTTAGTTGCAGCGGTTTTGACAGATCTTCAAAGTACCA
This sequence comes from Platerodrilus igneus, assembly GCA_036346225.1. Lineage (NCBI taxonomy): Eukaryota > Metazoa > Arthropoda > Insecta > Coleoptera > Lycidae > Platerodrilus > Platerodrilus igneus. Next base: position 1,549,966 of record JARFIW010000954.1, read on the forward strand.
CTGCACTGTGCAATTGTTTAATTGTTTTTCTTTTCCTTATTTATTTTTATTAGTAGGTATCTAGAGCTGCAGTGCATTGTATTTATAATTACAATTCAAGTTGCTATGTCGTAAGATCCGTTCACTAATTTTACTAACATAAACGCCTTTTCTAAATACGCATACCGCAATTTTTTCTATTATAGATTCAAACTGGTGTTAAGAAACGAATAGGACAAATTTTGTTACCACCGATGAAAACGCCATTTTGTAATTATGTTGAATAAACGAAATGCAGTGTCGGGTTTGAATTCTGTAGTTGATGTTTTCACCAATGGAGCATGCGTACCAATAGATTGATTAGAAATTGTGTCCGATATTTACCAGAAAAGAACTGTATCTCAGTTTTGTGTGATGCTTTAGTTTATTTAACTTAATTTCTATTTTAAGATTTACAGTTAAACGGAATGTATATTTTATTTTCACCGAAAAGCACATATTCCTTCTACCAAACATCCAAACAAATAGTCGCTAATGTGTGAATTAGTTACTGGACAGGGTTTAGTCATATATATTAAGATTTATGTGATATAATTGGTTTTAAATCTGGTTTGATATATCTTCAATCCTTATCAGTAGTTGTTTTAGGATCCGCAACTTACATCTACTACCGCAAACACATTAAAGCTTGGAACTGATTAATATTATTATTATTCCTCATGTTCTCCCAGATTTTTAAATATCATCTTTGTAGATAAGCACGTCGATTGTCCCCAAACGTGCTTTCTTTGTATCTGTTAGTTATTATGGTTTAAGAATTTTCAGTAATAATTGATTTTTGTATTTGTATGCATGTGTTTGGGTACAGTTGTAGTGTTTGAATAAATTGATGTAAGTTGTTCAGTATGACTTCAGTACTTGATATTATGACGGATATTATTTCTACTCTGTCTTGGTGCCATATACTTTTGATTTGTCCAACTAGTAGAATGCATTTTTCTATTTTTTCTCCTGTCTTTTTCTGTATATTGGATTTGTTTGGAATGGATATTAGTTGTGCTATTTTCTTTAGTTTGTGAACTTGTAATATTTATATTCTGTGCTTTCGAGTACACTTTTTGGTGTGTACTTTTATACTCATATGTGTTCTTCTGTTAGTTTGTGATGTAGAGCAAGTTGTTGGTGAATTATTTTTACAATTTTGTCGTGTCATCTGATGTAGTCTGTATTCACTAGTGGTGAGCATCTGATTGTAATGTGAACTATAATTTTTATTTACTCTTTACACAGTCTGCATTTGTCTGTTGTAGTGTTGAGGGCCTTTGATGTGTTTATTGTAGTAGTGCGTATTTATTGTTTGGTTTTGTATTGCTACTGTAAATACTTCTTTTTTCGCTTAAAGTATTCCCTTTCTTGAGCTACTTGCTGAATACTCGTTGCTCGATATGTGATTCTGTAAGGTAGCATAGGTGTTTAACATGCAGTGTTTTTTGTTTCCAGTTTTCTTGCTTTGTGTGTGCGCGTTGTTGTGATGCTGTCTATAAAGTTGAATATGTTACTGTTGCGATGTAATATAGTAACTGCTGTGACTATTTGTTTAATACACATGTCAATCAACCTCCTTTTTTCATTTTTCTTTCAAGTGTGAATCTTTTTACTGCTGAGTGTACGTGATGAATTCTGTGTTTGTATGATCGTGCGGATGTGTTGAATGCTAATCTGTCTATCGTAAGAGGCGACTAAAACGACCCTGCACACACACGCGCGCACTTATACGCTAGCACACGAACGCACATGTACATAACGACACCATCCGAAAGAGAAGAATATGTCCATACGTGACCAGCAAGCAGTAGGACACTAAAAACGCATCTCAAACCAAGCTGTAAAGTAATTAGTGGCGAGGACTGAATTGCACGGTAGTCATAACGGTGTTATAAACGGATGTCTGCGTGTCAACAGATGACACCCTACAGTACCCAGACTTACCTGAAAAACGCGTCTCTCCCCAGAGGGACAGTCACCACCACGATACTCGCAGAAAAGCGATGAAAAAGAACAAATTAAAAACAACAAAAAAACACACGACATCATAGTCAGGGATGTCGTGGAAATATCGCACCTGGCCAAAAAACAAAAGGAAACAACAAATCCAAATAGAGGTGTATTGCGAAGTATACTACCCGCAATCATACTAGGAGCAGCTAAAAGACAGAGAATGATGTGACCAGGCGAGATTAATAGATACCTCATTATCTGTTTCTACTTCGTAATAGACTGCGGAACAGATTTGACAGACTACAAATCACAGTTACACAAATAAGTTTCCAGAATTACAGTTCATATCAGAACAAAAACTTTCAGACCAGATACGGGCAACATTTAGAAACTAAAGAATACCTCCATCAGAATTGGAGCGCATAAGAGTACAGATACAACAGACAGCAAGAGAAAATAACCAAAGAGTGAAACAAACACACTAGCCCCAAAACAATCAGAGATAAAAACGGAAACACAAAAGCGCCACAGAAGCACAAAAAGACAGAAAGAGGAAACGATATAAAGACACAACAACCACATGACATAACACATAAACCAAACGAAAAGTCTTAAACCTGAAATGAGTTTTAAAATAACATCCATAGAATACAAAAATATCAACAAAGGTACCAAATCATGCATACGTAAGCTATCAATAATACAAACATTAATACAACTATATTGAGCAATAATAGAACAACTAGATGAAACGAAACAAAAACTACACTACAGGCGCTAGTTAATAAACAAGCACGATACCAAAAAAGTAACAACAGAAAGAAACAAAACCAAACATTCAATCAAAATCAAGAGAAATGTTATCAAGCACTAGAAAATGCCAAACTTACAATAAACATAACTAACGCTGAAATTTTTTGAAGTAATCTATGGTCAAAGTTCATCGCAACCAATGTGCACAATGTATCCAAAGTGAAACAAATAAATTCACAAAATTGAGGAAATGCAAGATATAACGATCATGTTCGAAGAAATCATCCAAACCATTAATAAAACCAATAACTGGAAAGTAGCAGGAAACGACTAAATAGCAAACGTTTGGGTAAAAACATTTACAACACACTCATATTTACATCACATATCCACATGTACACTTACCATTTACACTTACCATGCACTAATATACCATAAACACCTACAGAAGGAATAGCGCACCTCAAACCAAAAAGAGGCACCATATACAGAAAAATACCCTCCAATAACATGTCTACGAATAATTTACAAAATGCTAACTACTATAATTACACAAAAACTAGTCACACATGCAACATAAAACAAAATAATACAAAAACAAAAAGGATGCTGCAAAAGAACACGGGAATTCAAAGAACAAATAATAATAGACGCAGCAATAGAATCAAGCTGAAGTCAAAAAAAAGATGCTTTACATTACGCATACATTAAAAACTAATAATATGCTAAATATATGTGCAAATACAAACAGCGCTTATTTTAAAAACAGTTTTCAAATATTCCTAGCTGGAGAGAACTTACAAAACAAAACTGTATACAATTTAGTTTTGAAGTTGGGATATCAGTCCTTAACACTATAAGACTCGAAGTATTTGGATCAAATGTACGGTGAAAGACTGCCCCCGTAAAAACAATTCACTCTACGTTTAGCGAGTTGATAAGAAAACAAATAAACCTACAAAAGTTATACTTGCACATTATTGCATTTTTTTTTCTATAATAATCGTGAGGTGGCACTATAATATTTGGTATTTTGCAATATTTTAAATACGAAGTAAGAAATTGGGAAGTTGAAGTGTTTTGAAAACCAAGAAGTAGAATTTTATAAATCAATTACCGTTATTTAATAACTATCAAACGAGTGGTAGGTCATTAGCTTTTAATCTTTATGTTCAAAAATTACAAATTTGAGTATGATAAATTTTGTAGGCATAACATTCACACTTCATTGAGATTATAAACGTTTAATTTGTTTTACTCGTCACGTTAATATACTGATCCAAATTCTAATGCGTCTGCATTGAATTATACGGTGTCATTTAAGAGTAACAAATGGTAACCTGGAATTACTGTCAGTAGTGGCTCGTTGCATTAGTATGTGTGCATAGGCTTAATCGATTAGACATATAGTTTTGATACACAAACCATCAGGTTGAAATCCTCAATAAAACGATTAACTAAAATTGTACCGATGTGGTTGATAAGGATGATATTAATAAGATTAAATTAGAGACGACAAATTGTTAATAAGTAACAATATAAAAATACTATATAGATAACAGCGTGCGCGGTAGTTATGCATTAGAAAGACAATTACAATATACTACCTACGGTAAACTACAGAAAGTGTATTACGTGGGAGCCTGTGGCGCTCTGGACAAATCAAAAATAAAAACACACGAATTGTTGAATATTCGAAAACATACGTGTTCGAGCGTAGTGTCGTTCGCTTAATTGTTTTAGTCCTCACTGTCAACGCACGAAACAGCGTTCACACTACATCGTAGTAGTACCCGCACTAATATTGTTATTAAAAGACATCACTAAAACTGTTCCGTGATGGCGTAACAAAGATCATTTACAAAATAAAATGCTTGTAGTATGCACAAATCATAAATCGTTTTCCAATCATGTAGGATAAATTCCATTCTTCTTTTATTCTTAGTACAGCAAATTTATCAATAATCTTATTATTAAAATTGTCTATTTCTGAAACAAAAGGTTGCTCAAATGATCATATCTAAAGCATTTAATCGATCTGCACTCATTGTGTTACGCAAAAAAGTTTTAATGCACTTCATTCTAGAGAAACATCTTTCGATTTCACAAGCTGACATAGTTATAGTTAGTAATATTGTCAAAAGTTTGACGGATTTTTGGACTACCGGAAGGGATCCTTGCTCCAACAGCAAACAAAGTAATGCACCAGAAGCACCGCGCAAATCTTTTCGCATACAAATATCTTGCAAATCAGTTTTTAATTGATTTGCGTTTAAAAACGGATAGCATTCAAGAGTATTTTGCAAAAAATCGTCTGGAAAAAATTTAAGAAATTCTAGGAATTTTTCGATAACATATAAATTTGCAGCAACTAAGTGACCAATAAAGTTAAATTTGTCCTTTACTTACGAAATAATTACATTACAAACTTTACACTCCATAATTTTGACTAACTAATCCCGATATACATAAATAGTTGGATTGAACGTGACTGAAACTTCCAACGGTTGGATATGCTCAAGCTAGCTTCTTTTGAAACATGTTTTAAAACTCGTTTTCAGCAGTGATGTTGAAGAAAACCCAGTTAAATTGGAAAAAGAAATATTGACGTTCCTATTGACCGAGGTAGATTTTGTCATGATAAGATTTGATTGGTGTGCATAGCAAAGCACAAAATTAGCAAATGAATAGTTATCTCTAACTACCACCTTAATTTCATTAAGCGATCCGCTCATAACACTGCGTCATCATAGCTTTGGGCTATTAGTTTATTGGAAGTTTATTATAAAACTTAATTCGCTTAATATACATCTGGATAAAGAATCATGGTCTTATCCATCAGGAACCAAAGATTTGCAGAATCTTGAAGCATCTTCAAAATACAGACGCTTTTAATTAAATTTAAAGCATCCATTGATTCATATTTAAAAGTACGTATAGCATGTGGGTTTAATATTTTATACGGTTTGTGTAGTATATTTTTCGCAATCTATTGGTAAACACATAACAATTCGTTATTTTTTGTTTAAAATTTGCGTTGTTGATTGCTTCCTAAAGTTCTTCAGTATGCTCGATCCGTCTCAGATTAGCCAGGTAAAGAAGAGCTTCAAAATGTTGAAGGTAAATGTGATTTACGTATCAACCTGCAAACTTAGTTGAAACAGCATGTCCTACTACCTTATTTCGATCCTTTTTAACAATGCCTAACCTTAAAGTATTTAAAATTTATACGTAAATTTCAGAGTATTAAAATTCATAGCGTAACTATAGAAAATAAAAATTAGTAACTTAAATCTAAAAAAGCATCAAAATGTATAAATTTTCGTATGGAAATCGACGGTGTTATTTTTATGGTTTGATAACTATGGAATCACAAGAAAGTTCAAACGCCGTTAATTTTCTGGCTTTAATAAGAGTATGCCGTTTAGAAGTTAAACTTTGACAGCATCAGGTATTAAAAAAACTTGATGGCCAGTCTTCTCAAAGTTTCCAGTTTCTGTTTAATATTAAAATTATGGATCTTTCCAACTTCTTGGATGTGTAAACAATTCTTGTTTGTTGAATCTTGGTTGGTGGGTTTTATATTTTACTGCACCAGATGTCGCTTTTATTTCACATCTGACAAAGGGTCGTTTAAAGCTTAAATATTGTTTTCGTCGCATCAATCTCCGAATAATGGAAATTCAACACATGTAAAATAGAAATATTAAGAAAAGTTTATAGCCACCCTCTATAAATACTTACATGTTTACTAAAATGGTCATTACAAAAATGATTCATATTTTGTTTGTCTTAAGTTTCTAAATTTATATTTTTATAAAACACATTAACCAGAGATTACCTGTAGTGTATTAAGTATTATTTTTAATAAAATCTATGAAAAGTATTTATATCTTTTACATATTGTCCAGTGTCAATATTCTTATACAGGATCTTAAAACATAAGTAGGTACTTAATGTGAGCAATCAGACGAATTAGAAAATAACTAATTGTAAAATTTTACGTGTATACATAATTTAAACTAGTTTCTTGTCAGCGTTCATAAATGAGCATACTTTAAAAATAATTTTGCGAGACATTTCAGACAAAACCTTTCAAGTTATTAGATGTTAAAAGTTTGAGAAACTGGTTCAATAAATGTTCTAACATACTGAACGCTATTATAAAAATTTTTGTACATACTTAAAAAAAAGTAGTTCGATAAGATATTAATTCTACCACCCTTAAGTTTTAAAATAAGGTCAATTATTTAAATCGCTTTGATGTCTAATTTTTATTGTTGAATATTTAATTTATAGTTATATGCTTGAACTGGTTTTGAAACCTTTACTTGCAAACAAATATTTGGTAATTTAAGTTAAACAAAAGTGAGGTCAAAATTTTTTAAAAGTGAGACCAATACTTGTAGAAGTAGTCCTACCTTATACATAGTGGTATATAATTATTTGAGTAGAAGTTTTAAAGTTTTATGTAATAAGGATTTAGTACCTTTTTCGGGTTCAGTATTTTTACAGTTTGCTTTGTTTTGAATTTTAAGACGTAAGTTGCGGCCTCGTGTTTGTATTTCGCTAAAATATGTTTCTTTCAGGTATAATCCTTATGTTTGTGATTATTGATTGACATTACGGTACGTCACCCTAGTTAAACCATTCCTAAGTGTTAGCTTTTTATTTTAATTATTTAGATGCAGTGGCTCTCAACTTCTTTTTATCACTTGGTTTTATCCGCTATCTTCCAACTCTTTTGTTCATCGCTCAAATGCTGAAGCGAAGTTCAGAACTAGTTCATTAAGACTCATACGATCGTTCGTCTACCGATAACAGTATCTGGAATTTGTTGTTTCACTTACGCTTTTTAATCTCAACACACGGCAAACGTGTTTCAATCTTTCTACGGGATGGTAATCCTTTAGATATCTCAAAATGAGGACTAGTTGAAGATTGCAAGGAATATCGGTTGTTTCATCCGCAATTATTAAAACGTAGTCCGGTGTCTCAACTTCTTTTGTTAACTCTTCATGATATACTTCTAACAAACACTCTGGAATTTCATTTTAAATAGTTTTTGATGTTCCTTTAAAAAATTTTGGTTCTTCTAAATGATTCTTTAATACAGAATCTAAATCTGCCGAAAAATTAACAAGCTCTCTAAATACTCCTTTATTTGCGGAACCATCTACATCATTATAACCTCTTAGTGCTAATTCGAAAGAACAACAAAACTTTAGACAAGTAATTATTTTTGAAAAACACCGATTTTTTGCATTTTCTTCGTATTTTCTCAAAAGCGAGTTTCTACATTCAGAACTTAATGGAAAACTTGTATTACCTAATATTTTAAAATACGCTGTTAATATGACCAACTGAAACTTCATGTTTTGTAATCTTAGCCGCTATGTGAACTAAATCGGTGACCTCGTGTTTGGTCCAGGCATCTTAGCCCCCCATTAAAAATGCATAAAAAACAATAAAATGCGTTTTTGTCTTCGCATTCACAAATCTAATCATTTTCAGAATAACATTTCTATTAAATTTACACACACTATTTTTATCTTTAACTGCTTGTTTATGCACAAGATTTAAGTCTGGGAGCGGCTGTCCCAAATGTTTAATATTTAGTTTTTTAGTCAAGATACATCTTGAAAATGATTGTTGTAACAAAGTACTGATTGCAGTCATATTCTCAAATAATCAAAGATACAGAAACCAGAAAGCACAACCACCAATGGTTTTTAAGTTTAATGAATACTGATTTCATTTCGGCAAGTTCACAAAATTAAATTTAATATCTTACATTATAAATTTTCACTATAAAAACACGAAATTTTAAATAATCAAAAACACACTCATTACCCCTCAAATTTCTTTTTTAAATAACCACAATAAAGGCAGAATACATTCTTTGCACTATTGTTTGCGATGATGCGTAGACTTGAGCATTGATCGCAACACTTATATAGCTACAGTATTAACAATCTTACTTCTCGATTGCAAATAGTTAATACTTAGCTATATAAACATCTGGTGAGCAAATCGAACTTGTGCCCACTCATTGAGAATAGGGCGCTTAAAAATAATTTAGATTTCACTTTTACAGAAATATTGAGATTGTATAATATTTTGATGTGATGTATTAATTCGTGTTTATTTTATTTGTAAGGGGTGCATGCGCTCAATTGCTTCTATAAGGATTAGCCACCCCTGTCTATTGTAAAGTAAAAGAAAATTTACGATTAAACCAGCTAACTCAGCATTCCCAGTTCTTTGCATAAGAGTTGGTTTTAGCTGAGGGGTCACTCACTTCCACAACACTGTCATAAATTAGCCATAAATCTAAATACTCTTACAAATCGCTTACAAACAAATGAAAAATCGAAAATCGCAGTCGTTCGAATTCACCCATAGGCTGCAGAAATTGCGCTGTCTTTTGAAATCACTGCAAAGTAATTTCGACTTCGTGTGGCAAAACGCACCGGTTACTTGACAGATGAATGATCTAATGTCAAGAATTATACGATGAATGCCAAAGATATGTATAGGACGTACGATAAACAGATACATGACGTCTTACCTGTAAATTAATAATGGAAAAACTTACTTTGAGTACTATCAAAAATTCAATTTGTATAGTTATTTAATTAAGAAACTCCTTTTTCAGAAAACTTCTCAATCTACATTCGTTTTAATTGATTGTTATGTGATTTATGGGGAGAACTTCCATCAATAGTCTTAACAATAATATACGTGTAATATTCTCTCATTATCATTGGGTCTCTTCAGTCCTGAAACTGGTTAGACGCGTACCATCATTGTTTCCTATTCTGAACTAACCTACACATTTCCCTAAAATTTGCACAGTCTGCATCTATTACTATCTGATCTAGGTCTACATCCACCTCTTTTTTCCTATCTCTGTTTGTCGTATATCCCATACTATTCCACAAAAATTAGAACGTATTCTGCCCTTCTATTTCTCATATTTTTTTCCTAATGATATCCTTGTTCCCTTACTGTTTCTATAACCTATTTGTTATTACCTTTGTCTGTCCATCCTCATACATCTGAAGCACGGCATTTCAAAGGCTGCTACTGTTCTTCTGTCTGCTTTTCAGACTACTCGTATTTCGTAGGCAAACTGTCTGTGCTGTGCTCCACACATACGCTTTCAACAACTTTTTGTTCTATGTTTGTTGTCTTTCATCATAGGCGCCGTTCTTTCTTGTTAGATGCAGTTCGGTCCCCTTCTATTGTTTTACAATTATATACCCTATTTCTCCGACATTCAGTGGTTGCGAAGGGGGGTAAGCAGCCTGTAGCTGCCAAGTTCCCCATGCATTTGAACATTTACTGATTTAATATTTTTTCCAATATATCTTTTCGCACAGTCAACATTAGTTGCAGATATTTCACAACAAACAACTAGTTGTTTATACTAATCATCAGATTTATCTGCGCTTATTTTTTTGTCATTGGGTTTCCCGTCTCAAAACTGATTGGACATGTACCTGCACTTATTTATTTTCTAAACTAACCTACATAGTTCCCTGAAATTCTCACACAGCAATACAGCTCGGTAATATTCTCTAAAGGAATTTTATCAGCAGATTAATTACTCTTGAGAATTTTATTTTTTTAAATATTTTGGAAATAGGTTTTAGCGTAATATAGTAAAAAGCAGTATCTACACAAATAAGTTAACATTAAAAATTTTTTTACACAACCTGAGCGAAAATGTACTGGGCCAGTAGGTCACCAAAATAACTGTAAATGTGAATTTCCTTTACAAAACTTCGACGTAAACAAAGACGTAATTCCTTGCACAATCTTTATTTAAATTTTAAGCAAAGCTGTTCGAGTCGCTACATTATAAAACTTTTCAAATTTCTTTGAAAATGAAAGACAATTATCAAGCAAGTAGAAGAAATGCATAAACTTGTGTTCCAAATTTCAGTATCTTGCTATAAACCGATGTGATCTTAAACTCACGTACATAATTTAGTTCAGAAAAGCTCGTCTGGGCAATAAACCGCACATTTGAACAGGTAAATTTAAGGTGCCGTTTAATTTTTGTATATAACTATTGTTGAATGATAGATAAAATAATTTGTAGTAGATCAATAATAATTAAACTGAGTTAGGAATCTTATATTAAAGACCTGTAAAATTGTTGCTACGCAGTGTTAAAGAAATTACAACAGTGATGAACGAATCAGGTTACGCAATTAGCTACAAATGCACATCTGCTTTTTTATCCAGACTACATAGGTCTAGACTAGAAGCAATAAAAAAGAAGTCTTATAGCAATTATATAATAACTAACAGTTTCAAACAAGTATCAAAAGTAAAGTAGTAGTGTAGTACTGAATAACTTGAGTTGGCCATTTTAAATGTCGCTTAGATTTCAAGTACCGTATTGGAAAGTGTTTTTATGTCCACGCTGCGTGTAACTAAAAAATTTAATGTATTGTCTTATTCAGTTCTCCTTAACTGTTACTTCAAGTTAGATAGGGTTAATATCGCAGTTAAGTTTACCCCTAGAAAATCACATACCATCGCCCCTTCTGTCTAACACAATCACCTTTAAAAATCGAGGCAATTTATTGTCTGCAAAGTAATATCATGGTAGTTCTGTTAGAACAGCAACTGAGCATCGATTGGAAGGCTGCAGGTTCAAGTCCTTTCCTTGATTTTATATTTTCTTCTTTCAGCTACTATTTAAGTTGAAATGATAATTTAGACTTTCGATAAGTTTAATTAATAATTTCATCGATAATATTAAAAATAAACCTGCCCTGTACACTACTTCCATACCTGTATTTATTAATTAGTTGATTTTAACGAAAAGTTTGAATGTATCTACCGGTTTATATTTTACTGTCAGTCGTGATTAACAAAAATGACAAACATTTTCAGTCACGGTAGCTTAATTGGTGGAGTATCTGAGAAATTTCAAATAATTTGTATAATAACCAAATTCTAATAAAATGTTAAATGGTCCCCATTAATTTTTTGTTCCGAATTTAAACTATATTTACTTTATTTCACAAAAAGCTCACAAAAGTCTTAAAAATAGACATGAATCAAACCTATACACAAAGTGAAAAAATTCAGAACTCCAACTAGCAAAATTCTAGAACTAATGCTGTAAGTGAATTTATAGTAAAATATTGCCTAACAGCTGTGTTGAGATTGAAGTGCCAAGAGATGTTAGTCGTAGTTTATGCCTAAAGAAATTGAGGTTTTATCTATTACAACAAAAGTTTTTAATGGAGATTGACAATATCGTAGTAATATTTTTGAGAAAAAAATTTAAAAACAGCAGACTATATAGATACGCACTAGTATCACAAGAGTATAATTTCGAGATCAAATATAAAGCAAGAAAAAAGTCGTTGGTAATAATTAAAGAAGCGCTTTATGTGAAAAAGACAGGAAGTTGAAAATGCGCATCATAAGTAACTCAGAAACACGTCTTATGGGAAAAAAGAATAATTCAACATTACAAAACACAGTTATGAATGTTAAAACACGAAATCCATTAGACACCGTTGCCATCGATTATATCAACACGTATTGGCATTAGAGGAGATTTAATAGAAAGCATGCATCAGAATTCATCAATAAATTTGCGGGTAAAGAAGCAAGAAGGAAAATGATTTTAGCTGACAAGACAACATATTATAGAAATCGAAGATTTGTAGACGATTTGAAAGTTTAAGACATCATCAAGTCAATTCATGTCAAAGATATATCAATGAGGTGATTATATATTAAATGATATATAACAAAGATCAGCATGAAGGTTGGATGAAATGTATTGGACAAATTGAGAACTTCGTTAACACACTACCAAGAGCAGTAGCTAGAACGTGACTACTACCACTACTGAGCAGAGTGATTCCATCAAGACTTTGAATAAGTTAGCGGTTGACGATTTAACACAAAAATTGAATCAATCATAGCAGAAGATTGCGAAATTTGAAAACAAGTATACTGAAAAGCAGAATCGGAAGATACAGAAAAAATGAGATTTAAAATAAAAGATAAAGCGATTGTTAGGAGGTTAAGAGTAATTCATGTAGAGAAATAGATGTATGTAAAGTTTTATTTCATTATGAATTTAAAAATCTCTAAAGCTGTAAATGTCTTTATCTATGACTTTCTGACAATATTAATAACAAAACAAAATATCACGTCTTAAAAATGAAAGTAAAATGTAAACAAAACAGCAAAGTAATGCCCACCTTTAACTTCCACATACTTTCCAAACGTACAACTACAAACTGTCTTACTCTAAACAAATGAGCTGCTTGATTTTGTCGGATTGTAACACTACATCTGATTTCCAATGCTCGATCCGAAAGAACTACATTGGTCAAAAAGCGAGTTTTTTTGCCTGTAAATTTTGAATTTTGCTGAACCCTTGCTATTCTAAGCAAGGTAGGGATTTTTAACGTGCATGACAACACCTACACATGGGACCTACATTTTACCTCTCATCCGAACGAGTGCGTATTTTTGTGAAAAATGCTCGCCTAACATTTTTTAAGCGGTCCGTGTTGGGATTCGAACATGGGACCTCGTGCTCAGTAGTCACACGCATACTAACTAAGCCACGGAGCAGCCTGTTGGAATGTAACAGCAACATTGCCCGCGAATGGTTGTTTCGCGTTATAAACTCCTCGATGAGTGAACGCAGCCTTATCGGTAAATAAAATTTTATTAAAAAATACGGGATACTTTATATATGCCTGTTAAATAAATTTCTGCAAAACTGCAAACTAAATAGAGTATCACGTAGCAGTAAATGTTTTACTGTCGTAAAGTGAAATGAACGTAATTGTTCTCTTCCCGAAATCCTACGAATAGAAGAGCCTACGTATTCCAGTGGTTGTGGATATTCTGTTTACTTATTAACTGTAAATCAATAGTAACTTGGGTTAAAATTTCATCATCTTCATATATTGTAAACAATTTGGGTCGTTCAGTATTAAGTTTTGAGAGAAATGTTCCCTTTTCCGCTAACCTGTCGTAAAAGCATTTACAAAGTTTATGCCCCGGTTACCCTCTGTTAGCATACAACTCGAAACATTATCTAGTATCAGCTCTAACACAGAAATCTGTTTGTGCAAAACTGTAAATCTGGTCCTTCATTTTCGAATTGGAAAATTCATTATGAAGTGACATTTTAGAATAATACTACCAGGAATAACACTAATAACTTATCACAAACGGACACTGATATTTTAAATTTACAGTGACAGTATTTTATGATAAATCAAAGAATACTACCATATTGTAAAAACTTCAAAATTTAAAAATAAATTAAAATAGAGAGTATTCATTTTTGAGTGTGAATATCTCTAAAACGAACAACGTTCTCAATTGTCAACGTAACACCCTATATTTGAAAAACGAGTAACAAATTTACCTCAGTATGTTTAGTTTAATCGTTTTATTTGAAATAGATCTATGTCCAATTCTTAATGTAGAATAAACACTACAGAGTTTTAAATAAGCTAAACGCGAATAATTTGATACATTTTGCCCCCTTGGAGGTACAGAAACGTATCTTAATGTTTGCCATACTTGAGTTTTGTTCATTTTTGGGATAACACCCAGTGATGCTTTATTATGTGTTACAAAGACGTATCTTAAAAATTAACAGTTTGCAAGATCGAGTCGAACGAATCTTTAAAAACGAGTATTTTTTGTAACAATCAAACGTAGCTTGAACTACGTCTGTGTATCCCAATATACACAAAACCACTTTGCTAGAAGTACAAACCGAATCTTAGAGTTCGTTGATATAATACAAGAACCATACACCTAATACATACTCTGTTTGAATGACAGTCGACTTTTCCGTATAAAAGAAATGCACTTGCTTCTTAGGCACTTTAAATTTTAACGGACAGTGATCGTTTTTATTCATTAAAGTGTTTAGTATATTATAATGATGTAAAATGGCTGGTTAGAGATCTCAAACACAGAAAATTTTAGAAGCTGTCGTAGAACAAAACCAAATCAATTCTATCCAAAGCCGAAATTCTTGCGATAAGTATATATTACTTTGCTACACTATACTATGCTGTTAACGGCCCTTTATGTTGTATATTCCTGCTTAGTGTGTTATTAATATTACCATAAATCTTCCTAATAATTTTTATAAAAATGTTTAGGGTAAATGGACTGAAGGAGTCTCGTTGCATGTTCAAATAGTCAAAAAATTTACCGTAGCCAGTGGCATATCTAAATGACTTGCTCAAATTATTAGTTAATTATTTTTGTAAATTAATTTATTTATTCCTTTTCTTTTTAAGAATTTCCATGGCAAAATTTTAAAACGAATACTGAAGAATACTCAGTAAGTCCGATGTCTTCAGGTGTGAACGATTGTCCGATATCTCCTACATATTTAATAGCTAATAACGGGACTAACACAGAACTTTCAACATCCTTTGGAGTAAAGGATGCTGGTAACGATTCTTTAACATTATTCGACGCATTGTGTCTAAGCGAAAGTAGTTCTGGTTCGCTGTATGATTTTAGATTAAAATCTGAATCAGATAATTTAGATGAATCTAGCAAAGGTCATGCTAAGAAAAAACAGGGAGTACATAAGCTACCAAAGCAAAAACCAATTCAGTTGTTTCAGTAGAATCTGTTAATTGCACGTCGATTTCAAATTCTAATGATAGAAGTTCCTCAATGGTTGCTCTAGAAAGTGTGTTTTCAAAAAATGCAGTTTCTATGGACATGAGTGCTGACAACCTAAATACTCTTTGCACATCAAGTAGTACTAATTTTGATCAAACGAACATTTTAATAGTAATACATATACCATAAGCATAAAATAAATATCCAAACTAAACAAAAACTAGTTAAACAAAATGACGTATCTCTTTATAAATCTTAAGCTGAAAAACAATATAAAGTTGCAGAAACGTATCTTGAATTTGTTTACAAAGAAAAATTAAATGCCACAACAGCTTTAGTCTAATAAATACCTTTTAGTCACAAACTAAAACGGATAGAACGTTTAATAATTTCCGTATGTTCATAAAAAGTTTCGGCATAAAAAAGGTACAAAAAAGTGTACTAAAAGAAGATTTTTGTGTGCTCCTGAAAAATGTCAAAAAGATATGTTTATATATATATATATATATATATGTATATATATATAAATTGTTATGATAATAGGATAATTTAGGGATATATTGAGTCATAAGGGTCGTGCGCTACATGTAAATAGCACTAAGTTTATAAAACTAAACAGTTTCATCATAAAATGGAAGTAACTCGACAATTATGCAAAAACCTAATATCGAGCACGCTGTATATAAATCACAACTAACTTTAATTTATGAAAGGAAGCTCGTTCTTCAAAAAACAAATCATATTTAGTAAGAAATTTGACTACGTGATCTGTACATCGTAAATTCATATAAAATCCAACAGATTTTAGAGTACTAAACAACAAAACAGACGTTTGTTTAAGTGATAAATTAAACGGGAAAATTTGAATAAAAGCAAATATAAACAAGCGGACGTGAATTGAAGAAAGTTCAAAGTTTGATATTCAAAGGAATATACTACAGAAATTAGTTACCTACGTTAGGAAATGCATCACTTCTACACGAGTTTTGATGGCAACGCTATAGAAAATCCGAAGGCTGCACGAAAAGGCAAAGTAGAACGCCTCAATTAACAAAGTACAGGTGAAGGGAGGAGTCTTTATATAGAACACGGACATGGTAAACAATAAGTCTTTCTTCGACCAAGGCACAATTTATAACAGTTCAAAGTATAATATCATGCGGAGTGAAAATAGTAGAAATTAAATAATTATTTAGTGAAAGTCGAGATAGAAAAGTTTTAAACGAATAATTCTAGTGCCGATCTACGATAAAAGTTTCCGTTCACTTTAAGAAATGTAAGTTAAAATTATTAATTAAACCTAACTTTAATATTTAATAATTTAGGGCTTTAAGTAACGTACTCTAATGAATTCTAAGTAACGTACTCTAACGAATCTAAGTGACAAATCTAAGTAACGAATCTAATGAACGAATTTTTAGTGTGGCAACGGTCGATAACTCTGTTATTATAAAAGCTACGTAAACCAAATTTGGAAGAATATTAGGCATGCCTAAAGTGCATATTTTACAAATATTTGGAAGTATGCAGGGTGTTTCATAATTCCATGGCATATTAAACCTATATTTTTTTATATAGAACACCCTAAATATTATTACATTTTTGGAAAGCCCATAAAAAGAGCTTTAATTTGATATTAAATTGTATATATCTATTCCTTTTAGTTTTTGAGATATTCAACTGTTTTTAGAAAAAATGACCTTGATTGGATACATTGCCACTGCACTAATATACAACCTATGTTAATTTTCAAGATGCATAAAGTTTTACTATATACCATAGTATATTTGTAATTATCACTCTTTTGAAATTTCTTCACAGTATACAGGGCGTGTCAGGTTTCGCAAAATGCAATTTTTAAAACTTTTTTTAAATGGTACCCTACCAATTTAATTGCAACAATGGATAGTTCATTAAGTGTCCCTTCATTTTTATTAAGCATTCCCTATACCTAAATCCATTACTTTCTGAGATAAGTTTGATTTTCTTCAAATTTTAAGAATGTTTTTAATTTACATAACTAAAAATAACTTACTATTGAAGAATATTATAAAACAATTAATACATTTTGATTAACAATTAACTACACTTATCCAATAACAATTTTCACTAAAGTTATAACAACCTACAATAATAAATACGCTATCAACAGAATTCTGCCAGATCAACAATATGCATTTTATAGAAAATGTTCAAGCAGGAAATCAGGCAGGCTTTGAAAAAATAACATTTACAATTAAAATGTCATTTAGGTTTATTAATTGTAGTGTTTTGTCATTTAACAGGATATCTCTATTGGTATATTCTTGATGCAAGTAGGCAATTTCTTAAACTTTCTCACAATACCCAAATCATACCTATTTGTTCTTTCACAGTAAAATTCATTTTGAAAACTCCTTCAAAGATTACATTTAAAACAAAACTGATAATGTGTTAAATGACAACACACTACAATTAATAAACCTAAATGACATTTTAATTGTAATTGTTATTTTTTTCAAAGCCTGCCTGATTTCCTGTTTGAACATTTTGTATAAAATGCAACTGTTGATCTGGCAAAACTGTTGATAGAGTATTACTGTAGGTTGTTATTTTTTTAGTAAAAATTGTTATTGAATAAGTGTAGTCAATTGTTGATCAAAATGTAGTAATTATTTTATAATATTCTCCAATAGTAAGTTATTTTTAGTTATGTAAATTAAAAACATTCTTAAAATTTGAAGAAAATCAAAAATATCTCCGAAAGTAATGGATTTAGGTATAGGGAATGCTTAACAAAAATAAAAGGACACTTAATGAACTATCCATTGTAGCAATAAAATTGGTAGGGTACCATTTAAAAAAAGTTTTAAAAATTGCATTTTGCGAAACCTGACACGCCCTGTGTACTGTGAAGAAATTTCAAAAGAGTGATAATTACAAATATACTATGGTATAAAATAAAATTTTCTGCATCTTGAAAATTAACATAGGTTGTGTATTAGTGCAGTGGCAATGTATCCAATCAAGGTCATTTTTTCTAAAAACAGTTGAATATCTCAAAAACTAAAAGGAATAGATAAATACAGTTTGATATCAAATTAAAGCTCTTTTTATGGGCTTTCCATCATCATTTTGTTTTCGACCGTATTTAAGGTCGGTTTGACGCAGCTCTAATTTCTTTTCTATTCTGTGCTAATCTAAAAAGCTCTACATACCCTTCACAACCTAAATTTCTAATAATTTGACTAATATAGCTTGGTCTAGGTCTTTCTATATCCTTTATTTATATCTTTTTTCTATCCACTTGGCTCTACATAGATATTAGCAACCTGATGGTGGTTAAAGAACTCTAACATGTTTACATGATTACCATTTATAAGGAAATGAAATATAACCTGGTTATCTGCTTCCGAAAGGAAAAGTGTTAAATTATATGTTATGGTAAGGCTTAAGCAACGAATCGCTGCCTACATGCCAGACCGCTACCTAATTGTGAGTTATGTCATGGTGACGTTTATCAAATTATATGTTATGGTAAGGCTTAAGCAACGAATCGCTGCCAACATGCCAGACCGCTACCTAATTGTGCGTTAAGTCATGGTGACGTTTCTTAAATTATATGTTATGGTAAGGTAAGCAACAAATCGCTACCAACATGCCAGACCGCTAACTAATTGCGAGTTATGTCATGGTGACATTTAGTTAACTGATTTTTTTTTTTGGTTTTGTTTTCGAACTTACTTAAAGTCGGTTTGACGCAGCTCTAAATTCTTTTCTATTCTGAGCTAGTCTAAAAAGGTCTACATACCCTTCACAACCTAAATCTCTAATAATTTGACTAATTTAGCTTTTTGTAGGCCTTCCTACTCTATTTTTATTTGGTAGTCTATAATCTAAGACTTTACTAAATAGTTCCTCATGTCTTAACTGGTGCCCTATCATTCTATCTCTCCTGACCTTTAATTGTTTCCACATACAGGGTTCCTCACCTATCCTTCTATAAACTTCCTCGTTTGTTACTCTATCTGTCCAACTAATCTTTAACATTCTCCTATAACACCAAGTTTCAAAAGCTTCTATCTTTTTCTTATCTACTTCTTTAATTGTCCAAGTCTCACTACCGTATAGTAGAACGCTCCATACGTACGACTTTAAGAAACTTTTCTATTATCTAAACTAATACTATTAGCTATTAGTAAGTTTTCTTTTTAAAAACATTTTTCAAGCTTGAGCTATTCTAGCTACTATATCCCTTCTGCTACGTTCATCCTTTGTAATTATACTACCTAAATAGCAAAATTCATCTACCTCCTCTAACTCGGTATTACCTATTTTTAATTTTGGTTTAGAACTAGGCTGTAACTCACTTGTCATTATCTTTGTCTTTACTGAGTTAATTCTCATACTATAGTTACTCTGTAGTATCTCATCTAAAATATTTAAAAACTCTCCTAACTCTTTTCTAGACTCTGCTATAATGGCTATATCATCTGCAAAACGTAACATGTCTATTTTTTGTCGCTGTACACTAATACCTATCTCTTTTCTCTCTCTAGCTAAGTTTAAAGCTTCCTCAATATAAACATTAAAAATCAAGGGAGACAGTATACAACCCTGTCTAACACCATTTCTAATCTTATCTTCCTTTTCTATTTCATCAAATCTAATTACTACGCTTTGGTTTTTATATAGACTGTAAATAATTTTTCTATCCCTATGAGAGATTCCTATTTTTCGCAAAACCCTGAACATAGCAATCCAATTAACCCTATTAAATGCTTTTCCTAAATCTACAAACGCGAAATGAGTCTTTTTATTCTTTTGTAACCTTTTTTCGATAATTACCCTAATCATTAGTATTGGTTCTCTAGTCCCTCTGTCTTTACGAAAACCATATGGGCTTTCCAAAAATGTAATAACATATAAGGTGTTCCATTAAAAAAAATATAGGTTTAATATGCCCTGGAATTATGAAACACCCTGTATGCTTCCAAATATTTTTAAAATGTCAACTTTAGGCATGCCTAATATGTCTCCAAATTTGGTTTACGTAGCTTTTATAATAACGGGGTTATCAACCGTTGCCACACTAAAAACTCACCCTGTATATATTACAGTGAATAAGATGAAATAATAATTTAGACTTTTATGCAAAGCCCAAATGATCATTTCAAATCGAGTTAGTAATTGAAAGATGAAAAATATAAGGTCTTGGACAGGACTTGAACCTGTATCATGGTTTTGCCGGAACCATGCGTTTACCAAAACCAGGATACAGGTTCAAGTCCTGTCCAAGACCTATATTTTCCATTTTGAATTACTAGCTCGATTTGAAATGATCATTGAGCTTTATAAAAATCTAAATGTATTTCATTATTCACTATCTGATAATGTTATCAACTTACCTTGTGTAATTAACTACCTAAAATATTTATATATATATATATATATATATATATATATATATATATATATATATATATATTATATATATTTATATATATAATGCTATGATAAGGGGTTATTTAGAGGCATATTGAGTCATAATGGTTACCCAATACATGTAAATAGTACTAGGAGTTAGAAAACCGCATTTATTTAACATTAAAAATACGTAATTTGTATATTGTGCTAAGAACAAACATTTAACACCCGGTATAAGGATCGCAATTGACTTTAATTAATGCCAAGTAGCATATCATTCAACAATAAACACGCATTCAGCAAAAGAAATACCTCTACACGTAATCAAACTTGTCCTAAACCAAAAATATTCATAGATTGTAAATTAATAGGCGTGAAATGCAGTAAAAACCTAGAAAATTATAATACAATTCACATTAAACAAGCGATAATGAAAGCAGATAACGTAGTGTCCTGATAAGAAACGCATCCTTCAAAACAAATACGCTTAGGAAACGCAAAAATGTAAACAGAAATATGTTAATTTACGTCACTTGGTCTACGTGATTTTCTACATAAAGTTAATGCAGATCCCAAAGTATTATCTTGACAAAGTCATAATTGAAATTACGTGTCGAGCCGAATTAGAAATTCCTGTAACAACATCAAAACAGACGCTATAAAACAAATACAAACCAGAAATATACGAGTGCCTACGTGATCAACGGATCGTTTCTACAAGGCAATATCAGTGATATACCTGTAAAAGCCCAAAAATATCCAAAACAACCGATGGTTGGTCATACACTTTGAACAACAGCTCAGATAAGCCAATGAATTTATATGAGGCGTAGGTTATATAATGCACAAGTTTGATAAGCGAACAGTCAGAGTTTGCACCACGTACAAGCTGCATCACTTATACTAAAGAATTTACGCAACGAGTAAATATTCAAATTAAACAATAAATTTTTTCTGAGAAGTGATGTTATAAAATATTTTGAATTAATTGTAGTGAAAATATATGAGACAAGCTTGGCCATTTGCTAGAAAACGTAAGTAGAAATTTATTAATTAATTTAGCTTAAATATTCATAATTCAGAGCTCTAAGAACAACCCTAAGGATAAATCTAAAGACAATCTACGGGACATTACATCTCCAAGTGATAGTACAAAATTCTAAAAGACAGTAAAAAAATTCGAAAACTGAGTGATAGTACAAAAAGTTTGAATCCAAAACTAAGTGATAGTACAATAATTCCAAGTCTAAGCAATATTACAAAAATTCTAAGAGAGTTATGAAAATTGAAGGGAGATCACATTAAACGGGGTAAAACTTGGGAACTAAATAAACTCAACTGAATGCAGTATTAGGGTACTGATCCACAACACGCAGTAGAAAGACGCCCAAGGAGAACTACAGGTCAGAACTATCTAGCATAAGACATTATTTTCTATTTATTATTTTTGAACATTAATCATATTTCATACTAGAATATTTTATATAAGGATGCAACAAAAATTTATTTTGATAAGTGAAAAATTTCGTAAACAAGGAAAAATCTTGAACGTAGAGTACAACGTCATTTTGCTGGCTTTAAAAAAGGGAAAGGGAGATTTAATTTTTGGAGATAAACAATTTAAAATTTATTGTTATTTGATTCAGGGGCTAATTTTATCAGTCAAACAGATTAAGCTGTGAAGTGTAAATCATTTTTCTTTTCTCATTATACAAATATTAATCGACTCCGTTTTATCATTCAAAGCAGATAAAGATTTAATAAAAAAGGAGTAAATTATTTGATTATCGTAACGTTGTGCACTCTGTGTAAATTAAACTGGGCTGGCCGAGGCAAATTTAAAGCGGTGGTAATCAGAAGAAGACTATTTGAATAATTACATCGACGTGCAGCGTTATTATGTCAATATACATATATATAATATATATATATATATATATATATATATATATTGCTGTGAGACCTCCACTATCCGGGTACTCCGCTTTTCGAATCGAGCCCCACAGATTGGGCGTCAAGATTGCTGTGAAACCTCTTGAATTACCTGGTCTGTTGATTTTCTTCTGTTAATCGCCTCGGCTGCTCCTCTAGATAGCTTTCATCCTCAATTATAAAAAAAACAAATACATTCCTGCCACAAACATCAACGTTAACTCTATTTACATCAATATTCAGAATACATTAAATTTTCAAATTAAATTTCAGCATAAAATTCAGTTTTAAAAAGAATTTCAAGATTAATTTTATTATCACTTTAACGTGCATCCAGAATTAAAGTCCTTGTTGGATGCCGACTAATTAATATAACAATATAAGCAGACCGGAGTCTGAGTATAAAGGGAGCATCTACCACCCCTTTACGTTAATTAACCAGGTTCGTCTAATTGAGCTCAAAGACATACCCAAAGTTTCATCATATTCCCGAACATCAATACTAAATACCCCTTTCTACTTAAACAAGCAAATTTCATCTTAAAATTAAAATTTTATGGTTAGTACAATTTCACTAATGTCCATTTAAAGTAAATCAATTATAAAGTTATTCAACACACACAAAATGTCAAACAAAATAGTATAATTTACCTGAAGGTTACTGTCCTCGAAGCTTCAATGTACATCGTCCCTTTAGTTAATCACACCATTCCAACAGGATTATATTTACGGCTTCTAATTCTCAACGCTTTTAAAATTTTCTCCATCACCATTTATTTAAAGTTGTTTCTGGGCTTTTCCGGAACTCATCTGTGTATATCTGACCCTTGTTTCGTGGATCCAGACACGTATTTGAACCATTTAATTATTAACACCCCGAAAAATAGCAAAGAAATTCATGCGTCTTTCACCAATATACGCCAAAACTGCCTACTTTTGTGTATACATTTGTCGTTGTAAATTTTGCTAATTGGTACAGTGATACTAAATTTTATTACCTTGTATCTAAGTGCACTGAAGTACATTCATGTTAGCACGTAAATAACAAACTATTTTGAATCACTACAATATACGAGCAAAATTTTAAATTATTTTATCAAACTAAAATGCACTGTTTAACATCTTGAATCAAGTCGCGGATGTAAGAGCTTTTAACGCATCGAATAGTCAAAAGTCTAAGAGGCCGAAATTCATATTACCACCGGTATATATAGCAAAAGCCTGTCTGTCGGTCTGTTCCCCAAAACAGACAATTCTTAAGAATTTCTCATTCTATGTTCCCAGTCCGTCGCTCGCGCGTCGGTTTTACGAAATTTTCACTCGCCCCATTTAAATCTCAGAAATTCTCACACGGCACGCAAACATGTCCGAGAAAAACTAATTAATTTTGTACAAAATTGTTGTTTCTACCTCTGATATTTGCATCCTATTTTCAACCAATTGTGACCCTCGTGACGTTGCTTAAATCACGCCTTTTACTATATGTGTCTTTGCTTGACGCATTTTCTCTTTCCTTTTCTAACCTGTTCGTATTGGTGCAAATTGTTATTCTTTATTATCGATTATATTTTAGTCCATGTGGACTATCTGGGTTAAATAACCCCGTATCGCACATTCTCGTGAATATTAAGCCCCGGTTTCTCCAAGATTCTTTGAAACCATTTGTTATCTACACAATTTTCGCCGTACGTGATATTTAAACTACGCAGGTGTTCAAAATAATATTAATTCTCAGAGCTTTTAAATAAACCCTGTTTTGTATTTCGTGCTAAAGCATCTGACCGTTTCCAATATCCTTAGAATCGACATGTTTATCTAAACAAATTAAACTGAAATTGCCTTTTAAAATACGCAGGTGTGTTCAAACATCCTACTTCTAACTAACACTTCTAGGATTTGCTTTTATTGGGTTTTACAAGTTTCTATAGATATTATCTGTACGTTTTGTTCAATACCGGTTACTTGAAATAGAGTTAATTAAGATAAATTTTGCACGTAATTTCCATTTGTTTAGGAATAATTACATTACACGCAGAGCTTTTAATACTGCTTCTTTTGATATAAAGCGTCTTGTACATGATTTAAATCTCTTATGTTTAATGAAACTAATAAATTTTTATGCTTCACGGTTTTAATAACGCGTATTATCTAATAATATTCATTATACACGGTGATTAAAATTATTTGATGTGATTATTTAATTTTTTACCCTGGTCTAAATATGAGTAATATATATATATATATATATCCATTTAATAATTATTTAAGTTTGTACTTGGCCCCGCAAGTTAATCACGAAGCCTTCCGTAGGGTTCCTAAGACTACGGAAAACTACTGAATCTCTTTAAACTGTGTATATATATATATATATATATATACATTGATGTGATAATAGATCATATAAAGGTCATTAAGTGCCATATTCTGTAAATAAATTACATCAAAACCAAGAAAATTAAATTTTCAAATACTTAATTTCTACCCTGGATAATATTTCTAGTAAGATAGCTTATTATAGCAATTTTTAGCGCATAAGTGAAACCCGTGTTTTAGTAAATATGTAAATATCCATCCTTAAAAGTATCATTTGAAAAAGTGTCTAATGCATCTATGCATGTTGAAAGGAACCCGTAAAACATTATTTAAACCCCGTACTTTTTTAAACGAGTTCTAAAAGGCAAATGTTCTTTTTCCTCCAAAAACTAACAATTCGAATTGAAAATGCGGGACGCTTCAAGTAACTTGAGAAAATCATCCTTTAATTAAAAATCCGTATTTTTCTAAAATGTAAATGCTAAGTAACATTCAATACAGCATTGAGTATCGAAGTCCAATTTGAAAACCAATCCAGTAATTTAACGGGTAATGATTTATTACATAAATAACTAATGCTTCTAATTGTTTTATCAACGGCTTCTACTCATGCAAAAGACTCGCATTCTTAACGCTTGAAAAATATTTGCTTTTCCTGTAAACTAAAACGTGTTTTCAATACGCAAAACTATTTTATAAAGATTAAAGCGTTATCAAGATTGATTGTAGTTTTGTTTTACGTGAAATGCGTAGAGCTGGCACTATTCCATGCTATTTACAGCAAATGAAAAGTTTTTTTTATGCATCAGAAATGTATTTTTATGATAATTAATAAGTGAAAATAAATGTCTTTGTATTTATGCTTAAAATTAATCGATTTTCATAAGGTACACAGCTCGCATTTCATGGCTGTCTTTACAATACGCTTTTATTATTTACACGCACGGAATTGCATTTTCGCTTGGTACTTTAATTACTAAAAAGTATGCTTGTAATATACAGGCTGTAAAAATGAGTCTTTGAAAATTTCTATTATTTCCGGGTTTCTTTATACTTTAATGGGATTTATTTGTAGAATTTGGATGTCAATGACCTCTCATGACCCCATTATCACGTCAATATATATATATATATATATATATATATATATATACTAATGTGATTAGAGGTCATCAAAAGGTTATCTAGTATCATTTCGTAAAAATATGAAACCGCAAACACCAGCAAATGTGGAAAAATTAAAAAACAGACCGAATTAAATAAATATTCATTATTTTTCATAAAAAAGATATTTATTGAAACGCTCAGTATATTTAGTATAAATACATAAAAGACCCGTGATTGAAAATATTTTCATTTTTAATGACAAAGAAATAGCGTTTTAAATAGAAATAATGGTATATTTCGAGCGTATGCGAACTTTTTCTTAAGAGTTTCATTTACATTTGGTTATAAAGTACTAAATTGCATAAAAGCGTCATTATTAGAAAAGATTTTCGTGTTTGCAATTAATAAGGGGAAGGAATTAACATTATAGTTGAAAAGAGCATTGAATTGCATTTTGCGGGAGCCGCATGTAGCATATCTTAATATTTCTATTAGATAACAAACTTCAACAAAAGCGTATTATATTAAGTTTTATAACAGCGGCAGATTTTAAAAAAAGAAGTACGACTGTATTTCAATTGAGAAAAACTTGAAAATGCGTTCTTGAACAATTTTAGAATAATCAAATGCTAGAACGGAACAAAAAGATAAGCGACATCGTCCAAATTAGAAACCATAAATCTTGAATTTAAAGATAAGATAACGCGTAGATAAACGACATTAACTAACGTAGCGCGAGGCCGTAAAACGACAAAGTTAAGAAGGTTGCATTATTAATAAAGATTGTCGAAGTTGACGTAAAAAGACCAGTCCAGTTTTCACACCAATGAGAACATAGAAATGACGACTAAAATTTGTTAGATTAGTCTAAATGCTTGACGTAACACGAAGGCTCGATTATATAACCAATTAAAAGGGGACCAAGTAGTAGTTGATGAATTGTTATTAAAACGTCACGATACCATCGAACCAGTAATAATACATCACGTAGTATAATATTAGTTTTAGTAGTTAAAATTATTCTATTTAAATAGCAAAGTAAAAACGTTTTAACTGTACAGAAGTAAGAGAGATTAATTGGAAGTACGTAAAATGAATAAAGAATGATCGACAACTGCACGATTAAGTTTTAATTTGAATATAAGCGTATATGGATTTGGAATGCAATTTTGATGTCTAATGGTAGTTAATAGAACAATTTTAATAATTTGAACGACTTGGACATGGTTAGACGGGACATTTCTATTTATTAGTTGTTCCAAAATGAGGGTATTTTTGTGTGCTAGTATTTGAAATTAGACTAGAAGGTGTGTACAGATTTGATAATTCGATTAAGGGGTGGCAGCCTACGGGGGTTTTGCATTATATAAAAACGTTATTAAACCTA